>BEGY01000041.1:374498-462124 GCA_002335675.1 Chlamydomonas eustigma | reverse complement strand
TGAGCTGACTGACCAGGCTGTAGTGAATGATGAGGAACTAGGACAGGTGAGCTGACTGACCAGGCTCTGGTGAATGATGAGGAACTAGGACAGGTGAGCTGACTGACCAGGCTGTAGTGGATGATGAGGAGCTAGGACAGGTGAGCTGACTGACCAGGCTGTAGTGAATGATGAGGAGCTAGGACAGGTGAGCTGACTGACCAAGCTGTAGTGAATGATCAGATATTTTGTGATTTCCAATATTTCCCGATGAGGTTATGTTGTTTTCTTCACAAATGTTTTTACCAAATGTTTCAATCTCAAATTTGGACTTTTTACATTTATCGATCCTTAAGCGCGCACTTCACCTTATTTAACTAGTACATGCATGGGGATCTGTCAGCTGCATACCTAACAACCATAACCGCCATAACCGCCATTGGTTAGAACATAGCTTTTGCCCAGGAGTTTTCAAAAGATCTCACTCTCTATTTCTTGCATCCCACTATTTCATGTTGCATCAGCTTGGGAGGAGGGAGGCTTTGCAGTTATGGCAACAGCAGCAACAACGACAGCGACTTGCTGCTGCCGCTGCTGTTGCTGCTGCAAGAGTACCTTCAACGCTGCCGGGCCCTGATCAGACACACCAACTGGCTCCTTCCAACAGGTCCTTGCCGCCTGCTTTAGCTTCACCATTGCTGCAGCAGGCAGCTCCATCACAGCTTCCATTGCCTGCTGTGCAAGATGAGCAAGGGCTTCCTAGCTCCACTGTCTTTCCCTCAATTTCTGGGCATGAAGGGCAAGAGGCTATGCGAGCGTCCCTGCCACAGCTTGAGGGGAGGAGGCAGCAGGTGGAGGAGGAGCATGATGTAAGAGCTACATTATCAACAACGCACATGCCTTTCTCTCAGGCCGATGAGGAGCAGGGGCAGAGAACTGCGTTGCTAACTGCACTGTCATCTTCTCATCAGGCTATTATGGCGGCGCAGATTAGATAGTGTGAATATTGTGTGAAGCTGATTTGCATTCCTGATGAGCTGCTGTGAAATTGTGTGTCGGCATTCTCAACTGCAGTGAAGGTAAACGGCCAAAACGTGTGCCTCAAGATGTCCATCATCATAGCTCAGTCTGAAAAGGGACCGCTGATGGCGACAAAGATGTACATCATAGCTCAGTCTGAAAAGGGACCGCTGATGGCGACAAAGATGTACATGATAGCTCAGTCTGAAAAGGGACCGCTGATGGCGACAAAGATGTACATCATAGCTCAGTCTGCAAAGAGACCGCTGATGGCGACAAAGATGTACATCATAGCTCAGTCTGCAAAGAGACCGCTGATGGCGACAAAGGTGTTCATCATAGCTCACTCTGCAAAGAGACCGCTGATGGCGACAAAGATGTACATCATAGTTCAGTCTGCAAAGAGACCGCTGATGGCGACAAAGATGTACATCATAGCTCAGTCTGCAAAGAGACCGCTGATGGCGACAAAGATGTACATCATAGCTCAGTCTGCAAAGAGACCGCTGATGGCGACAAAGATGTACATCATAGCTCAGTCTGCAAAGAGACCGCTGATGGCGACAAAGATGTACATCATAGCTCAGTCTGCAAAGAGACTGTCGATGTAACCAGACTTCACCTTTGTCTGCATTTTGGCTGCAACAGAAGATGCCTTCAAGGGTACCAGACAGCCTTGTCGTCATGATGGCAACAACCATCCTGAGATGCAGTTTCCGGGTATGATGTAACTCCCTTGGATTGGCTGATTTATTGGCTTCATCATGATGCAGTCAATCAGCTTCACATGCGCGTTGGGTCAGGGGTCATTGTTTTTGTTCCTCAATATCATTTCGTTAACACCTGCTTCCGACACATTATGTCACTTATTATTGATGATCAATTCTGACCCTTGTCATTAAAAAAGTATTTGCTATTTTTTCTCCATTATCGTTGCCTACAAGACAAAGTAGCAGACTTGTATTATTGGCCATGATGAAGGCAAAACCTGTCAGATCTTTGTGAGAGGCTTTGAAAACACTTTGACTACCATTATTTCGATGTACTACATATTGTGTCTATAGATAAATAGATATTTGCTATGTATTTTTGATGATACTTACCAGCTACCATGGTTCTCATATGAAGGTATCATTATTTAATAACGATGGGGATCAAGTCACAGACTGTCCTCTTACAAAATATGCAGAAAACTTAAGACACCACAGAATCATAAGCACAAATATATTCAACAAATCTGCATTAAATCAACTCTGCAAATGACTGAGAGTTTTATCAATGTACACCAAACAGTACAAAGATTACTAATAAATTTAATATGTGCAATGCAGATCTAAAATCCATAAATGTGTCATGGATTGGTGTCTTTAAAAAGAATATTGGAAGTACAATAACAAGGAGTATTAATTGTGGTTGAACTCTCATTATTTGAAATGACCCATCTTACAGCATTGTCGTTCATGAGACACATCTGATTCACACTCCAATGCCTGGCAGGCTGACTATACAGCTTTAAAACATTTTACTACTGAAAATATCATGACCCAACACCGCCTCCTGATCCACCAGGGTTGGGGAAGCAGGCAGTAGCAATCCCTCAACCGCATCAATTGCGTATATCAGGTGCTCAATCAATCCTCTTTGACACACTCTACTACACCACGTCATCATGGACACCTGCTACGATCACTCTGTTTCTTCCCCTCTTTAAGTTGTGATCTCAGGTGTCGGCAGTTAAGCTGTGATCTCAGGTGTCAGTCTTAGGATACTGTCAGCCGTCTGCTGGGCATCATCTACTAATGGGAAAACCTGAGAGCGGTTGTTCTTCGGTTGCTGGGCATCATCTACTAATGGGAAAACCTGAGAGCGGTTGTTCTTGCTGCCGCGTTTCTTCCCAGCCAGCGCTTCCTGCCAACCTGCGAGAGGGCGTCCACTGCCTGCCTGTTTTGGAAGGCCATCGCTAGACAGAGCACCTCCAGAGTCCTTCTCCTCAGCCGCTGACCTTCGAATGGACATCACATCATCAGCATGGTTAACAGCTGAAGACAGAGAAGGGGTGTTGTTGGAAGATGTGGATGCCTCAGTTGAAAACCTAGGGTTTAAGACTGTAGCCGGCTTGAGTGTTGGATAGCCTGATACTGCCTGATTACTGCTTTGCGTATCAATCTTTACTCGTGATTGAGCATAGCCATCTCTACAGTCAATACCCTCTACTCTGTTTGTGCCTGCTGCTGCTGCTGCTGCTGAAGGGAAGTTACTACTGCTGTACATTTGCAACCCATCCAAAGCCTGGCTCCCCGCCTTCACAGTGGCAGCAGGCTGCACGAGATGCTTGAGTTCTTGAGGGAGAACAATGTTGACCTTGGCAGCCAGCTCTGCATGACGCCTTGCAATCTCCTCTTGAGAGTGAGCCAGCCTGTCATCGCTGGGGGGCTTGGCAGATAGGTCACTGCCCATGTCTGCTTGGCGCTCAACTACCTTTGGGAGCAGCAAAATGAATGACGATCAGAGTGTTCTGCTACTACCAGGAGGCAGTACAATTACTACTACTAGGAGGCAGTACCATTAAAAGTAAGTGTGGGCTAAATACTCGACCTTTAGCCCACCTTTAGCCAACGTTATGAAAACCAATTGTATGTCAACATAGCACTCCACATGTGTCCTAGGCATGAAAATTACATAACCAGATGATAACACATTCCCACCTGTTGCCTTAAAATCCTCATGGCCATGTTGGACATGACGCTCCGGGTTTTATTAACCCATCCTACGAGAGACTGATGAGAGTCATTGTTGTGATGATGATCTGCCTCCACTTCATGGACTGCACCTAGAGCAGCATGCTTACTTCTACTACTACTGCTACTACTAGCAGCAGCAGCAGCAGCAGCAGCAGCAGAATCAGAAGTATTTGCCGTCGTTGGTGAGGAGATGTGAGAGGGTGAATGCAGCTGCCCAGAAGCTGCTGCCGCTGCTACCCTTGTTGCTGGTGTAGATGAAGGGTCAAGGTCTCGTTGAGTAAAGCGCCTCGAGGTCAGTTGCATCCACATGTTTGAGATAGACTTGGAAACGGAGGGGGCGCTCTTCTGAGTAGTCATAGAGGGCGCGTCTGAGACAATAAACGAAGTGCCT
The DNA here is from genome assembly GCA_002335675.1 of Chlamydomonas eustigma. NCBI lineage: Eukaryota > Viridiplantae > Chlorophyta > Chlorophyceae > Chlamydomonadales > Chlamydomonadaceae > Chlamydomonas > Chlamydomonas eustigma. The sequence goes on along the minus strand of BEGY01000041.1, from coordinate 457,993 downwards.
GAAGCTTGAGGATCTGAACCCCAGATCCAGAACTTTGACGATGCTTTCTCCATCCTTTTGATGGGCTGCTTGCGAGTGCTGTTTGTCTGAGAAGGTCTGCTGTACAAGCCTTCATCTTGGAGAGCATCCTGTGCAAGGTTGTTACCACTCTTATTGGACACTCTCTCCCCAAAAGGGTTTTTAATGCTGTCAAAACGCAAGCCTTGAAGGATCTTGCTTGTCTTTGAGGCCTTGGCCCTTTGAGGTATTTCTTCATCTACTGGGAGCTGTCCGGAAGTTGACTGATCAGGCAGCTCCTCTGCCTCCAGGTCATCAATAGGAGAAGAGGGTGACATCTACATGTGGGGGCAGATATCTTGACACACTTAAATCAATAAAATATGTGAACATGTTCACACTTTACTAGATGTACACATGGGCCTGCCCCTCAAATGCAAGCAAGCTCAGTGCGCATTATTTACAATAAATGAAATGATAGATGGTAGTGGTAAAGGTTTGTGTACCTAGGTCCTATAATAAGCAACAAGAATGACTGACCTGGTTCTTCTGCCCAATATGATAAGCAACAAGATAAGAACGACTGACCTGGTTCTTCTGCCAAATATGTGTATCACACGCCACCCTGGCCAGCTTAGCCTGTAGTTCAGAGTTGTCGGCTCGTTTCTGTGTCAGAGGAAAATGAGTTTATTTGTTGAAGCTCAAGATGTTGAAGAAATGAATATAATGCATCATCTTTATTATCAGCAAGGTTACAAGTCATACTTGCAAGGAAAAGGGTCACTCAAATTGCACGCCAAATAAGACGACACCTGCCTGTTCCACACCATTCCATCAACGATTGTGTCAAGATCCCACCTGTGACTCTTCATCTTTTAGCCTCTGTGCTCTTGACCTTGCATCTTGGTTTGAAATCTGAGAATTGGAAGCAAACTGTTTCAAACAATGATTTAGAGCGACAGGCAGAGAGAGCAAGAGCAGGATGACACTAAGGATCCAAAAATATGCATGTTAACTAAAAGACTAGACAGAATCATAGAGGAGAGCTTACAAGGTCCTTGCACAATCAATTTACCTCAAGCTCAAGATCCACAAGAGTTTCCACTTCATCATATTGTATCGCAGCGGCGAAGACTAACCCACTTCTCTCCGTTAGGTGTCGCCGACGTTCATTCATTCTCTCCATCATCGAAGCCATGATATCTTCTGACAGCGTCAACGAGTCCTTGAGAACCACATGAAATTATGCGCTATTCCCCACGACATGTACATATCCAAAGAAGAATTGGAATTGTACAATTGTACGAAGCTTATTTGTACAGCTTGATTTCACACAACTAGGTGAACAAATTAAAAAGTGGTCTTTACGAAAAGGAATAGGTGGACACTTGTGCGCAGAAGAATGAAAATCCTAAACTATGTCAATAATCAGTAGGTACGCAGTTAATGAATAAAAAACCCTCTTCTGAATGCGATGTCAATGGTGGGAGACTTTCAAACAAGCTCACACAGCAGATTCTGAATAAAAAGAGCTCAGTCGTATTAAGCAGATTGGGACTCAACAAAGTTGAGGTTTTATGGCCTCAATGTGGCACACTATGATCTCAGTTTGTACTGCTGCGCACATGACTGGACAATTCAGGTTCCCAATAACTCCCAATTATTAAAACTACATCTTATGAATATCATGTGTTCCCTGCGGCATTCATTGTGAAATCATATCTAGCAATTGAAGATTATCAATGCAAGCACATGCTTGGGTAGCTGCCCTCGTACACGGATGAGAAGGCAGGTGAAAATTCATCTGTAAAGAAACAGAAACTGCTATCAATGCGTTATTACTAACACACGGACACTGTCAGGATGACACACACCACTATGGGCACTGACGAACAAGCAGCTTTATGACTTGATCAAGCGATGCTCAGCTCTCCAGTTTCAATTTAAGTCACAGCTGCACACTGTCCATGGCGGGCAACTGTTAGAAGTTCGACTATAAGTATGAAGCAGTAGGCACATCTTCACTCCACAGGACTTGCTTTCACAAGATGATTTTCATCACCTGTGATCCCTGCTCTTGCAAGTCACACTAGTCACACTAGGCATGGCAGCATTACAACGAGAACTTGAGACACAAGTTCAGAGTGGAGCAACCTAATGAGTCCGCCGCAGGGCTGGCAGCTGAACATGATATTCAGGTCAGTTCCTCAAGCAGGCATCCATCCATAAGTTGGGGCTCGCCCTTGGAGCTTCTTAGACTCAGTACCTAGGGAGGGAGGCTCTCCTGCGGCTGCAGTACAACTAGGCAGGCGCTTTGGATTGCTTCCCCCTGCTGCTGCGGCTGCTGCAGTACAACTAGGCAGGCGCTTTGGATTGCTTCCAGTCCTGTCTTCCACATTATTGTCCATGCTTATGAGAGCTGCTTGGCCATCCAGTCCAAGACCATCCTCCTTATCTAGCACCCCCTGCTGCTGCTGCTGCAGTACAGGTATGACCGTTGCTGATCTTTTGCGGCCCCTAACAGCATCTTGCCAGCCAAAGCCGCCGCTGCCAGTTGTAGTGCTTGGAGTCAGCGCTATGGCTGGCTGTGTCAGCTGTCCCCCTTGCTGCCCCACACCTTTTTTGTTCATACTCTTCATCCCCTGCTCGTAGTTCCGCGCATCATACTGTTCCACTATGCCATTGTTCAACAGTCTCCCTGGTTGTGGAGAAGATGAGGAGGTGCTCCTCTGACTCAGTGTAGTGGCTCCTGGAAAAGTAGTTGCTGGCTCAGCCAGAAAAGGGGAATTGCCGCTGTCACGCTGGAAAAGTATAGATGTGCTTGTGTGAACAGAGGACTGGGTGGCGTCAGCCACTTTGGGCTGTAGCTGAAACTCATCATCACTGCTCAGGACCTTGTTGCGCTGTTTGCTCGCTGAGTTGGCGCTGGGCTTCAGCATGGTCAAGGGCTTTATGGTCTGCCGCTTGCTGTTCTGCCCTGTAGCAGCAGCAGCATGCTGGGAGGCAATAACTGAGGCCTCTCGACTCCTGGACAGGAATTCTTGCATCTCCTCAAAACTATCCTTCCTCATTGCAAGAGTAAGGTCAACAACTTCCTCTTCCACCACTAACGCCTCCTGCAACAGAAGCGTTTTTAAATCTTTGTTATCTAACAGTAGCAAGAACTCCTTTAACACTTCCTGTCAGTCATGGCTCCGCCGACCCTGAGCTCCAAGTTTCAATAAATCTTGGCTACCGTCCTAACATCAGTAAATTCTGCCTAAGTCTTTATGAATATTCACTTGAATTCTAAACCCACTTGCTTTCTATCAGATTGGGTGCGTCAGCGTTCTCTCTTACCTGTCGTCCAGTTAGCCTTGCAGCTGCAGCAGACAGAGCATTCTTTGCCCTTGCCAACCATCCTCCATCACTCTCATCATTCATCAGAACACCTCCTTTGAGGTTGATGGACTTCTGTTTCCCATCATTGGTTGTGAAGCGGTTGGAAGCGAGATTAGTCTACATCTTGGAGACTGATTTGGAAAATGATTTAACCCCTGATGAGGCACCCAGCCGCTTACTGCTTGCAGTGGGTAGCCCTGATGATGAGGCAGCAGCCCCACCAGCATCTGCTGTTCTGCCGCCCCAAAAGGATCCAAGGCCTGGGCCCACGGAGTTCCAGAACTTGGAAGGTGACTTCTCGAGGGGCACCTTAATGCTGCTGGGAGATGACACGCCCGCCTTCATCATACTCTTCTGCGCGGATGCTGTCAGGGCAGGTGGCAAGATGTCTTCTGGGAGCTTGTTCTTGTCAAAGCGGAAGCTCTGCAGCATCTTTTGCATGAGGGATGCTTTGTTCTTTGTTCTTGATCCTTGTAAATGACTAAGTGTGACATCAGCAGCCTGGAGGGAGGTGCAACAGAGTTTTGGACGGCAGCGTCATGTCAACAGAGTTAAAGTGGTCATAAATCTGGCATTAAGTAAATCCAGGGCATGAAGATGAGTTGATAAGATAAGCACAGCTTGGAGGCAGGCTCATAACAAACCTAACAAACAACACAACCCATTATTACAGCACTCATATACTTTCAGAGCCCTGCTTTAACTGCTCTAAAGCTTTAATCCTGAAGAACAAATGTAGGGATCAAAGGGAGTATCTTTATAGTCAGCTTTTGTTTAGTTACCAGGTCTTGGTTCTTTGCCCCGAGACCCTCCTCCATCGATATCCTCTGTAGCTTAGCTGCTAAGGCTAAGGCATCCCCAGATTTCTGTTACAGGGGTACGTGTCATAATGTAATGTTTGTAATGTTTCATACAATAAAAATAGTGAGAGAGGCTCGCAGTGCTGAAAGGGCTGGACCACGATGATCTGATTGCGGCATGCCGGAGTTGCCAATGGTTCTTATGATTTAATGCAGATCTCTACGGCCTCATCAATAAATGCCCTTGCCCTTCAACTCAGTGCATGAGCTAGAGGTTGAACAGGAAAAGGGACACAGCTGCTCCCTCACCTGCCTCTCGCTATCTAGTGCACTATGAGCCCTAGACCTTGCTTCTCGAGCTGCAGCAGCCTGTGAGAAATATATTCATAATGTGAAATTACTGCTGGTGAAGTAGAAAGACATCATTTTACTTAATCAATCTTTCTAAAAGTTTACTTGGTGTTGCAATGCAGGTAACTCTGTGCCTATTGAGATGTACAATTTATTCTCTTTTTAACGCTCAGATTTGGTGTTTTGCTTACTTTTAATTCCAATTCATTCAAAATCTCATTTTCGCCAAACTCGAAACCTGCTGAAGTAACCACAGTAGACCTCTCTGTAACTTCCCGACGCCGTCTCTGCAAATCTTCAAGGTTCATCTCGAAACAGGCTTCAGAACCCAATGAAACATGAGTTGAGCAAGGTTTTTATTGGACAGACTAACGCTACGAGGAACGCAGTGTTGCCATGAGGATTACAGTTGTTTTACAACAGGACTCTGGCTTATCATAGAACACAAATCGAGGTCTAAGGAATATGGACATTATTCTTGTCGCACAACAAAATGTTTCTTGTGGTGGGGAAGAAACTTTGATACTCTTGTAGGTCTGTTGCTATGTAAATAAAAATATGGAGAACTCAGAGAAAACGAAGACAAACATACAACCTACGTACATAAGACCTATTTGCAAAGGACCTACCTAAGTCATGTCTGCCTAGGTGCATTTTATTGCTTTTCACATTATTCTTCGTTTTCGACCAAATACGTTACTGCTGCTGTTAGCAGATTATCAACCCTTACTACTAGGTTTTGTTCAACATCACTTGTTCTTTAAGTCATGAAGTTTGGGTGGCAACCGCACGATCTTCCTCTGCAGGGCATTCATGTCCTTGGGTAGCTGACGACCCTCGCTTACTGCAAACAAGTGATTGGCAGTAGTCGCGATCTGATCAGGATGATTGGGAGACCTAGCAGGGGATGGGCCATTACTATTTGAATGATGAGCTCCTCCTGATGATCCAGCTTTGTAATCATGAACAAAAGCCGCATCCTTGCCACTTCCAGAATAAGGTGCCGCCTGTCCATCGCTCCTTTCAGCAGAAGAGCCACCCTTAGTTGATATCTTCAGCCTCTTTGTGTGTCTCAGCTGCTGATCTTGATCAGGAGGATTAGTAGTTGAAACCCTTTTGATCTCAGTAATAGCATCCTGTGAGGAGGCACTCTTCATGGATGAGATTTGAGATGGCCTCAAAGGACCATGATGATGATGATGAGGTGCAACTGCTGCGGGGGGATCTCTGGTGTGTGATGCTGATGAGGATCTGCTGACTGGTAAGGAAGGAGGTGCTGATAAAGGATCTCTGAAAGAGTTGCTGGCTTGCAACATGGTCTTGGAGGAACGATCTCTATCAGGCTCCCTGGCTGACAATGTTGTCCTTGAGGGAGGATTCCTATTAGACTCTGTTGCTGGCAATGTTGTCTTTGAGGGAGGATTTCTATCAAGCTCCCTGGCTGGTGGCTGTTTTTTTAGGTCAGCCCTCCCTTCTTGACCTCGCATCCAACTACTTTCAACACCACTCAGCTCAGAAGGGTGATCAGCGGCAGTTGTTGAGGTTGTAGGTCGCTTTTGAGGTAAAGTAGCACGATCCCTTGACCATACGATTGGCACTCTCCTCTTCTTCTGTCCCTCAGGAGAAATTGGTTGGGGCATGGAGGAGGAAGGTGCATCTGTACTTGTTGGGTGAAGCAGTGTATTGCCACTAGCTCCTATCACTGGATTCTCACTCCTCCTCGGATCCTCACTCCTCCTCAGATTCTCATTCTTCCTCGGATCCTCACTCTTCCTCGGATCCTCACTCCTCCTCGGATTCTCATTCCTCCTCGGATTCTCACTCTTCCTCGGATCCTCACTCCTCCTCGGATTCTCACTCTTCCTCGGATTCTCACTCCTCCTCGTATCCTCACTCCTCCTCGGATTCTCACTCCTCCTTGGCGTAGCAGCAGGCCACTCTTTCCTCATGTTGTCTATCATGGGCTTTTTCTCTGCTGTTTGGTGAGGAACATCTAGCCTGGCTCTAAAAGCTGGAGGTACATAATCAGTGGACCTCCCATCAATATCCCCCCTTGAATCCTTTATACCTGTCCTCACTGCTGCATCTCTAGTACTGGCTGTACCTAGAGGCTGTTTTCCAACGCCATCCTGTGCCTTCAGAGCAGAGATGCCATGTCCCTGGACCTTTGGCTCCTCATAGACAACGAAGCCCTCTGCCTTTCTTCTGACTACACTGAGTGACTCAGCTGCAGTTAGAGTAACCTCTACCAGCTCCATCTTAGCAGCAGAAGCAGCTTTTAACGCTATACCTTCCTGGCTTGACATGGCAATGGAACCAGTGCTTGGGGCTGTCTCCTTTTTGGTAAGAGGACCTGCTCTGGAGGCCATAACCTCCCTTTGAGTAGCAGAGCTAGTCCTGTTGACCACTTCTTCTTGAATCTTTGCAGTTGAACCATGAGCTCTCCTTTCCACCCTGAACTTGTCGGCCGACTGCCTGCCCCCCTTGAGTAGCTGCGAGAAGGTGGTGTAATCTTCATACCCACCGTACTTGTTTCGCTGTCTGGCTGACCTGCAGTACACCTCTGCTGGTGGGCAATACATGACACCTCTTTTCTCTGCTGCCTCTAACAGATGTGTCCAGGCTCGTGAGCCACTGCCTGTCAGAGTGCTGACATGGCACAGCACCCAGAGGGAGCAGCGCGCTCTGGTGATGGCAACATTGAGACGTCGAACATCCTATAGAGCCGAGATAAAAAAGCATATCTTCAGCTGAAAGAAGAGAGACTAGGCGTTCAGGGTTGAATAACATGAATACAATGATAACAACCCAGAATAACGTGATCTGCAACCTCAAACATCTCGTGAACAATGTTCTTACCTTGAGGAAACCTATTGAGGGCTTGCCATTCACCCTGTTATTGTCACCACAGGTTTGTACATGTGCTCTGACAGTAGAGAATATGACTATGTCTGCTTCTCTCCCCTGCACATCAATGTTCAATGGTCAAGGAATAAGGCAGCATTAAAAGCAGAATTTGAAAGACCATGCCGTAGTTACCAAAAAACAGAACTCAACCATGACATCACCTCGTTTTAGAGCTCCTTACAAACATTCTGATCATCCTCAAGACATCCACGACCCCAATCATCCATCCATTCACACACCATGCAAACATATTGTCCAATGTCAGCAACAAATGTTTCCTGTATTAACTTATGCTCCTTATCCCAAAGTTCTAATATGCACTCAGTGGCTGTACCACAAGTGTACCACAAGCCCCAGGTGCCTTCATCACTAAACAGCATCTGATGTACCCATCATCATCAATCTATAGTCATAACCAGATGCCTTCATCACTAAACAGCATCTGATGTACCCATCATCATCAATCTATAGTCATATCCAGGTGCCTTCATCACTAAACAGCATCTGACATACCCACCATCATCAATATAGTCATCACAACACATTTGGTACTGATAATGCACTGACTTAGAAGCTGCATGTACCTTCCTCCCCACGCACCTGGTATCCATCCACTGTTTGAAAATCTATCCTCTCCTTCTCCTCTCCATTGAGCGTCCCGAACGCCTTTCTCAGCGCATTCAGCTGAGCCCTATAGGGCGACAGTACCGCCACGCTACCAGAGAAGTCAGGATGAAGCTGCTTCAAACCTAATGATGATGTCAGACAGGAAAGAGTGCAGCAAACTTTGATTAAGATGCAATTTCCTTGTATGGGCAGTGCTTGATTCAAGATGCAGGTTCTCAGCTTTTTCATCAGCAAAAGGACAAATAATAGACTAGGAGAGTACTCAAGGAATATGAAGATTCATTGTGAGATTTCAATGCATCCACATAACATGCAATATGCCTGGATGTGTTATGATCGGAGGAACGTCAAGGACATGTACAGAGCCAACTACATGCCTGACCTCTGTACATCAATGCAGCCATTTCTGCCTCTTCACTGTTATGGACAGACACTCCCTGCAGTTGATGCAAGCTCCTGCCACTAGCAGCCTCTCCCGCCAGTGAAGTACCGCCATCTCCTTTGCTCTCTCTCCCTGCTGCACAGTCCACCACAACGAAGGAACCCAGCAAAGGGCTGATCTTGTGATAAGGCTGGGAGCGTTCTGAGGGCGACACCCCATCTATAAGCTGGCTGTTGTAGAAGTACTGAGAGGGAAACCTGTATGATGGTCAACATTGGACGTGCATCACGCGTGTCATTATTGGTAACCATGACAGCTGCTCAACGCAAACTTGACTTGCTTCAAAAACTAGCAGATCACCATTTAATTTGATTTAACACCTCACAATACCTTCCATGAATACTAATAGCAGAGGCATCTGTCAGCAGAATGCTTAAGTCCGTCACATAGCAACATTTGATGTAAGGATTGCATTTCTCACAACCATGCCTGCACTACATTCTCAAGTGCATGTCTTAACTGCAATCTACATCACCTGCTGATGTCAGGGTGCATTCTGTACTGCTCCTTGAGCATAGTGACAGGGTAGCCTGCCCTCTGGAGCCTCTCGAAGAGGGATTGAGACAAGGTTTTTGCTTCTTCAGAGGATGGATTGGACAGGATGGTGGGAGGAAGCTGCCTTGGATCACCAATCAGTACAACCTGAGAATCGACACCACACAAAATATGAACGAGCATGACCAACTAAGAAGGTCAGCGGGCACAAGGAGAAAATCAATGTGCTGAAGCAAAGTTAGTGCTTCTTAAGCATCTGTGCTGCCCTATCACAATGCTTGCTCTCAATCATCAGCACCTTGCCCCCAGATGGTTTCAGAAGCTGGAAGGGGATCAGGGTGGCAGGTTCTACTGCTTGCGCCGCCTCATCAATGATCACGGCATCAAACCTGGGTGCACTCCCTGCACCCCATCCTCCAGCCACAAGCTCCCCACCTGCTGCCGAGAGGGTGCACACCTGAAGAAAGGGACAACACAAGCAGGAACACAATGATATGAACAGGAGGCACCGCCAGGAGGAGCAGTACAACAAGCAGGAACACAATGATATGAACAAGAGGCACCGCCAGGAGAAGCAGTACAACAAGCAGGAACACAATGATATGAACAGGAGGCACCGCCAGGAGGAGCAGTACAACAAGCAGGAACACAATGATAAGAACAGGAGGCACCGCCAGGAGGAGCAGTACAACAAGCAGGAACACAATGATATGAACAAGAGGCACCGCCAGGAGGAGCAGTACAACAAGCAGGAACACAATGATATGAACAAGAGGCACCGCCAGGAGGAGCAGTACAACAAGCAGGAACACAATGATATGAACAGGAGGCACCGCCAGGAGGAGCTGTACAACAAGCAGGAACACAATGATATGAACAGGAGGCACCGCCAGGAGGAGCAGTACAACAAGCAGGAACACAATGATAAGAACAGGAGGCACCGCCAGGAGGAGCAGTACAACAAGCAGGAACACAATGATATGAACAAGAGGCACCGCCAGGAGGAGCAGTACAACAAGCAGGAACACAATGATATGAACAGGAGGCACCGCCAGGAGGAGCAGTACAACAAGCATGAGTCTTTTGCAGAAGAAACAGTACATGGAGCACCCTTGTTACAGTTCTTTCTTTTTTCTCATCAGAATCAAGAGCGCTAGTACTTCATTTTACCGTGACCTCTGCCGCCAGAATGACAGATTGCCTCAGCTCCTTCTTCTGCCTCTCCACTTCATTCATGCCCTGTCGTTTCTTGCGACTTGCAGCCTCGATGCTCTCATACACTTGTCGCTTCTCTTGGATGATCTAATCATTAGCAAGAAAAGTTGTGTAACCAGATGATGGACTCTCATGCACCCTCCAGTACAAAAATAATTTGATATGAGGAATGCCGCCTACGATAATCGCCGTGAGAGAGTTGTTCATGCCTCTCCTGCGTGACAGGGGCTGATACCATTCAAGTACAAGTAGGCTGAAGTGATAGGCACCAGATTTCATCACAATATCTAAATGATCTTGGGTCGTGGTGCCTGTAGCCAAGAATGCTGAAGTAGTTTCTCATAGAAAGCAGATAGTGAAGCTCAAACGCAAATGGATCATGATGTTGCTTTCACCTGTCTCTCCTCTAAGCTCCACATCATGCCGCCAGCATTGGCATTACTCCTTTCTCTCAGCCCCTCTAAATTGTGGCCATCCGCCAACAGCCCTTCAGCATCCTCATCAAACTCCTCCTCACCAACCTCACCCTCTTCATGATCATAAACTCCTGATGATCTCCTCTCCTTCCTCCTTTGCTGATGGGTCCTTTGCTCCCGTCTCAACTCAAGCTCAGCTTTGAGCTCCTTCATACGCTGCCTGAGCTCAGTCAATGTGATCTCCGCCTCCGTTGCCATCTCCGCTGCACGCCTTTCCGCTGCAGAGCTCCCAGCTCTCCTAGCAGCGATAGTGTCAACGTGTACCACCTGGGCTGCAGGAAGAGTGACTTCCACTCTTCCTAGGCGGACGATTGCGGGAGACCGCTTTGCACCATCCGGCCCCCAGATCCCATCTCTCAGGAGTCTCATTACAATCTAACCATGCAGAGCAATACGTGTTATCTTCATTAGCTTGCACAATGACAAACAACAGGGGGAAAACCCGTACTAGAGGCTGACAACATATGTAGGTAAGATGGACTGGTGCAATAGCAAGACTGGGTAGACCAATTACAAAAATCACGACATACAAGGACACCTCGATTATATTGTAGATCTCATGCACCTTAAGCAAACTATATGCATAAGGTTCACACTTGTATGGTTTCATACCTCGTCTGCCGCAGCATTTGACTGAGCGCAGATAAGGACTCTGCGTGCTGGAGGAGGCATGTTGACAGCCTTCCAGGGATCTGCAGCCACCAGTGCAGCCTCTGCAGCGCTGAGTAGCACTTGCTCCTCGTGGTGTTGCTGCTGCTTCTGCTGGTTGCGTACTGCGGCAGAGGGTTTCTTATACTGCTTTGGGGCAGCAGCATTGCCCAATTTAGAGGAAGATGCTTCAGGTGCACCTTGAGGTGCCTTGTTGCCAACTGCAGCAGCTTGCATTGCCAGCAGAGCAGATGAGATCCCCAGGATGGTGGTGGTCTTCCCTGTGCCGGGTGGTCCCTGTTAGAAAATAGTATTATATCCATGTCAATATAATGTCATTATTTAATTACATTATTTCATGATGTCATTGTTAATACGTGGTCCTTACATTCCAAGATGCACTTATGGCAGTGTTAAATGTGGAACTAGCTGTCTGAATCCCACAATACCAGATCTGATTGCCCTTGAGGTGGTTGTTATCATGGCAACAGACATAATACAGCATGTAAAGGATCCATATGATTCAGAATAGCAAGCAAAGAAAGAAACACTGCAGGGATTCTGGTACCCCTTGCTTCACAGCATGGTGAGGGATTATGATAGTACCCTTGCTTCACATCATGGTGAGGGATTCTGATAGTACCCCATGGTGAGGGATTCTGATACCCTTGCTTAACATCATGGTGAGCTCTGACCTGCACTAGGGTCACTGGGCTCCTCATGTCTACAGCAGCCACAATAGCAGATGACTGTGATGGATTGTACTGCTCCACCAATGCCTGCCTGAGGCCCTCAGGCACAGCCTTGACCTCCATCAGTGTACTCCTCCCAATGTTGGCTGTCACGGCTGCAGTAGAAGCTAGTGGTGTTCCTGTAGATGTAGTGTGTGGTTGCTGACCTTGAGAAGCGCAGCTCAGCCTTTGAAGCTTGGTTGCCTCAGATGAGGGTTGAATCAGCAAGACCCTCATATTGGCACTTGGGAGAGTGGCTACTGAGCACAGGGCCTGAGGATTGAAATGTACAACACACAAAGCTGCATTTAGCAAACAGATGGTTCTGCAACAAGCACTGCAACATGCTGACAAGAATCATGAGTCACACTGTGTGATGTTTGGTGTGATCATGTTAGCAGCAGGCTACCTGAAACATGCTGACAGGGATCATGAGTCACGCTGTGTGATGTTTGGTGTGATCATGTTAGCAGCAGGCTACCTGAAACTCCCTGAAGTGTGTGACCAGGGAGGTGAGGTGGGTCAGCACCCACTTGCTGCGAGACAGCAGACGATTCTTGAAGTCTGGTCCCCCCATCTCAGGTTGCAGACGTACCTGAAGTGGGAAAATGAATCACAGCACAGTGAGCATGAAGTGCATTCATTGTGGCAACGAACAATAACCAACAACATGAATTGACAAACACCTGTTATACATGCATGCATGTGATAGCTTGAGACCCTTTTCTGTATTTCTGCAACCTGACGCAATCTCCCGAAACATTCTCCTGAAACCTCACCCTGAATGTCCGAATGGCGCCTCCTCCCGAGCCCTCATTGCTGGCCTCCATGACCAGGGCCAGGCACCGCAGGCTTGGAGGTCGTGTAAGGAGCTCCTCGCTTTGCAGTACAGCCCGCCTTGTGAGCAGTACAAGGTCCTCTGCGCGCACCTTCAGATGGAAGCAAATGAAATAGAGTCAAGCGAGAAAGTAGTGTAAATCCTAGTGTCGTCAGTTTGATTATATAATGCACGTCTCCATGACTTTGTCGAGATTCTAGCTCCTCAGATAGCTCCTCAGACTCACATAACCCTAAACCCTATTTCTCTATTCCTAATATGTGCATCATCACAGTCCTCACCTCGCTTCCAATGATAGCCGCATGATGTTGATTCTGCATCAGCTGTTGTGTCATCATGTTCTCAGTGTCTGCGGGACTTGGCTGCACCGCCATTAGCTCCAACTCCTGAACGTCATCTACTCTCCTCATGTCCGCCACCTCAACAGCAAAGCACACCAGGCTGCTGCTGCTGCTGCTGCTTGTACCTCTTGGCTTTCCTGCAGCTCTCCCATCATCGCCTCCCTGCTGCTTAGTAGCTGCTGCTGAGACATGGCTTCTCCCTCTGGCTTGGGCCCTTGACTCCAGCTCATTACGGACAGATGCCCTGAGCTCTGTGAGCATCAGGCGCCTGCAAGGAGTATTGACAAAGAGAGGAAGAGAAAATAATGCATACCATGTGGGTGTGAAGGTGTGGTGTGAAGAAATTAATGCATGCCATGTGGGTATGAAGAGATATCATGTGTTGCATCTAGAGCAAACGGCATAATTCAGCTGCTGTTTGCTGATGACTTTCCCTTACTTAAAAACTTGGGTGTATTCCTCTACATCTTTGAAGTCCTTCACTACCGGTTGCTGATTGGAGCTGCCACCCTGCTGCTGCTGCTGCCTGGTGTTTGCAGCTAGGCCAGCAGAGTCATTGCTCCCGGCAGCAGGTATAGGCTTGTGTGTGGCCAGAAGATCAGAGTACTCCCACATCAACAGCTCTCTCTGCACATCCTCCACCTTTAAGACCGGTCGGAGAGGGACAGCAACATCTGTCATCGACATTACAAAACAAGGTCAGGAAAAGAGTGTAGCGATGATAATACAAGGTCAAGAGAGGTGATACAGTCATTTTGAGTTGAGAATCTAAGCAATCAGTTAATCTGTTGCATGCATTGTTGCCCAACACATCCTTTCTGGTGCAGGCTTATCATCGAGAGGTGGAGCAGCCAGTATGCTGTTAATGAAGCCCATTCGTACTGAAATCGAATCACTGCCTGCTCAGGCACCAATGTAGCAAGGATAACAGTCGTTAAAGAACGAACCTCTGCCACGACTCAATCCACCAGGCCCTAGGCCATTTAGTAATACAGCCGAAGGCCTTGCTGCCGCTCCCCCACCCCTACCAGCCCCAGGTCCCAGCTTGAGCCCCATCCTGGGGCGCTGCCGCAGCTGCTGCTGCAAAGCCTCTTTAGCTCGCTGTACTTGCTCGTCCAAGCAAAAATCATCCTCAAGGAGTACAAGTTTTCCAGGAGGTGGTGGAGGTGGTGGAGGTTCAGGATGGGGTTTACTTATACCAGAGGGCTGCAGATGAGACTTTGCCACAGAGGCTTGGTGGCCAAGTAATGCCCCAGTGGCAGTGGGAGTCATCATAGATTGATTGACAGTAGAAGGAATAGCTGAAGGGAGATCACCTGCTACAACTTTATCTGAAAATGATGATGGTTGTTTCCGCCCGGCTAGTCCCTCAACACCTCTAGCGGCAACACCCCCACCTATTGCACGGTTGAAGAGCCTAGCCACACGAGACAACTCAGGAGTACCATCCTCAGCATCCTTGGAAGCATTCATGAATGAGGCAGTAGTCATGATCCCACTAGCAGGTTGACTAACATCTCCTTGATCAATGTGGGTGGCAGTTGAGGACTCTAGCTGTGCTCTGGGCGATACTGGGAGGGGCTGTAGCATTCGTTCTAAATTCATCTTCTGCATTCCTTCCATGCGTTGATGATGATGATGATAAGGCCTACTCGATGTGAGCCAACTTGGAAGTGCAGACGAGGCAGCGTGCTTTCTGCCTGACGGCGCAATGCCAGCAGCATGACCCTTGCTAGTTTCCAGCACATCAGATGCAGCAATGCCACCATCACTGACACTGTTTGATGTTACAGTTGCGGCAGCGAGCGAGGCAGAGGTGCTGAGCAGCGATAATTGTGATGTCCTACTACCTTGACCGGCTGAGGGGGCAGGGCTTGCCACAGGGCCATGATTCCGCTGCTGGTTCATTCGACTCTTCTTTGCAGCTGCAAGGAGCAGCTTGTGAGCTAGAGATGAGGAGCTAAATTGGTGAGGTGCATTATTATTGGTACAGCTTGATTGTTGATGGCTTGGCAGCTGTTCCATAATGTCAGAAGGTGATGAGGTCCCAGTACTTGCAGTAGCAGCCCTGCTAGCTAGACCTAGTGATGAATCTGGGTGTAGGAACTGGCCCTTTGAAATATTTGCAGAATCCAGCTTATTGATGAATGGGATGGTGCAGAGGTTGGGGTCCATAGGCGATGTGGCTGCTTGCCTTAGAGGAGAAGGCATTTCATCATTGTACTGCCAGGCATCATGGGATGCAGCTGCTGCTCCTCCAGGGTAGTTCTTGTTGCCAGGACTTGAATCAATAATACCGGAGGCAGGTGGCAATACTGTGGAAGCAGAAACCTTTTTGACGATTATCTCCCTTTTAGAGTTAATGACAAGCCTGCTGATGCGACCTCCACTGCCGATAGCCTCACTGCTTCTCCTCCTCTGGAAGCAGGGAGCAGGCCTCTGGAAGCAGGAAGCAGGCCTCTGTTTATTATTACAGGCTCCTGCTGGCAAGGAGGGACCCTGCTTGTCAGTACGTACGGCTACCTCCTGCAGTGATGGTCGTGCTGCCACACGAGGAGCCCTCTTTGGGCCGCTGTAAGAAGCAGAAATGGCTGCTAGTGCTGCTGCAGCTGCCTGCTGCTTCCACAGCACTACATCAGAAGGCTGGCTTACAGGGGGACATGTAACAGCAGCTGAAAGCTCACTGCTGGGCTTGGTATCATTGGCACAGGCGTGAGCTGACTTAAGCATAAGATTCACACAGCCAGAAGATTTCCCTTGCTCAATACTGACAGAAGGCACATGTTTATGTTCAGCCACAGCTTCCATCGTCGTTATGACTGCCTTTCTTGCCAGTTTCACAGCTGTCAAATGTTCCCGCCTCTTGCACTCTTCAGGAGCTGGCACCTGCAGCTGAGGTGCCGCTTTCTCCATTACAGTGGATGAGAGAGGGCATGCCAGGGTAGCACCACCAGAAGAAGCAGGATCTGCTGCCTTCTGGATGATTATGACATCTGCTGCTTCCCCTGGCAGGGGTCTCGGTGCTCTTGACCCTGCTGTCCTCCCAACAAGCAGAACACTGTCACCATCCTCATCATACATTGTCTGCTTATTCTCTCCTACTACTGGAAGATCAAAGGACAAGAGAGAACTGCCCATTTTAGGGTTGACCTCGCCCTCATGTTCACAATCACTGCCAGGAGGAGAGGAGGATGTAGGCGATAATAAGGAGCTAGTGCTACTCATGATGCCGGGTACACCGCCGCTGTACCGCATTATCAGAGGATCCAAGATTGATTTTCTTGCCACCTCCCTGCGAGCTGCAGCCTTAATGGTGACTGCAGAAGCAGCTCCTGCCGCTGTCTTGCATTTAGGGCTGTTACCAGCAGTAGGGGAAGCAGGTGCAGTTGCTGTAGTTGCTGCTGCCTGAGATTGGTTGTGTACTACAAAGGGTAATGAATGAGGCGGTACAGCTCCAGTACTCTTCAAATGGGGCTCAGCACTTCCTTCACTCGGCCTTCCAGCTTCACTCGGCCTTCCAGCTTCATTATCCATCAGAGGCGTATACTCCATGCTTGAGCATGGACCTAGGTACGCCGCATGGACTGCTGGAACCTTTGGCAGCACCTTTGGCGACAGCAAGCTTTCCAGAGTAGGCTGTCCTGGAGCAGCATAATCTGCATTACGACAAGCTTGCTGCTCTCCAGGAGAAGCCGCCACCAACGGCAGTGTGCCACTTCCAGAGGAGGCTTCAGCAACAATACTAGTAGCAGCTGCTGCGGCCTGATCATCATCTTCTCCATGCAGTACACTAGGCAGTGCACTCTTCACAATCTGGGCCCTCTGATAACTACATCTAGAAGGATCACCAGATGCTGCAGCAGCAGCATTATCTTCATCATCGCTGTCAAGGCTGAGGTCAATGACAGGGCTGAACAAAGCTAGAGGATTAGTAACAGCTACAGCAGGAGAACTAGACACCATCCCTTGACTCGTGGTGCTGGCTCTCATGACAGCAACCTCATGATGCATTCCCGTAACAGAGGCAGCTGCTGCTCTTACTGAATTTAATATTGGCACTGCAGGCAGCACTGTAGATGAAGCAGCAGTTCTGTCAGCTACATTAGCAGATCCGTCAGCTACATCAGCAGGTGCACTACTAGCATCAGCAGATGTGGTGGCTGCAACACTTCTACCTTGATTATAATGACCATTGGACGCCATCAGATGAAGATCAGGAGAGGCAGGAGGGAGCAGATAGTCCTCATGTGGCATAGTAACTAGCCCTGGCAGTACCTCCTCATGTGGCATAGTAACTAGCCCTGGCACTACCTCCTCATGTGGCATAGTAACTAGCCCTGGCAGTACCTCATGTGGCATAGTAACTAGCCCTGGCACTACCTCCTCATGTGGCATAGTAACTAGCCCTGGCACTACCTCCTTCTCATGTGGCATAGTAACTAGCCCTGGCACTACCTTCTCATGTGGCATAGTAACTACCCCTGGCACTACTCCACATGTGGCATAGTAACTAGCCCTGGCACTACCTTCTCATGTGGCATAGTAACTAGCCCTAGCACTACCTCCACATGTGGCATAGTAACTAGCCCTGGCAGTACCTCCTCATGTGGCATAGTAACTAGCCCTGGCACTACCTCCTCATGTGGCATAGTAACTAGCCCTGGCACTACCTCCTCATGTGGCATAGTAACTAGCCCTGGCACTACCTCCTCATGTGGCATAGTAACTAGCCCTGGCACTACCTCCACATGTGGCATAGTAACTAGCCCTGGCACTACCTCCTCATGTGGCATAGTAACTAGCCCTGGCACTACCTCCTCACATGAATCTTGTCTGACGTCAGACACCATCAAAGGCAGCGCCAGGGATTCAGAAGGTGGTGTCATCTCTGCTGGTTGCACCACTGCAGTCGGGGCTGGATGAGAGTCCTTCATTGCAGCACCACCTAGGCTTGACCCTGCAACACTCTTCATTGCCATGATGACCTCGATACCTATTACTCCTCCTCTCTTGAAGGGCGACGTCTTCTTGAAAAATTGGGAAGCCTCCTTATTCCTGAGGTGCTTGAGGACCTTTCCACTCAGCAGACGCTTGTCCTGACCTGCAGCTCTGCTGCTTTTTTGATGATCCTGTGAAAGGGCCCTCCTCTGAGGTACTGCACCAGCAGCAGGGCGCAGGAGCTGAGAACCAGAAGCAGTAGCTTCTCTGCTGCCTGGTACTGCCTGAGAGCTGCTTGTTAGCAGAGTGAATTGCCTCTGAGTACTTGTAGCAGCAGCAGCAGCAGCAGCAGCCACATGGCTGGGCAGTCTGGACAGGGGCGCTGCCAGGAGGGACATGTTTCCAGGTGCCAGGTGAGGAAGCAGGCTCGCCAGGTGCTGCCTCTGCCTCTCCCCGAGTCCTGAGTCAGGTGCCATGACTGCCCTGGCCGCTGAGTTGCACTCCTGAAGTAGAAGCAGCATTTACTTACCATCCAGAGTGCCTTTTCACCAACATGCTGAATTAAGACCACAGATATGATCACGTCTTACAGCTCATCTTACAATTGATGAGAACACCACCACATACCAATTTCCAGATCATAGCAGTATGAAGAAGACTTGGGCCCAATACATCTGTGCCTCTTAACGTGGCAATTCATGCATGACAGTTCTGACTTGTTACAACTCCCCAAAACAGCGTTTATGCTCACCTTTGATATGCCCCCCAATTCATGCATAGCAGTTCTGACCTGTTACAACTCCCCCCAAAAGCGTGTATGTTCACCTTTGGTATGCCCCCCAACTCTTGTGCAAGCTCTATCAAAAGCTCCACTGAGGACGTCCATTGAGCAGCGCAAACACCCGCCTTCCAACATAGAAGCAGGCATGCATTGCATGATTAGGTGGCATCCAATATATGTTTGTGTAAGCATCAACACTACACTTGATAGATATATCTTGATATATTATTGTCCTTGGCGCTGATGCGAACACAAATAACAAGACTGATGTATTGTTATTTCAATGTGTACTGCCTGGCCTACATGGCACCTTACCTGGTCAATTGTACTGCGGCAGGCTGCAGGGCCCCACTTCAGGACCCCCTCCAGCCCATCATGAACCATCTTAAGAGCAGTCCTCCGCACATTGCCTGAGAGACTGGCAGTACCGTCGCCACCAGGGCAGGTGCTAGCCACCGGTTGCTGGTGCTGGTGCTGGTGCTGGTGCTGCTGGTGCTGCTGCTGCTGGTGCTGATGCTCCTCAAACACCTCAAAGCAAACAGCTGCTGGTAGCGACTTGAGGAGAGACAGAAGGCTCTCTTGGACATGCTGCTTCTGCTCAACGGTATTCAGATGAGGCAAGGCTGACAGTCTAGTGGAAGTGGCAACAGAAGCACTATCACGATATTTAAAGACTGCTGCTTGACTCTGAGCCCCTGAGTTGATTTCGCCCCTCATTTCTCCAGGCAGGGTGCTGTTACTGTTCAACGAGAGTACATCCAGCATCAGGTCAATCATAGGCAGCAGCACCCTCCTCCTCATCATGTCAAGGCAGCTCTCATTTTTGTCACCTTCACCTCCAGCACCCGCCATAATAGCAGCTGCTGATGAGTCCCCTAAGGGATGTACAGCTGCTGATGAGTCCCCTAAGGGATGCTTTTTGGCGTCAGTCAGCACAGGGTTGCTGCCACTGTTGCCATCAGGTACACTCTCCTTGCTGCCAATAGCAGCTGAGTGATGAGGATTGATAGAAGAAACTGGAGAATTGCTTGTTGTGAGGCTGTTACTGCCTACTTTGGTCCTCTCTCTGAGGTGTGGGTACCGACTCAGCAGCAGCAGCAACTGGTGCAAAGCCAATAAGAGGTGTGCCAGCTGAGGATGCACCAGGGAGGACTGCAGCGGCCCAGCAGAAAAAACAAATTAAAGCTTGTATATTATACACATGAAGGACTCTTAGAAAGTAGATGTAACAATAGCATGATTTCATTATTGGTGGCTACTGAAGAACAAAGTAAGGCAACATCTACAGAATCTCACATGCTCTGACAGGCCTCGTCCCCTGACTTCCAAGATTCCAATCTCAAACACTTGAACCAGTTGCTCCGAAGTGACTGGAGACTGGATGACAGCCTGAAAGAGTGATCATGAGAATCTAGGAGCAGTGAGACACAGTCAGAGTAATAAGTTGCAAAAGGCAGCAGTCAGGGATTCAAGTGAAGCTGAAATGTGAGCATACTACGTTTGCACAGTAGCGGTGCGGCCTGCCATCCTAAATATCAGACCTGATGCTAGGACACAATATCAGGCCTGATGCTAAGACACAATATCAGGCCTGATGCTAAGACACAATATCAGACCTGATGCTAAGACTCACATCAAAGATCCTTGACTGAAGCTCCAGCAATTCATCTCTACTGGATGGTAAGCTATCCAGGCAGCCTAGTGCTGTAGCACCCATCCTGCGGCCGCTGCTGCTGCCTGCTGCTTGATCATGATCATTGTCAGAAGATACCATTATAGGTAGGAGATGGTAATGTGCAGCAAGAGCATGTGTAGCAGCAGTCCTCAAGTCAGAGTCCACACCAAGCATCAGCCTCAACACAGACCTCACAGCCCCAGCCTCCACTAATTCCCCAGAAAATTCTGACGATGTGGAAAAGCAGCTCCCGGAAAATGCGACCTGCTGCCGAGTCAGAGAGCTTGGGTCCTCTACTGTGTGTGGCCCCAGTAATGCTCCAGAACCGGTGGTCCCATTGGTCCGCTGCCAGGTAGCAGCTGGAAAAGCACCGTCTCCATCACGCACTCCCAGGGCTGAGTTAGTTATGCTTGACTTGGGGTGTAGTGGTCTATTCAATAGTTCAGCAGCAGATCTTCCAAGCACATGTCCAGAACTACTGACCCTGAGAAGAAAATCACCTGGATGAAGTGGAAGATGGATACAACAGACAATTAGTCTTCAAACGTTATCAAAGGCACTCAGAAAAGCAGAAAAGAAAATGAAATATGAGGTGAGTCAATGCAATCTCAGCAACCAAGCTAACTGATGTTAATGATTTGGTTTGCCATGCAAAAAGCCAATCTTAAACAGTGTTTTTTGGCGCATCTTGACAACAGCTACTAATTACAGTATCTGAACAGCATCAATGATCAGACTCAAGACTCACAGGCGATTGAATTCAGTATGGCAACTAGGTGGCCTGCATGATGGACAGCTGACACACTCTGATCCTCCTCCTCTTCAGCCCAGGCCTGCCACTTCAAAACACGTCCCAGCTCAGGAGGCAGCACAGCCGGTACACGGGATAACAAGGTCCTCTTTAAATCAGCACTAGCCTGACCCTCTACAAACACAACTGGCATCAGTGGTGATTGATGCTCGAGGTCAGTATTTGACAGCGCTGCTGATGATAATGGGAGAGTGGTAGGAAGGTTAATTTTCAATGGTGGGTTCTTTTGAGGGTTTAGGGTACCTCCGGCATTGCATAGATCCACAGGCCTGAAGAAACCACTACCTCCAGTGGTTAGAGAGGACCGCCTCAATGGTCCACAACTAGGGTATGATGACATCATGATAGACGCTGGTCCACAGATAGCACTGCTGCGGCGGGCACCCAGCTTAGAGGTGGCCAACAGTACTTCGGAGGTTGAGACAACACCCCTGGAATCAGGGTCTTGCTGACTGGATGCAGAGGATGGCGTTAAGGCCGGTGTATTTGTAACACATGTTGAGAGGTGAGCTGCAGCTGACAAGAGGGACGCTGAGAGGAGGAGATGGGACCATAATCTGTCAGACACCACAGGATCATGACCAGTAGATGGACTGGTAGTAGTGGTGTCTACTGGGGTAATGGTCAGTGTGGTAGGGGCGGGCAGTTCCAAGGCGCTAAACCAGTACGCTGGACATACTCTGCTCACGGCGCACAACAACAAGAGTTCAGCAGTTGTCACCTGATGATGTTATTTTATATACTACTTCTGGAAGGCCTACAACATTGCAGTTAAGATAAAGAGTATCCTCTAAAATAACATTGTACGTTTCATGGCAACAGAAGTTGAAAGATGTTTTTTGTCTACAATATCAAATTACCTGTAATGCATGACCTTTGAGAGCGCCATGTCAAATTACCTGTAATGCATGGCCTTAGAGAGCGCCATGTCAAGTGCAGCTTTCAGATCAGCATCTAGATGAGGTTCTGATCCCGGGAAGCCTATGCAATACTTCACACTACTGTTCACTCTGTTGCACACATTCATCTTGTAGTGTGGCACTAGTTCATCCTCTTCACCACCCAGATCAAGCCACTTGCGCCAGGGCTCCAAGGTGCAGCATATGAAAGAAGCATCCATCTGAAAGAAGGCAGCAACTCAGCGCTTGAGAACAATGCAAGGAGACACTTGTGAGACAACAACACTTGCCAATAAGTCCCTTTCCATTCATCAAAGAACTAGAGACATCATGCTTTTGAACCAGCTGTCTATCAAGTTCTTGACTCACTGCTAAGATGTGTCTTATCAGCACTTGGGCACTAGCCAGTGACTGCACACTGTTGCTGCTGCTACCAGATGCTCCATTTTGAGCAAGCAGGGAGCTATTGTTGAAGGTGGAGGCAGCAGCACTAGCTACCTGCGCAATACAATACATATGATGAGTCCTTGAAGCAGCTACCTTCATAATACAATACATATAATGAGACCTGCTTGAAGCAGCCTCAAATACATAAAATATGGCGCTCAGGTGATCTTACTGACACAGGCACGACATTGCAGCAGAGACATACAATTTAATTTCAAATTCAAATATACAATTCAGAGCGATTCTGAATTATATGCGCCAGAAGTCCTTAGAAGCAGCATGTCGCACCACCTTGCAGCCAATCAAATGTTCAGACATGTACCTTTAAGTAAAAACTCGGTGTATAAGTTACGTATTGCAATAGTATTCACTTAACTTGCTGACCATCTCACTCACTACTTCATTAACAGCTGCCTTCCCCCAGGTATGACACAGAAATGTGGACTGTCGGCCTAATCCTCGGGACAATGCTGTGTGTATGACCTTGAAGGCAATGCTTGCAGCCTGACTCCTCACTAAACAAGTCAAGCTTGTTTCCTTCTGACCACCAAGATAAACCTGATAGGGTACACAGCAGCTGATCAGCTGATCATGATGGGCCAAGCTCAGAGCTTATCAGGTTATGAGGTTCAGCAGTAGGAGCAACTTATCAGGTAATGAGGTTCAGCAGTAGGAGCAACTTATCAGGTAATGAGGTTCAGCAGTAGGAGCAACTAATCAGGTAATGAGGTTCAGTAGTAGGAGCAACTAATCAGGTAATGAGGTTCAGCAGTAGGAGCAACTAATCAGGTAATGAGGTTCAGTAGTAGGAGCAACTAATCAGGTAATGAGGTTCAGCAGTAGGAGCAACTAATCAGGTAATGAGGTTCAGTAGTAGGAGCAACTAATCAGGTAATGAGGTTCAGTAGTAGGAGCAACTAATCAGGTAATGAGGTTCAGCAGTAGGAGCAACTAATCAGGTAATGAGGTTCAGTAGTAGGAGCAACTAATCAGGTAATGAGGTTCAGTAGTAGGAGCAACTTATTAGGTAATGAGGTTCAGTAGTAGGAGCAACTTATTAGGTAATGAGGTTCAGTAGTAGGAGCAACTAATCAGGTAATGAGGTTCAGTAATAGGAGCAACCTATCAGGTGATAACAGACGGGAAGTTACTGCAATACAAATTCAAACTGGGTTGCACTCATCAGTAGAGCTTACCTGGTGATATAGGAAGCTTAAGAGAGAAACACTGGCTTCTAGAAAGTCTGAGGATGAGAAGTGTGGGGGAGATGAGGCCTGACTCAGCAAGGACTGGGTCAACACCTGTGATAGTGTGGGGGAGATGAGGCCTGCCTCAGCAAGGACTGGGTCAACACCTGTGATATGTCATCAATTATGCGGTCATGAAGATAAGGCAGGCAAGCCCAGCCCTCATGTAGCTTGTGACCATTCACATAATGGGATCTTTATACACAGTCATTTGAGTCTTATCTACTTCAGAATAATGCTGCTGTTTAAAAACACTTAATACTGTCATACAATGAAGTGACATTGTGATAGCAGCTACGCTTCAATTAACCACTAGAGACAAAATGAATTGTGATCCAAATAGCAACAGAGGTACTCATGCATTATGGAGGCTTGATGATGTAGTACTAAGCACTACTCACTGTGATCAGCCGCATCATCTCAGCAATCACATCATGACGCTTGGCAGCCTGAGCCCCTTTAAAAGTGGCAATGACAGAGTCCACCATCCGCACAGGGTCCAAGCCCTGCTGACGGGTAATGATGAACAAACAGCCTCAACCGCAGGCAAGATGCAATAGATGCAACAATCAGACATTCAAGACGTCAGTGGGGAGGTGGCCGATTAAGGACTTATCTTGCCTTGCAGTTTGCTCATCTACATACTCATACAGCCAAAGCTGTCAATTACAAAATATCTGCATTAATTTGTATAAGCATTGTTTAATTTCTGTCTCAGCTGCTCACCGCATTTCTCCAGAAGTCACGACCCATTTCATGGACTAAACCCCCCAGAATGGCCAGCCCATGGGAACAGCTCTGAGCCCATGCACTGCTACGCTCCCAGGTCTTACTGCTGTCTACAGAGAACACTCCTGTCATACTAGGGTTTGAATGATTGTAATATGGTGTGGATGATGCTGAATGTGATTGGGGAATGGCAAGCGCTGCATCCAAAGTCAGAGGAAGAAGCAGTGGCAGATGCTGCACAGATTGTTGAAGGACTGAGCCCTGAAAAAGAGAAGACCATGACAAGGATACAACAAGTCAGAACATCTGAGAGATAGGAACATCAGCTTAGTAACCTACTTAGTAACCAACTTGCCTTGAACAATTTGAGGCATAGTGACTTCAAGGCTGCCCATACATGCACAGGTTGAGGAGCTGCTGCACTGTCACTCCCTAGTACCCGACTGCATTGTGTCCCCAGTCCCGTAGTTTTCTCCTCCATAATACCATTATTCCATACCGTGTGGTGATGATTATGGCGATGATGTTGAGCTGGCTCTCCACTATTCATCCTCATAACTCCATCAACCATCAGCAGTAGATTAGTTGCACCCCGGCTGTCTCTCATCAATAGCTTTAACCACCCTTGCATAACCTCATTGACCTTGCAAGACTGGACCTCCTGCCAGTCACTGAACATTCCCAGCTCCGAAACCAATGCTCTGATCTAGTCCATTACAGGACACGCACTTTCAGAAATGTGATTCTTTTGGAGAGCAGCAGGACCCGTAACAAGCTTGGAAGAACTCGGATTCTATGCAGAACACTCTGTTTATTCTCTGCTCGCTGATATTAGGGTTTCAAGACTTAGGATTTCTTAAGACTACACTCAGCTACATTGAATCCTGTCCAGCTGGTTTTCTTGACTGAGTAGGAAGCAGAACTGCCAAATGACATCTGCACTTACCTCTGCTCGCGCTTCGATGTCAGAGCTTGTCAACAACTTGTACACCCCAGGCAATCTCCCGCTCTCACACAGGTCGTACCCTGTCCTCCTCAGTGCACACAGAGCAGTACAAGCTGTGGTAGCCACCTCTGATTCATCCAGAAGAGAAGGGAAGGCAAGAGCCTCATACAGTGCATGGACTAGGGCTGGAGGTGGCGCCTTCATCTGCATCATCACAAGTGCACAGAGTGAGATACTCTCACAGTCATGTTAAACATAATGAATTAGCACAGCAAATATATCTCCATTTCCTGATGTTTGGGTTAGGGTTTACAAGGCAGGTAGGTTGATACATACAAACCCTGCTCGACCATTACAGAAATGAGGGGAATTCTATATTTATGTCATCCTACTTCACTCAACAGCGTTTCATTCCTGATGGTGCCACAGCTGTGTTATCCACTTACCTCTTCAAGACTGCTATCCAATACAATGAGAGTTTCATCATCACCCAAGGCACTGACAAGCCTCAGTCCTTTCAGGACCCTCTCAGCATCCAGCTCTGCCAGCACTCTCAGCTTTAGCTCGCCCTGCTCGTACCGCTCCTTCAATACCACATCCTACGCAACGCGATTTACATCAAGGAAGTACAGAGCATACATAAAAAATGGCTAAATAGACAGAGACTCTAGAAACTCTTTCATGAGCACTACTCTTGAGATGGCCTAGGTTACATCTGAATCAGCTTCTTTATTAAGTTACACCTGAGTTAGCTTAATAATTTACGGAGGACCTGTTTTCTATTCAATTCATGTCAAGATCACACATCTTACACTTCTTCAGGTATTCAACCACAAAATCCCTTTGAATTGAGATGAATGTACCTGGTAGTATGTGTGGTACGTGTATATGCAATTGAGATGAATGTACCTGGTAGTATGTGTGGTACGTGCATATGCAATTGAGATGAATGTACCTGGTAGTATGTGTGGTACGTGCATATGCAATTGAGATGAATGTA
The DNA here is from genome assembly GCA_002335675.1 of Chlamydomonas eustigma. Lineage (NCBI taxonomy): Eukaryota > Viridiplantae > Chlorophyta > Chlorophyceae > Chlamydomonadales > Chlamydomonadaceae > Chlamydomonas > Chlamydomonas eustigma. The sequence continues at coordinate 431,271 of BEGY01000041.1, read as the reverse complement.
CCTGGTAGTATGTGTGGTACGTCTATATGCAATTGAGATGAATGTACCTGGTAGTATGTGTGGTACGTGTATATGCAATTGAGATGAATGTACCTGGTAGTATGTGTGGTACGTGTATATGCAATTGAGATGAATGTACCTGGTAGTATGTGTGGTACGTGTATATGCAATTGAGATGAATGTACCTGGTAGTATGTGTGGTACGTGTATATGCAATTGAGATGAATGTACCTGGCAGTATGTGTGGTACGTGTATATGCAATTGAGATGAATGTACCTGGTAGTATGTGTGGTACGTGTATATGCAACTGAGATGAATGTACCTGGTAGTATGTGTGGTACGTGTATATGCAATTGAGATGAATGTACCTGGTAGTATGTGTGGTACATGTATATGCAATCAAAGCAGCAGCTCAGCTGATCTGACACGCAGTCCCACAATTTGACCAGTGCTGCCGGTCTAAGGTGGAAATAGTCTGGGAGGGGCTCAAAGAGGCCCTCGATCACTGTGGAGAAAACACACAGGTGTGGATTGAAGGTGTGGATTTATGGTACTGTCAATATTCTATCATGTTGTTCATGCATGTTATGAGCAAGAGGCCGTAACAGGCCCTACTCACTGGGTTACACAAAATGGAGGAATCAAATAGCAAATAGCAGCAATTATTATTGCAGCATGCCGAGTCCAACACCATGATCAGAATAAGAAAGTAAGAGCTTCACACAATGCAATTGCAGGTCTTTGAAAAAAACTGTAATGCTATTTTCATGACTGCAAATAAGAGAACTAAGGTCTCACATTCAGGGCATTATATTTAATGTTTGTTGATAAGGGGATATGAACTCCTCCAGCTGCCTCCCATTATTACTTGTACCCACCTGATGTATGGCGACACCACCAGTGACCTTCACGGCCAGGGTGAGAGGTGGATAAGAAAGTCCATGCATCCGCAAACCACTGTCAGGAGGGTCGCAAGTTGGAGCATGAACATACATGTGATTTTGGTACCATTGCAGGTATGACGTGAGCATGTCATACATGCAAAGTTTGAGCACAATCTACATACAGATCGTCAGCACATTGCTACTTGTGGCGACATATTAGGGCTACGTAGGTACCTGCTTCTTTTGATTTAGAACCTCTGAAGCAGAATGCTCATCAGCAGATGAGATCTGAAGTTCAATTAATGAGGTCCATCGATTTGCCAAGCGCTCCCCTGCATCCATGCGCAGCGTGCTGCGACAAGCAGGGTAAGGCCGACTATCCACAATCTACTATCAGCTCATAATAATTATGCGGAGATTTTTGAAGCTACTTTTTGAAACAACTTGCGTGAATATGGCGTAGCACTTATGTGCAGGTAGGTCCTAGGTTCCACACATCAATCCACACTGTCATCCCTACTCTGTGGTCTAACAAATTGAGGATTCTGGGCTCATATGAAGCGATCAAGGCACTGTGCTTCATTTGAACTATTGTGCTGGACCTTGCTACAGAGTTATAAAGACGGCAAAGATCATTAAAAGATAAAATCTAGAAATCTAGAAACACATATGAATCTGGTAAAATCAAAAACTCGGGCTCCATTGTCCGATTACAAAGAGTACACATAAAGGGGCATTACAAGAAAACGAAGTCTCATCCATTGATACAATTCTTTGGATATAGGATAATGATTCACTCTCACACGCATTTCGTCTTTGGTTAACTTGCACACCACTCCCTTGCATGCATTTTTAATAACACTACATGTTCTCTTCAAAAGTGACACGGGCACAACCCACATTATATATGGAACCATTCAGAGCATCCCTGAAACAATCATGTACTATTGAAATTGCGCACAGTATCATGCCCTAAACCTGCATATACCGTTTTACCTGGAAGACAATACAAGAACCTTGAACAAACTTCATTGTATCATTTTGATTACGCATTGGAGTTTTACAAAGCGAAAACAGCTCTTGTAGACATTTGGGACAAGAGGTCAGAGACAGTTTTGGTGGCCTTGCATCATTAAATTTAAGCAGACATGTCTGCATCCACTCCCCTGACTGTGCCTGGATTACCCTGCTCAACCTCAACCTGAATATTTTACAAATGCCTACTTCCAGGTCATGTCTTCTGGCCCTGAACTCTACAGTCAAAACAGGATTGAACCTACTGCTTTGAGGCCTTGAGAGAAGTCAACAGCACCTGCGATAAAGCAATGGAGACAAACGGAAGATTCGTCTTATTCACAGAGAGAGTAGTGCAGTCAGGAGAAACAATGTTTTGGGGCAGAGATTTGAAGTCTGACCCTGCCCTGCAAAAGAGCCTGCATGTAGCAGTGCTAAGCTCATCATGGCTCACAAGGCATCAGGCTTCATGTCATAATAAGCTACAAAAATGAAATAATCTTATATTACTTCTGTTATCAAAATCAACACTCTCAATCAGCGGATTGCAGTACTCACCGAAGCAGCAGCTGCAAAACCAAAGAACAGGAGCAAGCCCAAAGGAGCCTGAGTCGGAATCTGCTGGAACGGAGGCACAGCTACAATTGTGGGTGCTGCTGGAATGATTATGTTACCACTTGACATTGAGGCAGTTACAGGAGCTGCGTAGCCTGCTGATGCTCCTGTGGTGGTGGTAGTAGTTATAGTGGTTGTGGCAGTTGCAGTCGTTGCACTCATCTCTGTCACTGCATAGCCTAAAGTTTCAGATGCTGCGAAGACTGGTGGTAGCGCAGGAAGGACGGGAGGTGGCACTGGGAGGATGGGAGGTGGCACTGGGAGGATGGGTGGCGTACCAACTATAATAGCATTGTGGCTGTCTTGTGGAGCAATCAGTACAGTGGTGTTCTGTATTGAGGGCCCAATGAGCACATTCTTGCTGTTGTCAGTCGCTGTTTTTGTGATCCTTCTGCAGAGCAGCACACCAGAGAAAAACAAGTGATGAATGCCACTGCGACATTTATCCTTCTATTACATACACATTGCACAAAGTGAATTTTTACAACACTCTTCATTTGTTTTGTGATACTTCAGTGTGTTAGCGTTACACATTATAATTGAGCTAGCAGCACCTGACAGCGAAACATCAGGTCCTGGTTGCTTCTAGTGTTTTCTTACTTATTGGAGGATCTTTGCACCAAGGATGAACTAGACGAGGTTAATTTTGAGCTGGGCGAGCTCAGCTTATTACTTGATGAGGACCCTGTGATTGACGATGACTTTGATTTTGTTGATGCAGCAGATTTCCTAGAGCTGAAACTGGAAGCACTTCCAGCCCGTCCAGCCGAGCGAGCTGCAAGGGCTTCTTCAGCAGATATTTCCCAAGAGCTCATGATAAGCGTAATTGCGACAAGGCATGAATTCTTTTGCTGCATGTGTTTTGGATGATCAGTGGCCTTGCGAGAGCAAAAGCAGGCCACTTTATTCGGAAAATTGCATCTGCGCTGAGTCATAACACATGGGAAGGTGGATGTATTTGCAGCCGTCATATTTCTGGAGTAATTTGAAAAACTTTTCATCATGAAGGTGCGCTTGACTCTTCAGATCCTACTACGACCAATAAATTGTGAGTTGTGACTGTCAGGGGTGGACAAAAAAGGTGTAATTTTAATAACAATAATAATAATAATAATAATAAAACGCCGAAGCGTAGCTTGACGTAGAGGACAGAAGAACTCTGCCTCACCGTTCAAAAGTATGAAAAAAGCTAGGGAGGATGATCCAACAGAATGGGAGGGTTTTTAGAGGTATCCTGTAATGACTCGTAATTTTCAACCTTTCCACACTTTGTTGTGTCTGATTGGCCTGAAAAATGGCCCAAAAAAGGGCTAAGGGCCATGAGGGTGTGAAAAGGCCTCAAACTTTGCATGTGTGACAGCACATCCACTGGGCTGATTTGCAGTAAAAAGTTCAGGTTAGATCTTTTCATGTGGGCTGATATCTGATGCCTGCTGATTTAAGGATTTGTTGATATTACTTATGGTCTTAAATTCAGGTCACTGTCACCTTGATGCACTGTACTTCTGAGCTCTGCTAAAAGTGATACAGCAGGTTTGAAGCCTTACATAAGTACAATAGCTCCCTGCAATTTCATTGTCGAATGTTGACACATGCCTGTGCTGTACCATACAGAAATTCACAGCATTTTTATGAGAAATTTAGTAGGACTTTGTTTTAAGACAGGTTTGAGACTATATTGCTTCACACATACATCAAGGATGGGTAATCAGAGCACATCATCTCCTTTGCAATGGTGTCAACATTCATGATCCTAAGCCTCATTCAAAATGGCCACATATTCTTGAAGATCTCAGGGTTTTCCTAAAACCTTTTCTTTTGTCCACGACCCCTGGTCGTCGTTGGAAGAAGCTAATCTATCTGGGTAGGCATCTGCTGGTAATCGTATTTCCTGAAGAAATGAATTCTTTGCAAGGTAGCGGTTTTCAGCGTTGGAGAACCTGGACGAGGAGATGGCAAGCAGGGCAAGGGAAGAACTGGCCAATGGAATCCATGGAAGCAATATTATTAAAGCGTCAGGAACAGAGTCCCCACACAACGCTATGTCCTGCTACTGCCGTTGAAGGCTCACATGAACGCTTTCCTGACCATGAGCAGCACCCGATACACGGCTGTGTTACTCATCATCCTTGCTCAGGAAGGACTCATATTCTGACGGGGTCATTTCCTGCATAAGGTACTTGCTCGCAACAATCTTGAGCGTGGCAGTGTGTATGGCTGTTTTATGTTCCTTCTGATGTTTAACCAGAATGTTCTGTACATCTGTGATGGCGATGTACATCTGTGATGGCGTCCGCCTGCAAACTGAGTGGAGGGGAGAGAGGGCCAGTAACCACCTTAGGGTAGCCCTTGACTGTCCTATGCACAGCATAGATGATCTTCACAATGTAGTTCACTACTAGCTCCTTTGCATCAGTAGTCTCAGATGCATACCTCCAATTGCTCATAGATGATCTTCACAATGTAGTTCACTACTAGCTCCTTTGCATCAGTAGTCTCAGATGCATACCTCCAATTGCTCATAGATGATCTTCACAATGTAGTTCACTACTAGCTCCTTTGCATCAGTAGTCTCAGATGCATACCTCCAATTGCTCATAGATGATCTTCACAATGTAGTTCACTACTAGCTCCTTTGCATCAGTAGTCTCAGATGCATACCTCCAATTGCTCATAGATGATCTTCACAATGTAGTTCACTACTAGCTCCTTTGCATCAGTCGTCTCAGATGCATACCTCCAATTGCTCATAGATGATCTTCACAATGTAGTTTACTACTAGCTCCTTTGCATCAGTAGTCTCAGATGCATACCTCCAATTGCTCCTGATTTGGGGATGCTGCAAGAATCTTAGAGGAGCTAACTTTATAGGGCATTGCAGCTGTTGTCTCTTCATTCTGTCATTAGGTATGCTTGCAAGATGAAGGGGCAAGGCATAAAAATGCATGTGGAAGTGGATGTCCCATTCTTGTAGCAATTGCTTTACAGTCACATCCAGTCAGCCAGACCTTCCAACCCAGTTGGTCAATGTGGATAATGCATGAACCTCTTGTCAATATTGCATATGTTAGCAGGGATAATGCATGAACCTCTTGTCAATATTGCATCTGTTAGCAGAGATAATGCATGAACCTCTTGTCAATATTGCATCATCTGTTAGTAGGGATAGTAACCCATTTGTCCACTTCAGTCTGAGAGAAGCAATGTATGGAGATTTCTGTACACACCATCTTCCCCATTTTCTTGACCATCATTAAGAGCTTTGCAGCTCCATCAGCATCACCCTGCTGCCACCCAATAATGCCTGCTGCTGCTGCAGCTCCATCAGCATCACCCTGCTGCCACCCAATAATGCCTGCTGCTGCTGCAGCTCCATCAGCATCACCCTGCTGCCACCCAATAATGCCTGCTGCTGCTACAGCTCCATCAGCATCACACTGCTGCCACCCAATGCCTGCTGCTGCTGCAGCTCCATCAGCATCACCCTGCTGCCACCCAATAATGCCTGCTGCTGTTGCAGCAGATCCATCAGCATCACCCTGCTGCCACCCAATAATGTCTGCTGCTGCTGCAGCTCCATCAGCATCACCCTGCTGCCACCCAATAATGCCTGCTGCTGCAGCAGCTCCATCAGCATCACCCTGCTGCCACCCAATAATGCCTGCTGCTCATCCTGCCATGCCTGCTGCTGCTGCAGCAGCTCCATCAGCAGGCCCCTGGCCTCCACTGCCTGCTGCTCCTGCCATGCCTGTTGTTGTTGCATTCTGCTGGCTGTATATCCTACTACAGCTACTGCAAGTCTCCTTATTTTCATCTTTCTACCAGGGTACACAACTTCATCCCCACCTTTGGTCTGTGGAGGGAGAGACAGCTTCCCTTGAAATGCCGGATCATCATTCATAAGGACCCAGCTGCATCATCATATAAGGACCCAGCTGCATGGATATCATCATTCATTAGGAGCCTTCAATTGCCGCATCATGACAACCTGGTTATCATGTTTGTCCTCAGGAGGGGCTGTACAACCTGGTTATCATGTTTTGTCCTCAGGAGGGGCTGTACAACCTGGTTATCATGTTTTGTCCTCAGGAGGGGCTGTACAACCTGGTTATCATTTATTGTCCTCAGGAGGGGCTGTACAACCTGGTTATCATGTTTTGTCCTCAGGAGGGGCTGTACAACCTGGTTATCATTTATTGTCCTCAGGAGGGGCTGTACAACCTGGTTATCATGTTTTGTCCTCAGGAGGGGCTGTACAACCTGGTTATCATTTATTGTCCTCAGGAGGGGCTGTAAAGCATTGATGTCATTAATGGCATTATTATGTGAACTCTGTTGCACAGCCTGTGACAGCTCTCCAATAAGTTTGGCGTGCTGAGACTGGCATTGTACATCCACATACATCAAGGGCAGTAAGGGCGGTACAATGTGCAAAGCTTTCAATTCATGCCGCTGAATCACAGGAAGATTGTCACTTGACGCAGGCATTTCAGCATATAGCATCTGCAGGTTAGCCAGACTTTCAGATGACTGTCTACGATCGTCATCTCCTTCTCAGTTTCCTGATGCCTCACTCACAGATTTTAGTTCTTCTTTTTCTGTTTAAGCAGCTTGTCAATCAGGCATTTCAGTGTGGTAGCAGCAAGATCAACAATTAGCAAGTGACAATGGATACAATAAGCTCTGTAAAACAGCTCTGAATAAATGCAAGTTTGCTTAAAATGCTTAGTTACATTGGTTTCCCATACCTGCAATAGGCTGGGCAGTGATGTGATAACTGGAAATAGCGCAACTCACTGCTAGCACTTAGAACATCCTGTAATATACAGAGATAGATAAAGCTCCTACTTTATAAGTGACAACCACAGTCTGATGATGAAGGAGACATGATGAGATACTGAGATACATTCCTTTGTATTAGAGAGCATATCATTCACATTATCTCTGCAAATATTGAGTATACTTATATTGTGCTTCACATTATGAGGACCCTCAGATGCACTGAAAGTGGACATCCATCCTTCAATCTTACAAATCCTATACCTCACATCTGAAGGTTATCTATAATGGAGCTAGGAACATGATCCTGATTACACCAAACCCATGGACAATGACATGTACAGCAGCATCGGCTGCTGTGAGGTACTTGCCCCTTAACATCACTATTACTGCGGCGTCTAATGACGAGGCTCGTGCCTTGATCGCTTGTAGCTTCTTTTATATCATGTACCCAATGATGATTTATAGCAGTTAAGGTAGAACAGATGAACAGCAAAGGATTTGCTTACATCTGCAGCAAATCCTCGTTTTGTTAGAGCCATAACGGCCTCCAGCACTTACGTGCGATCAAAAATTAATTACGTCGAAAAACGGGCGGCTACAAAAGTATGTGAGAAGTTTGCGCCAGGTACTCGTGAAACGAGCCTACCCTTCTGTACCCTGACAACCCTTAATACCATATCAGACCGGTGTCGCCACCCTGCACTAATCATGATCAGCCAACTTCCTTGGTCTGTGCTTTCGTGTATACTCCATCATGCTACAGATATGGAAGAATTCAAAAATCTTGTAACATTTTGCAAAGCTTGCACATCATTGTGGAGAAACAACCCACCACTTCAGGCCCAATATCTCATAAAGTCATTTTCTCGATATAATGGTGAGCAGCATACAGTAAGAAGTAGTGCCCCAGCCCCAGCTATTATATATCCGCATCTCATCTATGCTTGCTGCCTGTCGAGACGTGATGTGATCCGTCAAGTGGCAAAAGCACTGGCCTCACGAGGTCCCATCAACAGAGCAATTTCGTCAGATAACATGTCAGTTATCGGTCACCTGCACCTGTCGATTCATCAGCTTGACAACTGCTGCGGCAAAACTTTCACTGATAGACAACTGTCTATCCTCAAATCCGAGTTCATATGCATGCTTTACAAGGCTGTGCTTCACCAAAATGCGCAACTCGTTGCACTGCTCATGACCATGGAAAGCAAAGTCTCCTTTCAACACATTGCAGTCCCTAAATCTGGCAAAACAGGAGGCTTGACTGCTGTCCATCTTGCAGTGCTTCTGAACCAACCCCTCAGTCTGCAGCTGCTGTTGATTGAGGAAGGATCATTCAGAACAGACCCTGCAGCTGTCTTTGTTAGTGCTGACGATGAATTGCATGGCAATGCTTTGCATATTGCAGCTTCCCTAGGTCATCTTGAGTGCATCAGCATTCTTCTCAAGGAAGTAAGGAGAGGACGCTTAAGTATCAACTGCCGTGTAGATTCCAAACCCCTTAAAGGCAAGACAGCCTTCATGAGTGCCCTTTACAACAATCAGCATGAGGCAGTGGACATGCTGTTGGCTGTACCTGGCATTGATATGCATACATGTGAAGTCGAAAAGTCTCATCATGGTTCAGCTCTTCTGGATGCAGCATATCAAGGCAACATAGCTGCCCTAAAGCACCTTCTCTCAAGGCCGGGAGCCATCAATATGAATGTAGTTGGAAGAGATAGTGGCACTGCCCTTCATTTAGTGGCTATGTCCCACCGTGCCTGCACATCATTCAGACACTCCAAGCTAACTTATTTCCAGCACTGCAAGGTGTACCGCATGCACCTTCAGCAGTACGCAGAATGTGCGCAGCTCTTGCTTCAGGCGCCTGGTATTGACAACATTATGAACAAGGTGATATCGCGGTCAACGGCGCTGGATCTTGCTGAGTGGCACAATCCTCTGGTTGCACGTATGTTCAGGGCGCATAGGATGAAGAGGTTCTACAGTAACAATATTGTGCATGTCTATTTTCACCTGGCGCCTGTCTTGGAGGGCTGCTTGACGTGGGCCTCCCTTTGCTGTGCCATGTTCTTTCCATTTACAGGGTGGTTAGTCTATGGCACATCCCTAGCTCTCACCACGTACTATTTTCTCGTCTTAATGCTCCGAATCTTTAATGTATGCATAAGGTTTTGGGGATTAAACCGCTTGTTTCCGGTCTCACCATGAATTCAAACTGGCGTCTACTGTGTTGAGAATTAACCTCCACTGAGCTGTCTACCTGTTAACTTGTTACTATATAGATACAAACTCGCCTTATGTAAACTACACAAGGACTCTCTCTTTTTATGTACAGTGCACTAGCACATGTAACATGACATGAAGATCTCTGAGCAAGGAAACATAAGGGTGTCCCTACATACCATTGTGTCATGAGCTTCATAAATCTGATATACATAACTCTGCACCATATGCGCACCATAAAATTTCTATACTAGCAACCCTGAAGCTGTGCATCACAAAGTAATTGTTGCTCCCTTAAGCATATGAAGAGTTTTTGGACCTGACAATACGTAATGTTTTGGCAGGAACCCTCCTGACATTGCAGAGACGTAAATCACATTCTCCATCACTACGTACCTCGCTCAAGTTTCAATATTTTACTCAGTAGGCAGATAAATGTAGTATGTAACTAAAGAGAGAGGGATATCACACTAATTGGAATTGTTTGACGTACGAGGCTGCTACGAGGCTGCTTCGGGCATTGCAATGAGATTCAGAAATTCGCTCACAATATATTTCTTGAAGTATATTCTGTAAACTATGGGCAACCAAGCTTCTCTGTCGGAGCGTTGTCTTGCTGCCTGCAACTCAAACAAACCAGCGGAGCTTAAGCACATTATTAAACTCATATCAAAGGACACAAATGAAGGAAAACTCTCCGTTCTTGAAACAAAAGACAAGGTAACTGGCAAGAAGCTGCAGTTTTAACAGAATCCTTTAAATTAAAGGGAAGTATAGAAAACACTTAGTTTGAAATCTTTTCCTTCTTATCAGGATGGACAGTCATGCCTGTTCTTGTGTGCCAGTAAAGGACATCAGGAATGTGCCTTAACAGTAAGTTTCAGTTCAAATAGTTCAAAAAGTAGATGCCTGCACATTTCTATCTCAGGAAGATGCTGTGTTCTTTGATTTTGCTAGTGGTTGTTATGTATTCCTTAAGAATATTAAGTAAGATTTGAATTCATAAAAAGTTGAGGAGTCATCAGCAGCCTTTTCCTTCTCCCTAATTCATCAGCTGCTGAACAATGGCGTGGATGTCATGACTCGCATGTCAGATGGCGGCACTGCCCTCCATGCTGCCGTTGCCCGCCAGGATGAAAAGATGGTAGAACTTCTACTCCTGCGTGAGTGTGAGGTTGTTTACTCTGCCTCCCTGCGCCATAATGGTCACTGTGTTGTGCAACACTAATTGAACAGTCTACCTGCATGGTCATTGAACAGCAGCCTACCTGCATATTTATTGAACAGCCTACCTGCATGGTCATTGAACAGCCTACCTGCATAGTCATTGCAGTAACAGTCCACTTGGGCAGCCACCCTGCATGCTCATTGCAGTACTTAAGCCTCACTTAAGCGGCCTTTCAATAACATGTTCATTGCAGTACTTAAGCCTCACTTAAGCGGCCTTTCAATAACATGTTCATTGCAGTACTTAAGCCTCACTTAAGCGGCCTATCAATAACATGTTCATTGCAGTACTTAAGCCTCACTTAAGCGGCCTATCAATAACATGTTCATTGCAGTACTTAAGCCTCACTTAAGCGGCCTTTCAATAACATGTTCATTGCAGTACTTAAGCCTCACTTAAGCGGCCTTTCAATAACATGTTCATTGCAGTACTTAAGCCTCACTTAAGCGGCCTTTCAATAACATGTTCATTGCAGTACTTAAGCTTCACTTAAGCGGCCTTTCAATAACATGTTCATTGCAGTACTTAAGCCTCACTTAAGCGGCCTTTCTATAACATGTTCATTGCAGCGCTTAAGCGGCCTTTTCTATAACATGTTCAATGCAACCCAACCTAATCTTCCCTAACTGCAATTATGTTGAGGCATAGTAGCAGCTACTCAACAGATACTCTACTGCTATGACATGTAGTGCTATGACATGTACTGCTATGACATGTACTGCTATGACATGTACTGCTATGACATGTAGTGCTGTGACATGTAGTGCTATGACATGCAGTGCTATGACATGCAGTGCTATGACATGTAGTGCTATGACATGTAGTGCTATGACATGTAGTGCTATGACATGTAGTGCTCAGTCTTATCATCTGGTTGGTTGGTGAAGGGTTGAGTGCATCAGTGTAGTTGGTGAAGGGTTGAGTGCATCAGTGTAGTTGGTGAAGGGTTGAGTGCATCAGTGTAGTTGTTGAAGGGTTGAGTGCATCAGTGTAGTTGGTGAAGGGTTGAGTGCATCAGTGTAGTTGGTGAAGGGTTGAGTGCATCAGTGTAGTTGGTGAAGGGTTGAGTGCATCAGTGTAGTTGGTGAAGGGTTGAGTGCATCAGTGTAGTTGGTGAAGGGTTGAGTGCATCAGTGTAGTTGGTGAAGAGTTGAGCGCATCAGTGTAGTTGGTGAAGGGTTGAGTGCATCAGTGTAGTTGGTGAAGGTTTGAGCGCATCAGTGTAGCTTAGCATTTCTGAGTGCACATGATACACCCAAGAAGCCGCCTCATTACCCGCCTTATCGTAATGTTTACACTTTTTCACACTTGTGTTATTTTCCTTGTTTCTACACCCTGGCAGACGGTGCGGATCCTTTTGCTGCAAACAACAAAGGTGTGTCTCCATATCAGCTGGTTCTTCTTTCCTGCAACACAAAGATAGCAAGGAGGTTGGAGAGGAAAGCTCATTTTGCAGGAGAGGCGGATGTACGGGTGAGAAAGTGCGGGTGCTGCTGCTGATGCTTTATGTGTCAGCAGGTCCAAAAGGAACATGCTTGTTAGTTGTGAACTTGTAGGTTGTCTGGGAAAATTTTAAATTATCAGCAGAAATTATGAAACTCATGATTCAGATGAGCTTGTTCCAGTAATAGAACATTCTGGATTCAGACGAGCATGTTCCAGTAATAGAACATTCTGGGTTCAGACGAGCATGTTCCAGTAATTATGCCTTGATCCATTATCCTGTGGTGTCCCTGTTTCATAAACTCCTCAAATAACATGTCGCCCATAAACAAACAGGTGACAAGTATGGCAGGGTTCTCCAGCTCCTATAAAACCAGGTACCTGGTCGTGGCGCCACTCAGATCTCAGGTAACACCTTCCCTTAGTACTTAATTTAGTACTCAGATCTCAGGTAACACCTTCCCTTAGTACTTAATTTAAATTTCAAATTTTAGTATTTGATCATAATATCCGGTTGAGCCTCATGGGTTCCCATCCTTCATGGAACTAATGCCCCTGCTTGCTCTTACTGCAACCTCACCATCATCCGTCTCCTATATATATGTATGTCATCTCATTGCACCATCATTATTTCTGTGCTGCTGCTCTTACTGCAGGCGTCTGCTGGAGGCCAGATAGAGGGCTTGCTAGATGATGCCAACCGGCACTTGTACATGTTCAGTGACAGAGACAGTGCCAGCTCCAAGTGCTGCCTTTATCTCAGAGGAGCATCAGTCTTCAGGGCCGGGGATGCTGAGGCAATCCTGGTGAGTGCAAGTACTGGTAGGAAGGATTGTACATACAAAGGAGCAGATGAGTTAGGCATAATGGTGTGAGAACTGCTATGAAAGAGGCGTGGCGTAATGCGAGGAGTGAAGTGGTATAGAGCCCTGCTCTCTGGTTGAGTGATCATTTGGCTACAAACACTCTATCTGTGTGACCCCTGCTCTGCCATTGTGCTTGTCACGGTGACTGGGGTCATGCGAATAAGGTCATTATTGCAATGTTTTATTAATCAGCTATTTCATCTGATGTGTTATTATTGTGAGCATTTTGGAGTATGACAGTAGGTGTTTAACCCTCAAAGCAATGACTATCCAGAGACAGTGGTTAAGGGATTTATTCTACATGTAGAGGCCTGATGACTGAATCTAGATTCCTATACCTCGATCTTAGTATCCCTTGATCTTGCATTAGTGTCTCTTCATCTTGACTGCCTGTTGTTCAATCTGTGTCCCTGACTCCCTGCTGTACTTTGATCCTGCACTTTAGCGCCTGTCTCATGGCCATCAACCCATCACAGACTCCTCCCTCTTCACACGCAAGGCGGACGGCTGCACTTGTGTGATCCTCAAATCCAGCTCCAAGGGTCAGCTCAGGCCACCAGTCTCTGGTCAAGGTATCTCCCAAGCCGCTTCCAATGACCAGGCAGCCTGGATGGAGCTGCTCCGCTCCTGTCACTTGGATGTGCGGACAGTACTGCCTAACACAAATGCTTTCCTAGGTAGCGGGAAGGCTGGTTCCGAAATAAAGGCTGGTTCCTTGAAGCCCCCTGTTGGCTCTAGTGCTCCACCCCCTGCTGCTGCTACTGCTGCTGGTGTCATAACTTTGAACCCCAGGTCATCAGCGGATGCTGGGACACAACAGTACCCAGGAGCAACTATGCTGCTGCCAGGTGGAGCAGCAGGAGCTCAGTACAATGCACCTCAAGCGGTACAGCCACCCCCTGCTGATCAAAACAGATCCAACAGCTCTCACTATGGACACTACATGTACCCAAGCATGCCCGCACATCCCCACACTTCTAACTCAACATACCCGTACCCTGCCGCCAGCTGGTCTGGACAACCTTACCCTCACTCCTTCCCAGCAACCCAGGCTCCTCCATATAACACGCCTTCCCACCCGCAGTACCCCCAGCTGCACATCGGCATGCTCTACATGACAAATAATCTGCCTTCCAGTGCTTCTTCCGCTACCTCCCAGCTTCCACCACAGACTGTCGTCCAGTCCGCGCCAGCCGCAGCACATGGCAGTACTAGCAGTACAGCTTATTATTCTGCTGACCAGCAGGCTCCGGCTCCTCCGCTTACATGGCAGCCACTCCAAAACAACGGAGGCAGTGGCTTCATTGATGCAGCAAGCTCAACAACTGGAGGTATCTCTACTGCACCTAGGCACACACACCCATTTCTCCCTCCTCACGGTGATCTCCACAACAATCAGGGCTCCCACCCCCTGCCTGGGGCAGCTGAGAGGACAGTGGCACGGATTCCTTCAGCCTCCGCAGCCTCTAGAACTCCACCTCTCATACCCACCTCCCCCTTGACAGCTCATTTGAGGGCCTCTACAGCCCAACAGCAGCAGCGTAGCATTGCTTCTGCAGCTTCGCAGGAGGGTACGACGCAGCAAGAGGGTTCTCAGCTTGCTGGTGGTGTGGATAAGCAAACCTCTCCACTGGCCACTCAGAGGCAACAGCTCGAACTCAAAGTGTCACGTCACGCTGAGGTACAGAGGCAAATACAAGGACCTCTGTCAGACCGGCAGTCCTTTCCGAATGCTTCCAAAGAAACACCTTCTGCTCCACCTTTGCAGTACAACCCGACACCCTCAGGACCCTCCTGGATCCCTCAAACCTGTATCAGAGATGAGGGCCCCAATGATCACCCACCACCATCATCCTCAACCTTGGGCCATCCATCAGACTTGAACAACTTTATTGACCCAGTGGGAGGCTCAACATCGTCTGCTTCCCAGCACTACAATCCATTTGCACCTTCCTTCCCTGAACCTGTCAAGGAGAGACCTGCCCCCAGTGCGCCGCCCTTGGCTGCACCATCTGCTGTATCGAGTAGTGCAGCAGAAGCAAGTGCTTCTGGGCCAAGCTGGCATGAGGCGGTGGCGCAAGTTGCCTTTGACTATAACAATGCAGCAGGTAATGCATTTAATGCTAGCCGTCATGATAATAACAGATCTCGTCGTGATGACTACTTGGATCCTTCAGAGACATTTGATACCAGGCATGATGGGGAGAACTGGTGTGTGATATGTCTGTCAGCTCCTCCCAAAGCCGGATTTCTGCATTCTGGGACTGTACACAAGTGTGTGTGCAAGGACTGCTCCACTCACATCAAAGTGGGGGATGGGTGTCCTGTATGTAGGCAGCCTGTGCAAGGCATACTGGAGGTATATTGATGACTACAATTTCTGTTATGAGATGAGTCAGGGCTCTTTTTGAATGCACTGGAGAACAGCCACTGTGGTAAAGGAGGCGGACTGCTTGTAAACTTCGGATATTTCGTTTGTTTTTTGTTTTTTGGGGAGTTGCAATGCTGTCAAATGAAAAGCATCTTCATTTAAAATGCTACCAAGGAACTGATTGCAAAATGTTGCAACTTTCTGCCGCAAAACAATACATGAAGCTCAACTAGAGGCCATACATACACCTTCAAAATTGCAACGAAGCTTAGCAAGAGGACCAAGACAAAATTTTTGGAGACTAAGAAATGAGTGGAAGCAGACGACACACGCAGATGGCGGCAGATACAGTCGTAGGGGACCTGACGGAGCACAGTCTATATCAATGCTAGATGCAATAAGTAACTGTAGTTACCACATCTACCAGCTAGCTCCTAATGGCCTTATAGTACAGTTCCACATAATCTAGGGCAGGGGAGTACCATGACCAATCCTGTTTCATGATCCGACTCTGCAAGCAAGGACATCGATAGGAAGGAAAATCATTTCTTGCATTTAGGGTTTAGGTATCTCCTCAGCATTCAACACGTGAATTTGAACAGAGATACAACATAAGTAAGACAGTCTCAAGAGCGGCAAAGCCCTCAGGTTGAACATGCCATCCATTTGCAAGAGCAAAGGGTCCAGGGACACACACCTGCACATCTCTGAGCCCTGCTCGATCAGTGTAGAAAGTTGCCAAGCCCCGGTTCAATGCGTAATCCAGCCCAGCCGTGTCAGTGCTGTCGAAAACAAAGCCATTGGTCTCCATGCCTGTAGTGTAGCCAGAGAGCAAGCATCAGCCTTCCTCAATGTTCTAGTCTATCTTCCATACTTCTTGACTATATTCCCTTTCTCGGTCCTATATCTACTTAGGTCCTATATCTACCAGTCAGCTGTCCTGTATAGATCGCAATGGATAAAAAGCAACCTCACTCACCACAAGCACTAGCTCTGCCCTCATCATGGTCTAGATCAAACACAGTGTCTGCCAGCCCCCCAGTTTTTCGCACAACAGGCACACTGCCATAACTCATCGCAATCATCTGAGTCAATCCACAGGGTTCAAATATAGAAGGCACCAGAAAAAAGTCTGAACCAGCGTAGATCAAGTGACTCAGAGGTTCATCATACCTGCAAATATCATGCAGCCTGCTTGAGCAATGTCGTGACGACACAAATGATTGACAGGTTTTACTTTTCCACGTCAGTCACCAATCACCAACCTTAATGTCTGTAATTTTATGGTTTTTACGTAACATGGCTAAGCTTGCTATTGATGAACAATAGACATTGATGTGGACTTCCAGGTTAGATGTCATCCTGCTTGCAACTGATTGTCTTCCTCCATGGCGACTCAACTCAAGACATGACTTTCTATTTATACTTACGTAAATATGAAAGCGGCTCTGTCATGGTATTGCCTAATCAGCTGTTCACGAAGCTGATTGAACTCTCCTTGGACCCTACAGGCAAGGCAAGAGCTAGCCTCTTGGCGCTTGTTCAATGCAAGAGCTTGCCAACAAATGCAAGGAATGAGCCATAGTGTCGCTGAAATCATCCTCGTCATAGCAACATTTCAAAGAAGCAGAAGCTTGTTTTCATGGATGTAAATGCTGTCAGTGGTCTTGTATGAGCTTACTTTGGATCAGGTGCAGAACCAAGCAAAATAAACTGTCCACCTCTCTCTAGGGTGCGCCATGCAGCATGCTTGATCAAATGGATACCCTGTGAGATGAAAGTGGACGCCATCCAGCAGCAAGGTTGAATGAGTCCACTATATCAAAGTGAAGATTTCTCATGGCATACTAGACATGTACACAAGATGCAGCAGCTAAAGAAAAACAACAATCCCAAAGTCAAGTTCTTGCCCTCACCTTTTGAGCAACCAACCGAGTCACGCATGCTACAACAGGCACATCTACATGGGCTAACTTCAGCTGTTGCCTCAGCGCCTTGCGTGCAGCTTCTTTCCCCTAGATGGAAGAAAGAAATTTTGAGCTGAAGCTATCTCTAAAGAATCGATAAGAGTAGGAAAACAGAGAAGAAGTGGAGAGTGAAATCGTTTTTACCTGTGTACAGGTTTCGGAGCTGTAAGGCATAGGCAGGAAAGGATCATCTTCAGGATCCCACAGTTCAGGATCTATCCCATTACGAATACCGTATAGCTTCGAAAGATGAGCAGCAACTGCACCGTTCCCACTAATCTGCAAGGTTGTACAAAAGCACAAGTAAATCGATGCAATTCTACACAAACGATGTGCATTAGATCAATAAAGCTGCTTATTTGCTAAGAAGCTGATAGGTATGTGCTGTTCAGCTGTATGGAATATTTGCCATGACCCACAGTCTCTCACCTCTTTAGCGTAAGTTGGTGAAACAGTGGTAGCCAATTCACAGGAAGCCATGGCCCTTCCCACAAGATCAGCTCCATAGCTCAAGTTGTGGATTGTGAACACACACCGTGAGCGGCCACGGTCTCCCCAGGCGATGGGGGCAGTGGGCCAATCATGACAGTGAATGACGTCAGCTGCGATGGAGCGGACCTGAATGCATGACAATGACCCAGCTGCATTAGTCATGCTACATTTCATCAAACATACCTTCACACATGTAAGTGCACATATTTGAATGCATGACCGCCAGCGAACAAGAAAAATGCTTCCCTAAACTCACACCATTCACAGGGTTACATTGATTGATTCTGTTAAGGTTTCTCTTCAACTTGACTTGTGATCAACTGACCAGTACCCAGTCATCGTACCTTGAGGTACTGCAAAGCTGCTTGGCAGAAGAATCCGAACCTGGGAGATCATGAGGTGAAGTATGAGCATTATTTACTAACTTTTTCTACTTTTTCATATCAAGGATACATCGGTTATACTCCTCCTTTGACAACTGGGATTCTGCACACTACAGACTGCACTCAAGTCTCACACTGAGAGAGCATCAAAATACTTGCCTGGCACTACGGACTGCACTCAAGTCTCATACTGAGAGAGCATGAAATACTTGCCTGGCACTGTCATTGTTCTTTCCATAGACACAGCCCACCCAGAAGTCACCGTTCTCTGGCTCCAAGAATGTAGTCTTCAATCCCTCCACCACACCCTTCCACACCCGGACATTGGTGCCACCACATGTGAAATGTCCATCCTGGTGTAGCGCTTCCACTTGGCCATAATTGATGCAGTCATATTTAGGCAAGATGACCTCAACCTTGTGCCCTTCCTCCTGCAAGATGAGGCCATCGAAATAGGCATTCATGCTTAACTAGAAGAGGATCCTGTCAATAGTTAATCCTGTCAATAGTTAATCCTGTCAATAGTTAATCCTGTCAATAGTCAATCCTGTCAATAGTTAATCCTGTCAACAGTTAATCCTGTCAATAGTTAATCCTGTCAATAGTTAATCCTGTCAATAGTTAATCCTGTCAATAGTTAATCCTGTCAATAGAAATGAGGTAAGCACAGTTTTGGTGCTGCTTATCACATCTATTCTGATAACTCTGGTCACCTGCACAGCTCGTCCCAGGGCAGTTACTACGTCTCCCATGCCCCCCACCTGTCATGAACAAAAGTAACGCATGTTCATGGGTTCTTCACTTTCAGCACTCAGGTCTTGACTCATAATGGACTATCACAATACAGTATTATTTTGAGGAAGCTTGAGAGGGCAATGTAGATCACCTTTGCAATGGGCGCCATCTCTACTGCAACATGCACCACCCTGAGTGTTATCCTCTCAACATTGTCCCGCCTTGGTACATTGTACCGCTTGCCAGCTATGGTCACAACATCAGTGCTACTAGATGCCCTGCTAGCTGGTTCTGACTCATCCTCGCTGTACTCCAACGTCACATGCGAACCGTAATCCACGGGGATGTGATAGTCCAGGCCGCCATTGTTGTCGAAGAAGCCACCCATTCCCTGAGAGCAGGGAGGCAAGAAACATGAGAAGGTGCTTGATGCATGTACAAATAAGCGTACAATTAACATATTAACATGAGAAGGTGCTTGATGCATGTACAAATAAGCGTACAATTAACATATTAACATGAGAAGGTGCTTGATGCATGTACAAATAAGCGTACAATTAACATATTAACATGAGAAGGTGCTTGATGCATGTACAAATAAGCGTACAAT
This sequence comes from Chlamydomonas eustigma, assembly GCA_002335675.1. Taxonomy (NCBI): domain Eukaryota; kingdom Viridiplantae; phylum Chlorophyta; class Chlorophyceae; order Chlamydomonadales; family Chlamydomonadaceae; genus Chlamydomonas; species Chlamydomonas eustigma. The sequence goes on along the minus strand of BEGY01000041.1, from coordinate 411,651 downwards.
TAACATATTAACATGTTCTCTGTCTCTTCTACACCAAAACAGTATCAGGACATGAGGATTGCTTGTCAACAGTCAAAGAGCAGGTGAGGGAAGTGGACAAATAAGGCACTGACCTCTACGTTGTCAGAAAAAACTAGGTCCATGCCCCAGGCAGAGGCAGGTACTTGGATGGTGGTTTTCTGGTACCCTAGGCCTCCAGTTGCCTTGCTAGGAACCATCTGCATGTACGCCAAGGTACAGTCATGACGACAGTCATGAAGTTGAGAGTGGGAGTATTGCAACTCCTGACAGGGATTCTTAACGACAGACTGACTTGTGGATGATTGAATTTTGGAGTGCAGGAAGAACAATGCTAGCTAGTGACATTAGCATATCATGATAAGCAGTGTAAAGCTGTGAGCATGACCTCAACAACCTGTAAACCACTGCAACTGCATGTACTGCATGCTAAGCATGTACTGCGAACATGTACTGCCAACATGTACTGCATGTAAAGCATCACTAATTCCAAAAACAAGCAGGAGTGGTTGATTCCGCTTTGAATAAGGTACCTGTGAATTGAATCCAAATTCTTGCATTTGCTTGTTCCATCGGTTCCAGCCCCCTCTTATGTAAATGTCAGGCCTGCTCATCAGAAGTCTCTAACTCAAGATATAATATACTTGTGAAAAAGGGCTCATGGTACTAATCCCTGTCCAGAACGCTCTCGAGGTGATTGAAAACGTTTTAAAGTACAACAAGACTGACCTTCCCCTCAAGGGAGTGAACTCTGGGTTGTAGTAGATGTCCACAGAGCTACCTGCTTGAGGTGTGGCAGGGACTGTGTACAGCACTTCATGCATGGTAGCACGTCGCTTGTTCAATGCATCTCCCTGAACATCATGCCAAGAGAGTGGAATTGGCAAGCATTACAGAGGCGTTGGAATAAAGGAGAGTTAACTAGATATAGCAGCAGATGACAGGAGCTGAACCCTCAAAATCCTCAATCAGAGCAATAGTGTCAACAGATTCTGAGCAGTGGAAAGCTGCTATGATAATTATGAAAATGCATTTAACAGCCAACATGCATGCATGAACAGGCCCTCCAACATGCATGCATGCATATACCCTTCAACATACATGCATGAACAGGCCCTCCAACATGCATGCATGCATATACCTTTCAACTTGCATGTAAGATGTCGTATGGGTGTTAACAATTTACCTTCATGCATGCATGCATATACCCTTCAACATACATGCATGAACAGGCCCTCCAACATGCATGCATGCATATACCTTTCAACTTGCATGTAAGATGTCGTATGGGTGTTAACAATTTACCTTCATGTAAACCCTCTTGGCAGCCCTCATGGCAGCTCTCTCCTCCCTGCCGACATCCTCAGCTGCTGACTGAGCTTGAATGCTTTCTATGAGGAGCTTCACTAACGCATCACCTCTCAGGCTACCTGCATGGCAAAACAGCAATTGCAAGAGCCATGTTTAGTACATATATTTCTCCCAGAAGGAGCATTTTAAATGGTAGAAGGATCTACATGTGACCTGAATGCATGTAGGACCTTTCATTCCTAGGTGCATTTAACATTTCGCCTCAAAATCAGAGAAGGTTTTAATGCAGGATAACATCCACAAATGGCTTGTATATTTTTTACTCACACTCCAAAACCCCCGCATGTACTGCTTCTGCTCACCTTCCAGCCAATACTACTGGTGTGCATAACTTCTTACCTGCGACTTGAGTGTGGTAGTCTTTGCTGTTATTGTTATCCCAGGCAGTCTTGCTCTTGTTAGACACTACAAAATCCAGCACCCAGGCACTCTCAGGCACCTCCACACTTCCACACCACCATCCAGTTGCAGCATTATTGGCCGATGCCAATGCGAGACCATGCTCTTGAACCTGACTCACACTCATTGGCTTCAACTCTATCACCTGTAGTGAAATCAAATGCAAGCTTTATTCCTCTGCATTATACATCACACTGTCAGAAGTGGCACTGGATGATTGTACCTCAGATGATTGTACCTCAGATGTGGCAATACTAACAACAATGCACTGTAGCACACAATTCCTGATTCTATTTCTTATACCATCAGTACTGACTTTCAACAAGCTATTGCAAGAAATGATGTTTTTATAACAAATGCTCTTGGGCGCTGATGTAAAGCAGTGAGAATCTAACCTGAGTGATCTTGTTCCACCAGCCGTCATAGCCCAGATGCAGCAGCAGACTCCCAGCACCGGCAGATCCCTGGAGAGGGCCTCCTGAAGTACAGTACGCAAGTACAGCCTTCTTGCCTGCAACAATGACAAGAAGAGCATGGTAAGGGCTGTTAGCATCCATACAACATTCCGCCCAGGCGGTGTATGTATTCTCTGATACAGAGAGAGAGTCGTGGGACTGAAGTATCTTGCAGGTGATCTAGATAGACGAGCTAAATGCACAACAGCAATCATCGTGATTCCTCAAAAATAACAAATCAAAAGTGTTTAAAATTATCCATTATTGAAGACGCATAAAAGCAGCTTTGGCAGCAGCAGGTCAAGTGAGCCCCATAAAGAGCAGATGAATCACACAAGTGTGAAGTTGTTGTGAATATCTGTCTATCATATGCATATGCAAGGTAAGCACCTGCACGTGGCCCTCCTTCCAGCCATGTGTATGTCCCAGGGACAGCTATGGAGGCGCCTAGTGTGGACGGTGATAACGCAGTATTGCGGCGCTCCAAGGCCATCTTAAGAGCCACCTCCCGGTGCCTTGCAGCATTCTTCCTCCTGCATCATTTAATCAAGATTTCCAAGCCTCAGACTTTACATCAGACATCACTGCATTACCTATACTCTAGTTTTACTAGTAGAAATTATGATGGTGGACTGCCTCTTTTGATGAGAGAGGCTGTGAATGGTCCATGGGAGTGATGACAGGCAGATGGTCCCAAGTAAGCAGTTCAAGCACTTCAAACCCTAGTCTCAGCTGGCAGCAATGATATCTCAATATGAAGTCTTCATCACGACACCTCACCTAGCCTCCACCCTGGCCTCTACAGATCTCTCCGACGCCTCATGCTCCACCACCTCCCAAAGTCTCAGGCTCTCAGCCTCAAACAGAGAGCGACGCTCCTGTGCACATTCATAAGGTCATAGCTAAGACCTGATGCCCTAATCAAAAATTGTGACTGAGGCAGGCCCTTGAATAAATATCAAACTGGCAAATCATGTCTGACATAATGTCTCACTTGTAAATACCTGTTCAAATACATCTACATCATTCTCAGATCATCCCCTTATATGACTCACCTCATCCTGAGCTCTCAACGCTTCAAGCCTCATCTCTAATACATCACTCTCACTTGGACCCAGTAACGCAACTGAGAAATCCTACACACATGTATTGCACACAATATTATGTAGAAACAACAACCCAGATCCCATGCTGCTTTGCATTAATGACCTCTCCATCAAGATGTATCAATGACTTCTCCATCAAGTTGCATCAATGACCTCTCCATAACAAGTTGCTTTGTGACTGTCAGGCTGCAGGCACACCTTCTGCACATTGTTATCAAACTGCATGGATCCCCTGTCCAAGATTACGTAATCAAACTTGAAGAGCTGCAGAGGAAGATCAATGTGCACAAAGTGCCACTCTTGCTTCTCATCTACCTGCAGTACAACCCCACAGGAGGATAACAGTCAGATGCTACCTGCAATACAACCCCAAAGGAGGATAACAGTCAGATGATGATAGATCGTCACAAACCATTGCAACATTAGTAGAAACACTGCCAACATGTTGCAAAGTAATGTGCAGTTTGGAATGCAGTACCTAACATTACTTACCACCAGTGGCACATTCAGTTACCAGGATTACAGTTACATGTACAGAGCCCCTGTAGTGCTTGGGGGTCATATCACTAGTCAATTGGAGTTTCGTGAACTATAATAGAAAGACAGGTCTTAACATTGCTCACCGGAAGATCATCCTTTGCTGGGACCATCTCCACGTCGTCCACAGTCTCCCACTTGTTGGTTCCACACCTGGCCACTAAATTCACACTTCCTCTCAGCTGGGCCAGGGGCCCAGCACGACGATTGTAGTACAGGTACATCGGCCCCGATACTGGTACCGGTTCTGCTGGGAAGGTGAAGCAGGGCCTTCCAGCTGCCAAAGCAGAGATAGCCAAAGCACTGAGCTGCTCCCGGGTAGGGTTTATCACACTTTCAACAGCAGGCTCGGCGGCCTCTAATTCAGCCTCTTCTGGAACAGGCTCAACAGTATATCCAGCCTCAATCTCATCCAGCTCTGAAGGTTCAGCTACAATAGAGAGAGTATCTCCTGCTTCCTCCTCAGCTACAGCAGGTTCATCCTCATCCTCTGCCAATAACTGTTCAAGTGTCAAAGATTCTGACATCGGTTGCAAGAGATCAGCCAAGTCTGACGCATCTTTAATTGACGGCTCAGCAGGCAATGCTGGAACTACAACTGGCTCTGCCAGGGCATTAGAAGCTGTTCCTCCAAGCTGGACCACGGGTTCAGGAGCTGAGATTGATGCCAGCTGAGCATCAACTGCAGAGGTCTCAGATAGGACCTCAACATGATGAGACACTGCAGCGGTATTAGAGACAGGGGCCTCAGCTACGTCTGACTTGGCTACTGCAGGAACAGATGTTACCGTCTCTACTGTGACAGGTAGCACTGCAGGTGGCAATGCATTCTCTGTAGGAGGTACCGCAACAACATCGGTGGCAGCTTCTAGACTTTCTTCCACTTCTAAAGAAGCTTCTGCACTTTCAACAGCTGACTCAGCCGCAGCTACTGCTGACGCTAGCTGGCCTTCAAGGATTGAAGCAGCGGCAGCGGCTGCTGCGGCTGTGTCAGCAGCGGAGAATGCAGCGGCTGAGAGCTCGGCAATGGAGGGATCAGCAGCGGAGAGGACATCAAAGGTGAAAACAGCCTCTTGGAGATTAGATACTGATGAAGAAGAAGAGGATGGTTTAGTGGTAGTGGCTTCTGAGGAAGGAGCAGAGGGTGGGGTGCTGTTGGCCTCTGGCGTACTAGGAGCATCAGATGGTTCTGAAAGCACAAGCAGCAGGAGGTATGTTTACTACGCAGAGCAAAGCCCTTCATTGTGGTGAGTGAAAGCAGGCACTGAACAATGTAAGAGTTGAATTATACACATTAACACCCAAATTCAACAGATCTCCATCTGTTACCAGAAAATATGCGGAGCAGTATCAAGAAAGAGTGCTGGATCTCTCTCTGATGTGCAGGTCACTGCCATCTTATGACGCTAGTGTGCTCATGTTGCTATCACTGTTATGTGCACCTACTTGACACACTGTTATGTGCACCTACTTGACACACTGTTATGTGCACCTACTTGACACACTTTTATGTGCACCTAGTACTCGACACACTGTTATGTGCACCTACTTGACACACTGTTATGTACACCTACTTGACACACTGTTATGTGCACCTAGTACTCGACACACTGTTATGTGCACCTACTTGACACACTGTTATGTACACCTACTTGACACACTGTTATGTGCACCTAGTACTCGACACACTGTTATGTGCACCTACTTGACACACTGTTATGTGCACCTAGTACTCGACACACTGTTATGTGCACCTACTTGACACACTGTTATGTGCACCTAGTACTCGACACACTGTTATGTGCACCTACTTGACACACTGTTATGTGCACCTACTTGACACACTGTTATGTGCACCTAGTACTCCACACACTGTTATGTGCACCTACTTGACACACTGCTTGCACCTCCTCCAGACACCTCTGCTCTTGTGGTCTCCTTAGCGGTACTGTCCTCTACTAGTACGGGGCTGTCCGTGACGGTAGTGACAGAGGGAAGCGGAAGTGTAATTGCAGAATCAGAGGCCTTAGGTGTCACTAGAATAGGTTCAGAAGAGTTGGCTACAGGAATGATGGTGCTTGCAGCTTCAGGCAGCTGTGTTTCTGAAGACGTGTTGTCCTGAATAGCATCGCTGGGTATGGAAACGATGACAGGCACTACAACGACAGAGGAAGCAATGCTAGCGGCCTCAGGAGGGGTAGTGACAGCTGCAGAAGGCGGAGCTGTTTCAGCAGTAATGCTACGTTCTTCGTCTGAAGCAGTGGCAGCAGTGGTGACAATTGTGGGAGGAGCTAGAATGGATGGCTTCTCAGGAGCAACAGAAGAATGCACATCTACAGAGGCATCTGGCGGTACAGGTTGAGGGGCATCTGGCGGTACAGGTTGAGGGGTATCTGGCGGTACAGCTTGAGGGGCAAGGTTGGTGGCATTCTCAACAACTGGCATCACTAGGCCAGTGGATGCAGCAGCAGGATCAGCAGCAACAGGCACCAGGTTTGCAGCAGCAGGATCAGCATCATCGGCAGCGGGTGCCTGGCTGGAAGCATCACTCAGCAACCTGCGCATGACGCCCACATGGAATTCACAGGCATGGCATGGCATGGTCATGGCATCAGCACCAACCACTAATTTAAATACTTAAGTACTTGGCAGTGGATACAAGCGCCCCTGTTGCCAGTCCAGTACTTACTTGGCAGCGGATACAAGCGCCCCTGTTGCCAGTCCAGAGCTCACAATTTTGTTCAGTCTTGACTTGACTTCACTGCTATCTTTTGTGTCCTTCTGTCTAGCAAGGTCCATGAGAAGCTCCTGTGGGCCATCATGAGCGAATGAATAGGACTCTGATGGAGCTTCTAATACTAGGAGTGTACATGTTTGCCATCATAAGCAACATCATAAGCAACATTTAGGGGTTAGGGTTGGTATTATTACTCCTAAAAACTATGACTTAAATTCATATGCTCATACTAGTACTGAAAGTGTGGATCATGTGTGCAGTCAGGTATCAGTACAAACAGCAGAAAAAAAACAGGATGTCGATCACATGACTCTCATCTTTTGCGCAATAACTTAAGGCCTCTACCTTGAGAGCCTCATTCTCTGCTCTAAGCTGTACAAGCTGGTCTTTGCTGCTGTCTGCATTCCTCAATGCACGTGCAACAGCATCTGCTCGTGCTGCTTGAGCGGCAGCAGCTACGCTAGCATCCTCTGCCCTTTTCACTGCCTCTGGAAGAACCTGAAGTGTTGAGCGTAGGCAATAAACAGTTAAGTCATTACTCACATAATTAAATAATTAACCTGTTTCTGTGCAGTAGAGTCTCCTCCACAAAATACCTCAACTATATGTTTGATGGTAGTTGGATCTCTGTCAAAGAACCAGTCATATGCTGGTAACCAGTAACGTGCTTCTCCATGCCCTTGTCTGAGCAGCTCATCAGTCATCCCACGCTATGATCATGTAACGTCAGCAAATTGGGGTTGTGGCTGACATCCCCGCCGTGATGTTTTACAGTGAATGTCAACCGCCTTGTCTGCAACATGATCTCATCAACCCCGCCAGGATGATGTGCTTCTTTAGCAGACGACTCAGTGCTCAAATTATCATTCTATGTGTAATGCACTTGTTCAACAGCCTCAGTGCGTCTATCTTTATGTGCATGATGCACTTGTTCAATAGCCTCAGTGTGTTTATCTTTATATACATGATGCAGTTGACAAAATTAGGTTATGGAGGGGTCAAAATGAAATTGTGGAGCTGAATCAGTCTTCAGGCCCTCCATTCAAGTAGCACTTCTCTTTTTAAAGTAGGAAGGAGCTTTTTCAATATAAGACTTGAGGATCAGCAGCTCACCACAGAGTCAGCTGAGGTGGCAGCTTGTGCAGCTGCTGCCTGCCTTTCCTCTGCAAGACGCCTGGCTAGCTGCCTGGCAGCTGCAATTTTGGCTGCCATAGCTGAGGCAGAGGCCGCAGATATGACACGGGTGCCACCTGGACTGCGGCTGCTGGATCTGGTGATAGGGGGTATCTTCTGGGGAGCTATTGAGTCCTGGCTAGAGGAAGTTGATATGTTTACGGTGACCAGCTGATGGGCATTCTGCTTCACTTCTGTGGAGGTTTCCACAACTGTTGCAGTAGAAGGCGGAGTTTCAGCCCTGCACAGAGGAGGAGCAGAGATGATGCTCCATGCACAGCACAAAGTATGAGCTGCATATTAGAGAGGACATGAGACGTCATAAAACACAATCCATTTCTGGTCATTACCTACCTAATGTCAAGGATTTTTGTTAAGGCGCTGCATTTTTACCTGCACTTAAGACGGCCTCGATTGAGTGTCGTCGAAGGTCTAGCTGGTTCGGGGCAGGTGAATTTTCTTCCGACATGGTCCAGATTATGACACCTCATATGAGGAAACATTGAAATCTTGAATTTCTGAATAGAAGGCTAGAGACTCTCAGCACGTTTATGGAGTTATTGTACAAAAATACTGCAAACGGGCAAGAAATGAGCAGCAATATCACGTGAGATGTATCAATTTCAGCGAAACTAGAACAATACACAATTCCTAAATTATTGCAACGCCAAGATATTTCACTAGACGGTTTGTGCACTTTACGCTTTTTTGGCGATTGGGTGTACGGCATGAAGATAAGAGCAGTCACTTGTAATTTGTAAAGCAACAAGCTAACGAAATGCGTACCATACTACGTAACAGCTCTAATGTTTGCTCATGCAGCAGCAGCAGCAGTATCTCGCATTTCCCACATCCTCGGATTGTCAAACAATTCTGTCCGCCATCGTCTAGATTTACTTCAAGTGGAAATCTACACCTTGATGTCTGCTGCAGTGCTACGAATGAGGCAGATAGTTTGTACAAAGGAATCCCAGTTGCATCCGGGATAATCGAGAAGCGACTCATGGATAAGCAAATGAAAAAAGAAAACAAAGAATTCGTTGCAGCGATGAAACTTGCTGAGGTACAGCGATGTCTCATACTTCTTACTAAACTTATTTCTAGGCCCTTTCCCAATCATTTTCTAAGCATCTCCATGAATGAGCACTTTTTCATGTCTGTCACACTCCAAAGCTCAGAGCAGAATCTAGCCTTTTCTGCTGTATTAGATTCTCATGCCTCATCATCATCATCCTGCCCCATTAGGACGACGACCGCAAGGTTCAGCTATTTCGTCGTGAATCACGCACACCTCCTGAAGCTGGAGACCATGATGGGCTCATTGAGTACTTCATGAACACTGTAACAGAGGATATGCAGTTTGAGGTGTCTAGATGGCGGCCAACTCTGAATGACTCATTTTTCAGGTAATACCGCCATAAGTCACATTTGAAGCAAACTCAGAATGAGTCTGCTTGGAAGGTTCTTGAATCCAACGGAACCACATCTGATCTTTAGACATTGATCTAGCCTAAGGCATTTGCCAATTAAAATGCATGTGTATTAATTGTTTGAAAGCCTTTAACTATTTTGTTGTCGTGGGGAGATTCGCATAATCAAGATGAGAGATTATGATCAAGAAATTACCATGTGTGAGCTCAGCAAGGCTTATGAGCTAATGAGCTCAGCAAGGCTTATGAACCTAACCTGAGAGTTTAGAAAAAAAAATGCATTGTACGGCTGTGTATGATGGGAGTACCTATCGTAACATGAACTCTCTGCTTAATCCATATCGTAACATGAACTCTCTGCTTAACTCCATATCGGCAGAAGTCCATTCACTCCATATCGGCAGAACTCCATTCACTCCATATCGGCAGAACTCCTTTCACTCCATATCAGCAGAACTCCTTTCACTCCATATCAGCAGAACTCCATTCACTCCATATAGGCAGAACTCCATTCACTCCATATAGGCAGAACTCCATTCACTCCATATCAGCAGAACTCCATTCACTCCATATAGACAGAACTCCATTCACTCCATATAGGCAGAACTCCATTCACTGACAAGCTGTAATACCTAACAATTCTATACAATATTATCCCTGCATGCGTTGCTTCATCCATTTTGACTTTGTGCAGGCCAGTGCTTGCAACAATACATGTACTGACAGGATCATTCAAGGCTTCAGACTTGGCTCACTATTGTATGCTTACACCAATAGACATACTGACAGGATCATTCAAGGCTTCAGACTTGGCTCACTATTGTATGCTTACACCAATAGACATACTGACAGGATCATTCAAGACTTCAGACCTGACTCAATATTGTGTGCAGGCATCTGGATGGTGTGATAGGCCGATTGAGGTTCACTGGTGACGCCTCTGATGAAGAGTCCTCTGAGCAGCTAGTGGAGTTAGAGACCCTCAGAGATTATCTGGTAGCTTCATGTGCTGCTATTGACCAGGCTGTGGTCAAGATGTCATCAGCTAAAGACAGGTCAGCTGTGTATTAGGGTTTAGGTTTAGGCACTTAAGACAGGTCAGCTGTGTATTAGGTGTATGGTTTAAAACTAAAGACAGGTCAGCTGTATATTAGGTTTAGGCACGAAAAGTAGCAATGAGGTAATGTGGTGTGATCTGCTGTTGGTGGTTTTGGTTCATCTTGTATCCCTTTCTCTAGTGATTCGTTTTCTTGGTACTTTCACATGGTATCAAACTCTGCTACGTACATTGTCATGACTGCAATCACAGTTCATGCACATCCTGCTGACTACAGGGCTACCATCATTGCATCCAGATCATGCTTATGTTCATCATTGTCTTGTTGCTGACTACAGGGCTACCATCATTGCATCCACATCATGCTTATGTTCATCATTGTCTTGTTGCTGACTACAGGGCTGCCATCCTTGCATCCAGATCATGCTTATGTTCATCATCGTCTTGTTGCTGACTACAGGGCTACCATCATTGCATCCAGATCATGCTTATGTTCATCATTGTCTTCATGCTGACTACAGGGCTACCATCATTGCATCCAGATCATGCTTATGTTCATCATTGTCTCATTGCATCCAGATCATGCTTATGTTCATCATTGTCTCATTGCATCCAGATCATGCTTATGTTCATCATTGTCTCATTGCATCCAGATCATGCTTATGTTCATCATCGTCGTCATGCTGACTGCAGGGTTGCAAAGCTGTTAAGCTCCAAGGATAAGAAGGAGATGATTCTAGAGATGGTGGCTGCCAACGAGATTGACCAGTCTTTGATGGATCTGTTGCAACAGAACATTCAGGTAACAGCAGGGATGAAGACAGAAAGGATGCATGCTATGAGGAGGCATTTAGGTAGGAGGCGCATGGAGGCATTTAGGTAGGAGGCACATGGAGGCATTTAGGTAGGAGGCATATGGAGGCATTTAGGTAGGAGGCACATGGAGGCATTTAGGTAGGAGGCATATGGAGGCATTTAGGTAGGAGGCACATGGAGGCATGAGGTATTCTGGTAGCAGGAAGGGTTGACTAGTTGCTGGCATTTATGCTTTCAGCATTAAGGTTACAGACAGATTTCTCAAATATAAAGTGTTCATTTTCTGTTGCATTAACATCACTGATGTTAGGTGATTTAGTATATACCTGTTAGCATACTGGGTGAATGACGGGTGTGATATCATGTCAAATGAATCAGGTTGCGCGCATGGCTGGACAGGAAGATCCAGCTCGTTTCATGGAGAAGGTTCTACAAGCCTGTGCCAAGTACTGTGTAGCTCCCTTGGTAGCAGAGGCATCGTCATTGCCTGCGCTGCCTGGTGGCATGCCGATGAAAGAGTTGAGGTTAGGTGCTGGTAGCAGTAATGGTGCTGGTGGGGCTTCATCATCAGGCTCCTCTATTATCATTCCAGGGGGTACCATTAAGAGCGATGTCTCTGGTGGAGGCAATACGAGCACTGGAGGGAGTAAAAGCAGTGGTCTCATAATCCCTGGACGATAGCCGTTATTGTTGAGAAGTAGGTATTGAATGATGCCAGAATCTAAATTATGATTATGAATATTAACTTTGTCATTTTTTAATTTTGATCATTAAAACGTGAAGCCGATACACACGAAACTGAAGCTGATTCGTACTGAAGCCAAATCAGAAATGGTTTGTCTCAATCCAGTTGAGACAAGGATTCAATGAAGCTTTCCATGCCATCGGGATCGGGATCTTTCACCACACCCAGTTAATTTTAAGTTACAAAACGGGTCGTCAAGTCCTGTCACTCCACTCAGCGCTAGCCCGCAGCTGCAAGTAACAAATATTTGAATCCATGCAGATGTGGCCGAAGGGCCTAGCCGTCGATCTCTCTGAGGGTATGTCTGTCGGAGGCGGCAGGGGTGTACGCGCCAACAGGAGTATCCCTTGTGGACAACTGCTGCTAACTGAGATCCCCTTAGTTACGGTGCCTCGCGACAAGTCACCGAATGTGAGACCCCTGTATGGCATTGCAACCTGTAAGGCCGAATGTGAGACCCCTGTATGGTATTGCAACCTGTAAGGCCGAATGTGAGACCCCTGTATGGCATTGCAACCTGTAAGACCGAATGTGAGACCCCTGTATGGCATTGCAACCAGTAAGGCCGAATGTGAGACCCCTGTATGGCATTGCAACCTGTAAGAACTGAACTTATTGATCAGCCTGTCATGATAAAGGCATGCTATGTTTCTCTTGCTTACCACCACGACAGCACATTCATTTAGGCTTTCTCTTTCTTGAAGCATTAATGTTCAAGATCTTTTTGGCAAGTGAGCTAATAGCTGCTGAATGAAGCCTGTGCCAACAAACATGTTGTTTTCTTCCCTTTCCAAACACTCCAGTACACAGAGATGCATCTGTTTTTCTAAATCACTTGCTTGATGCCTAAATATCACTGAGCGTGCCCTTTCTCACACTTGATCATCTCATCTGTCACAGGAGTCCTTGCACGTCTCTCTAGCCCGTGCATTGCTGCAGGACCCCAGGTCGTACTTATACACGAGGCTGTTGTGCTGTGCATTCTGTCTATTATTGTTGTGATGTGACATGAAAGCAGTTCGGTGACTGCACATTCTGTGAAATTTCTAGAATGTTTTCTGCAAGAATTTCAGATCAGGAAGAAATCTTCTGAGCATTCTTTTGTTAGTTGATGACCTCACCTCCAAGAAGAGTGATATTATGTGACTGTTCGAATTCATTATACAACTATTATTGTCACCTGTTGAACAGTCTCCTCATAATGACCCACACCTTGGAATTACAACTTACCTCCCTGTGCCTCATCCTTACCTCCCAGATGTGACTGGATGCTGAAGCAGGTTGCGCATCTGCACCCAGTCCAACTCACTGACATTCCTCCTGCTTCACTGCAATCAGCCAAACAGCATTATGCATCAGACGTGGAGCGTCTAATGAAATTGCTACCCATCAAAATCAAGAATGCAAGTGGCCCATTGCAACCAACGTCTCCGAAGGTAAGGCTTATGATACAAAGGAGACTGAACTCAATGATCTCAAGACTTTGTTGGGAATTCAAGCAAAAAAGGAGGATGGTTCAGACAATGTAACACTGAGCAGGATCTGAGCGACAAATCATTATTGTTTTCAGGATCCTCTGAGTGACAGCAATATTGCATCTGCCTATGATCAGATGATGAGTCATGATCATGAAGCTTCGGAAGCAACAATTCAGCATGGATCTGTTGATGAGAACACAGTTCTCCGATTGATACTTGCTGTCCAATGCAATGCATTCTACTCGGGGTTCTACGTCCTCTGCTCAATGTTTAACCATGCTTGCAACCCAAAGTGAGTCCTGACTGGTACCTGGCCACTCCTGTAACTGCAGATAAGATGTCACATTCTCCGTATCATAGCATTACAGTCATTATTACTACTCTGGTGGCAACTGTTATCTGCCGATCCTGATGAGATACTTCTCATAAGTCTGATACATGAGATACTTCTCATGAGTCTGATAGATACTTCTCGTCATGATGAGACTAATACATGAGATACCTCTCATCATGAGTCTGATACATGATACTTCTCACACCTAGCAGATGTGGCCTTCCAAGCATTGCACTGATGGACTTTGATATTCAGCCACACATAATTGTAATAATTGACACATTCTTAGCGTTTCACTGCTCCTCCTAACAGTCTGCTCACTCCTGTCATGCAGCTGTATAAAGCTGGCGAGGCCTGACGGCTCCTCTGAGGTGAGCTTCAGTTATGATCCAAAGAAATCATCAGCTCATCAAGTTTGCTTTACCAAGTTACAGCCCTCACCTGGTCTCAGACCATTTTTTAATATCATATCATAAAAATATGCAGACATCATTTTTTAAACAGGCTCAATGTACCTGACCATGCTCTAGAACCTTTTGTGAGCAACCTGTCCATGTAATGACATAAAGCATACACAAAGCATTTGATCTAGAACCTGGCCATGTAATGACATAAAGCATACACCAAGCACCTGATCTAGAACCTGGCCATTTAATGACATAAAGCATACATCAAGCACCTGATCTAGAACCTGGCCATGTAATGACATAAAGCATACACCAAGCACCTGATCTAGAACCTGGCCATGTAATGACATAAAGCATACACCAAGCACCTGATCTAGAACCTAGCCATGTAATGACATAAAGCATACACCAAGCATTTGATCTAGAACCTGGCCTAGATCTAGTCCATGCCTGAGTCCACCCTGCTTCTTATAATAATATTCAAGCATGGCTAGTGTGATGTCGCTTTGATCCTCCTTCATCCCAGCAGGTCAGGGCTGTGCGACCTATAGCTGCTGGGGAGGAGTGCACCATCAGTTATTTATCACCACCCTTTCAGAGCTTTGGAAGGTGTGTGGACTATATCACTCCTTTGGAAGGTGAGTGGACTATATCACTCCTTTGGAAGGTGGGTGGACTACCTCACTCTTTGGAAGGTGAGTGGACTATATCACTCCTTTGGAAGGTGGGTGGACTACCTCACTCTTTTGGAAGGTGAGTGGACTACATATCACTCCTTGAGAAGGTGGGTGGACTACCTCACTCTTTGGAAGGTGAGTGGACTACCTCACTCCTTTGGAAGGTGGGTGGACTATAATATCACTCCTTGAGAAGGTGGGTGGACTACCTCACTCTTTGGAAGGTGAGTGGACTACCTCACTCCTTTGGAAGGTGGGTGGACTGTATCACTCCTTTGGAAGGTGGTTGGACTACATCACTCCTTTGGAAATAAATTGAACAGCACTCCTCTCCTCATCTGCAATCGGTAATCATGATCTGCCGAATCATACGAACATGTTACATTACGTCACCTATGCTGCATGGCAAATCATATACATGTATTACATTACGTCACCCATGATGCATGGCGAATAATATTTATATGTCGTTACATTACGCCGACCATTCACAATACCTATCAGCAGACTCCTTAGAACCTCCTTATTGCTTTTACAATCTTCGTTGTCCGTCCAAGTGTCCATTGTTTATTAAGTGCATGATAGGTTCTAGAACTGCTGCCAGATAGACTAGATAGACAGCAGGATGCTGAGATGGGGAATCTGCTGGGTACAATCACACCGGCTCTCTATCATCATGGATCAACAGATCTGCTGGGTACAATCACACCGGCTCTCTATCATCATGGATCAACAGATCTGCTGACACCTTCATCACCTTCGTGATTTCACTCATTCTCAGGCGGAGGCAGCACCTTCTGGAGCAGCATTACTTTGTTCTGCCCTCTCCCTCTTCCTACCCTGATGACCCGCAATACGATGCAGCCTGCTCACTAGCAGTACTGCCTGAGCTGCTTGCATCAGTAAACACTCAAGACAATACTCCTCATGTGGCAGACACTAACCCTGTTATGACTGTTCCTGTTGCTACGTCATACACAAACGACGGCAGTTCAAGTGAAAGAGGCCGATGGCATTCAGAGGCAGGTGTCTCATCCTCACTGAACTGTCCTGCATCTTATGTGCTGGCTGCTGGACAGTACAGCAGGATAGCAGCAGCAGGAATGCTGGATCTGGCTGGAGATTTATGTTCTTCTCTGAACATGGTAGAAGACCAGCTTGATGCCTTGGAGGGAAAGGTTGCAGTGCTGGCTTCAGAAGAAGATCACTGTCCATCAGAGCAGCTAGCCCTGGGTAATGAAGTAGCACCTCCTAACACTACAGACGGTTGTAAAGACCGAGTTAGCAGTCTCTCTGGCATTCTGAAGGTAGGAATAACATGGTACTGTTAGCATCTTGGAGGATGTGTATTATTATAATTATTATCTGTATTGACATTAGCAACAATGTACGCACATCAGCTTTCTTACTGTCTTTATGCATCATATCAATATATCATGTCATAAACATGATTTAAAGAGTGGCGGTGGGCGGAGTTGGAAGGCAATAGTGACAGCGGCCCTCCTTTCATGCTCCCGATACATAGAGCTGAAAAAGACTCGTCGAGGTCATGTAGATATTGATGACTGCATTCATTAACCTGTTGTGGACACTAGACTTTCTTTATAGGCTCTTGGGCCTTATACCTTAAATGTTATTGATCTCTTTAACAACGCATGCAACTGTTTATTCAGGAGGTCCAGGCTCTGCAGAAACAAGCGCTCCAGGTCCTGAGCAGTTATCCCTTGAATGTGGTCTTAGCTCGAATCAACAGCCTGACAGTCCAGGTGGGAGTCCTTGCCTCTGATTGCGCCTGCCATTCTTCATTACTACTGAGAAGTCCTTGCCTCTGATGGCGCCTGCCATTCTTCATTACTACTGAGAAGTCCTTGCCTCTGATGGCGCCTGCCATTCTTCATTACTACTGAGAATCATCTGAGATGGGAAGCATTGTTTCTTGACTGATAATAATCCTGCCTGAGTATTGAAGAAACTGATGTACATGGATGACTGAATCCAAAATCGTTTGGTGATTTTCAGTCGCAGCAGGTCGTGCCGTGATATTGAGTCATGTAGGTCGTATTGAAGTCTTGAGTATTGAAGAAGCTGATGTACGTGGATTACTCATTTCTGAATTCAAAATATTTTGCCCTTTTCAGTGCAGCAGGTCGTGCCGTGATATTGAGTCGTGTAGGTGCCTATGTAACAGATCAGTTAACTTCATGCTGGGCTACGCAGGTGTGTAGGCTGAGCATCTTGCAGGAGGACTACTACCTTCAAACCCTGCATGCAACAGCACCTACTGTACCTGCTGGAAGAGTCAATGGCAGCAGCAATGCGGCAGCAGACAAGGCAACGACACAAACCGACCCTCGTGTTCCGAATGCGCTGCTACTTCTGGAATCTGGAGAGAAGCTACTAGCCATGCAAGAAACTGTGCTGGGTTCGGAGCACTATGAGGTTGCCCTGACCTTGCAGGTATAAATAGTATAAAGTGATAATGTGCTACCAAAGAAATACTGTAATAAGTAATTATGCTCCAGGTTGTGTGACATATAATGGTGCTCCTCTAGCATGCTGTGCTTTAAGTGCTGCTGGTCCACTCGTATGTGTGACAGGTAGTAGTAGACAGGTAGTAGACCAACATTTGTGTTAGTAGGTGTTGGACCAACATCAGGCCTTGCTGCTGATGCAGCATCTCCACTACTTTGAGGAAGACTTATTCTCCTCTTGTATTTCACGGCACATACAATAGGCTATCTTTCAGACCCTGGGCTTCATGCTCAGTGCAGCCCCAAAGCAGCTGTTTGCCTCATCCCAACCGGGCAGTTCAATGAGTACCTTCTCTAAAGCCAGCGCATATGAGGCCAGAATAAGGAGGAAGCATGCCTCCTTGACAAAAATGTACAGTTCACCATTAGAATGAAGCTACTCACTTCATTTTTTTGTGCCTCCTCATGAAGACGGTGACCCTACCTTTATTAGGGTTGACGTCAACCCTAATAAAGGTAGGGTTGACGTCTCTGATGCTTTCACCCAATGCAACAAGTTCACATTTTTTGTACAATAGGTAGCTCATTGCACCACACACATCCTAACATCTCATGCTTGTAATCTACTAGTGGTGCTGAGTATTAGATTTAGGAGCTTGGAGGTGATATTTAAGTCACAAGTTATATATCCTGTCATTCTATTGCATCATAGCACCAATAATGTAGGTACGACCGCCCTAAGCAACTTAGGGTCCAACTGGAGCAATCCCAGCTCTTAAATACGACTTTCCATTCTTTGTAATTGAAATCTTATCTAGGCGATTTTTTCCCCTTCAAGTACTAGGGCAATAGAAACCCCTGTAACGACATCTGCTTATGTCAGACACTCAAGTATTAGTGCTGCTTTACTCAAATTTACAATCGCACTTAGTCATTTGAAGAAGTTATGGGGATCCTGCAGACATACTTCACAGCTTCAAAGTAAGCCGGAATAGACAGCTTTGAATTATTTAAAGAATCGAAACTTGAGGATGAGTATGTCCTTGCTGCATAACAGACAGCTGCTCACAGCAAGTTCCGGCGAAAACCTGAAACTGGGGATGAATCCTTATGTAGTTTGCAGCATAGTTAGCTGCTTGCTGCTTTGCCTTTTTCCTGGCAGCAGTCCTTGAAGTTCTCGCTGTTTTACCTGAACCCTATTCGTAGCAGGTTGAGGCGATGAATAGTTTAAGGAAACATTAGAGGCATAATAAACTTTCTATGTAGCAAAAAATCGTCTGGAAGTTGTGTCGTTAGATTGTAGGAAAAGAGATGAAGATGATGAACGTGTTTTAAACCGATTCGACCCACCATGTGCAATGTCTTCAGCTCAAGGATCAACACTTTGCCTCCTGTTTCATCCACAAACATGGCATCCCCTCTCCCTAAGTCCTGGCGATTTGGGCTCGAGAACCACTCAAAATCCTTCAGGTATGGGAACTCAGACAGTCTGGACATGTGCTGAGGTGCCTGTACAAGCATTAAAAGCAGCTGATGCTCGCCATGCACTGCAGTACCTTGATGCTCTACTAAGCTCTCCAGGACCCTCACTTTCTGGCGATGAGTTTCGGCTGGTCCTTTAAGTCATGAGAGGAATGTTATGTCATACAACATCATATGTCACACTAGATGTTTCTGATGAACAACTCCCCTTGAAACTTGAAAAACATCAAAGAGGAAGTTGACACACTGAAAACAAAACAGCCATGCACATTTTATAGACATAGTGTGATACGCTTTTCATCATAGAGTGCAGTTTAAAATGCACCCTTGGACCTAATTTAAAAAAATGCCAAATTTGGAATTCATGCCTGACTTTTGTTGAACATGGAGTCCTAGCCTACCTGGTGTGGACCCCCTCTCATTAG
This sequence comes from Chlamydomonas eustigma, assembly GCA_002335675.1. Taxonomy (NCBI): domain Eukaryota; kingdom Viridiplantae; phylum Chlorophyta; class Chlorophyceae; order Chlamydomonadales; family Chlamydomonadaceae; genus Chlamydomonas; species Chlamydomonas eustigma. The sequence continues at coordinate 392,533 of BEGY01000041.1, read as the reverse complement.
ATGTGCCCCCATCTGTATGGCCACCATTGTAGTGGGGGCTCATTCGTTTGACAGGGTGGAATCCAGGGCTCTGGGCCTGAGGAATGAGCCCTATATTGTTGATCCTGTTGGAAGACTGATGAGTTGTTCCCAGAGTGGAGAACAGTCTAGGCTGTGGTAGGAGTCTATGATCTTCATCAAGCTCATTACGACTTCTGGTTGCTTGTAGCCACCCATGCTTTCAAGAAGGGACAGCTGCTCACAGCAGCATGCAGCAAAGACTTGAAGACTGGGGTGTAGAAGTTTATAAGCTTTCGCGTATCGAATAGCCTGTTCCTTTGCCTTCTTTCTTGCTTGGGTGCGGGATGTGGATGCGGTATCTCCACTGCTCTACAAAGCCAAATGGAATAAAAAAAGAATACTTATATATTACATATAATATGACACACTGAGCAATATAACCATTAATGCATATTACTGCCTACCACATTATTCCTACGACAAGAAGTTAATACCTAATGACGACTGCCTGTGATATTTTTGCCTTCTGCTCATCATTAATATCTACGACTGTAACCCAAATCATATTATCCTCGATCTGAAATAAGAAGGATTTAAATTTGCTGATATTGAAGGTAAACTTTTTACCTCATGCAAAGCTTTCAACTCCAAGATAAGAACCTTTTGCCCCGATTCATCCTCAAAGATAGAGTCGCCTTGACCCAAATCCTGACGGCCTGGACACGGGTACCAGTCATACTCTTTCAGATAAGGAAACATGTACAGAGGACTTCTCGAATCTATACACGCCGTAGAGGCTACATGTAAGAGAAGTTGATGCTTCTTGTGGGCCCAGGTTCCGAGCGCTGCTTGTACTCGGGTACGAAGCTCATCCAGTTTAGGATTTGTCGGTAATGCAGCAGAACACGTATTCATCACGTATCCTGTATTACCTAATTTCAGTAGATCCAAGAACATTGTCAACTCTCGTTTGCTTCCTGATAAGACATGTCTCGATTTATGTTTAAAATGCTGTATAATTTATAAATCATCTACAGCCTGCAAAAAGCAGAGCAGAAAGTAGGTATGACCTATATTTGAAAAAGTACGTTTGTGCATAACTAGCAAATGCACTGACTTAATGCAGCTTGTTAGCCCTTTTCATAATGGAGGTCTCAACAGCAGCATGTTGTAAAGCTTCTGTAGATGTGGACATGACAGAACTGGAAGAAATACTTGCAGATCCAACACTAGACACTTGCTGTAGACGTGACGCATTAGAACAACGGCGTGTATCAGCGCTAAAAGAAAAGCTTCTGAGCTTAGATAGAACGACACATCGGCTTAAATTAGCATGCGCTGTAATTGATACGAGACCCCAACGTTTTGATCTAATTTCAAATGAAGAAGCAGAAATTAGCTCTACTGGTAGCAGCTCGGACGAAACAGATGCAGGTGAAATACACACTCTCTGGATACAGAAAACTCCATTATTGCTGATACTTTTCATTCGAATAACTGTTTGTTATCTGCTCTCTTCAGAAGGGAATAATAAGAGTATGACGCAAGCAGTCCTCATTAGATAGGTAGCATTAACATACCTATTGATTGTCATGTTTTTTTTTCTATCATGTATGACAGAAATGGCATATCTGCGTCAAAAGAGGATCAAGGGGTTGAGGGATGCTGCAATTGAAAAACTGGCCTTGAGGACAAAGGGACATGGGGGTCTGACTGACGTTCCGTGGAGGAACATGATTGTGGGTCATCTCATAATGTTAATCATGTTGGACTTGTTAGGCTCAAAGTGCCTGCAATATTGACGAATCTTCTCATGTTCATTGGTATTGCATGATGCTCTGAGAGCGAGAAGGTAGGACTTGCTTTCATGTTTAAGAAACAAATGCACAAGTCCTGGTATTACTGTAATCAGCGCCCAGATTCTTGATGTATTTGCAATACTATAGGTCCGATGGCTGAGATCCCTCACATATCTCTCGTCATAAAGAAAGATGGCTTTATCCCCCGCCACTCCCTGACGTGATATCTGTGTCTCAAACTTCGTGTGTCAAGAACTCTTATCCTCACATTCTATGCTGATGACTCTTCAAGAACTCTTATCCTCACATTCTATGCTGATGACTCTTCTCTGAAACCCTGCCCTGTTGACTTGAAGGCAAGAGCTGAGGACGATGAGGAGTGCTGTGTGTGTCATCTGGCTGTTGAAGGGTGTCAGGTGACTTAAATCTTGTCAACAGTGCTGTTGAAGGGTGTCAGGTCGTGACTTCAATTTGTTAACAGTGCTGTTGAAGGGTGTCATGAGGTGACTCCAATTTGTTAACAGTGCTGTTGAAGGATGTCATCAGGTGACTTAAATCTTGTTACAGTGCTGTTGAAGGATGTCATCAGGTGACTTAAATCTTGTTAACAGTGCTGTTGAAGGATGTCAGGTCGTGACTTCAATTTGTCAACAGTTATGTTGAAGGCTGTTAGGTGACTTAAATCTTCTCAGCAGTGCTGTGAAAGGGTACCGTACCGCGCATCCGCTGGAATACCACCCTTCTGGCTACACATTATGGCTGTTCAAGCTGTATAAGCTACCCTGACTGGGTATGAACAGCAATGAACGACTCATTTCACAACTCCTCACTTCGTTCAGGCACAGACTCTCTCACCTTCAAACCTCACATTTCAGTATTCTTGAACAGGCATGCGATGAGTTGGACCAGGTAATGGAGGCTTTGGCTCATCGGTTTCAGGGCACCTTGTTTCTGAGATCTAGCGTCAGCAGCAGAGGAGCGGAAGCATCCAGTATTAAAGCAGTCCTGGGAGTACAAGGCTTGCCAGGTATAAACTGTAATTAGTAATGCATATATTGTATGATTGATAGCAACTTGTATGAATGATGTCACCCTGATGTCTAGCTACAAAAGCCGGTATCATCAGGTATCTTTTTATGGCTGTACTACAGCTGTGCTGATGAAGCCTGAAACATTCTGGCCGCGATCATTGATGACTGTTTCGATGAGAGTCGTTACGCACTGAGGGATTGAATGGTTGTCTCTGCTATGCTTGTCCACATCCTGACTCTACTTATTCGTGTCTGTGGGACAATGAATGGTCTCTTTAACTTCAACCATCATCTCCCTTGCCACATATTTAGAGGGAATGCATGAGCAGGGCAGTACAAGATGTACTGGCGGTACAGGCCTCCCTCATTGTTCAGAGTAAAGTACTTGCCACTTCCTGTATCATGTACTGGCAGTACAGGCCTCCCTCATTGTTCAGAGTATAGTACTTCCTGTATCATGTACTGGCAGTACAGGCCTCCCTCATTGTTCAGAGTATAGTACTTCCTGTATCATGTACTGGCAGTACAGGCCTCCCTCATTGTTCAGAGTATAGTACTTCCTGTATCATGTACTGGCAGTACAGGCCTCCCTCATTGTTCAGAGTATAGTACTTCCTGTATCATGTACTGGCGGTACAGGCCTCCCTCATTGTTCAGAGTATAGTACTTCCTGTATCATGTACTGGCAGTACAGGCCTCCCTCATTGTTCAAACTGGGTTTTTCCTGATTATTGCTGCCGCGTAGCATTAGTTTGCCTGCGGCAAGGCAGTATAGTCGGCCGCACATACTTGGAAATGTTCGGGCCGGCTGGAGAGATATATGAAGAAGAGGTATGTGAACACACATTGCTTGCAAGAACATTATGAAGTTTTTCCTTAGTCAGTGTAGTGGGCTTGAGTCAGAAGCTGGCGCTGCGCAAGATCATCTTATTCTTGACAACTGAGACGAGTCTGTCTGTTCATCTATGTCAGGTCCTGAAGTACTTAAGACGCCTGTCCATGCTGCAGTCATCATCTGTTAGTAGAGCAGAGGACACTGGTACAGTGAAAGCACTACGCTTATCTCGTTCAAGTTCTATCACTGAAAACCGTGAGGCCTCAGGCTCTGAGGTGAGGTACTAAATTGTTGACGGTGATGTTGAAAATGATCAGCTATAAAGTTGCCATCCCTACAAAGGTAGCTTATGTAACTTTTTAAAAATTTCTGCAGCAGTGGATATGGTGATATGATGATTGCAGCTTTCCAGCATGCCGCTGTAGACCTAATACTTGTGAAGTGGTCATCATATTTCGATTCTGACTAACTGTTTATTGGAGGAGGAACAGGAGGAGGCTGGTTCACGGAGGGGTGCTGCTGGCAGGAGGAGGAAGTGGTTGAAGGATGGGGGCAACGGAGGTATTGGAGATGGTTCTGCATCATCAGAAGTACCCTGTGAGGTGTGTGGAAGGAGGTACCCTCATGAACATGTGAGAGCAGTGTACCGCACAAGGGCAGGCCCTAGTGAGGAAGAGGGGGATGACGGCGGCAGTGGGTTGGAGGATTTACTATAATGAAATGGAGAACAGCTTATTCCATGTAGCAAGAGTTGAGAGAGCTTGACCCAATAATTATGACACTGCTGGGAGCATAGTCACAACTGAAGATGATAGTTCTGTAAAAGTCTGCCCGTTGGTATTAATAAGAAGACCAACTAGATTACACAACGGAGTTACTGAATAGTAGTAACCGGGTATACTGTATGCTTCACTGCAATATCAGGCAGCCTACTATGAAGCAGATAACGAAGTGAATTTGAGTCAACTGACTAAGCAGCTTTCCAAGCTAACAATAACAAGCAGTGCCTCTAAATACGTCAACAAAAATGAACACTCAGACTATCAAACTTCAGCTCAAACGAAAAAGCACAACCTATAACAAAAAGGCATTAGGAAAAATCAGATTCGAAACAAGCAGTGCATACATAAGCAAAATTGAAATCAAGATGCTGAGGATTTTTCAGCACGGAAATTGAGAAATTAGAGGTGAAGTCGTAAAGCCTTTGAGCTGCAGAAGACAGGACGATATCAATGGGCGATGAGCAACGAGTCAATCACCCTCATGATCGTAACCCTCATTGACTCTGCTGGGAACAGGACGACTGCCTTAAGAGCATTTCTTGCTCACTTTGGTAGCCCTCTTGCGAGTGTGACTCTCATCCACCATGCCACAGCCGTCAGGTTTGCGCTTCGTCAGGGAGGGAGGATGGTGCTCCAGGGATATAACACAGCAGCCGCCTTCCCAGCATGAACACCTGGTGCTCCAGGGATATAATATAGCAGCCAGAAGCTCTTTATATTTAAATGGCTCAAGTGCTGGTTGCAGCTGCGATCATCATGGCACCTGTTCCAAAGAGTTTCTCCATTCCCTCTAGGAGCCTCAGCCGATGTCCAAGTCGCGCCCCGGAACCAAACTCCTCTCTGATCAAGGCATGCAGAGTCTCCTTCCTAATTAATCCTTCTGCTGTTTGCAGGGAGGAGGCGGAGGAAGTTGGAAGTTTGTTAGGGGCAGCACCCATTCGGTACAGCAATTGTAGTGCCTGGCCATCTATGCTTTGCGCTTGGAAGGGATCAGCAAGATCCTGCAAAGCCATGAGGACATGCAAAAGCTGAGAGGGAGGGATAGGAATTCCCATTGTTACCCAGAGTGCCTGCTGTACAAGATCAACGATAAAAAAAGATTTGAACTCTTACCTCTGCCCCTATCCTTGACAGCCACTCCTGGACATCCTTCACACTCCAAGAGACCGCTGTGTTGATATCCACAATCACAGGAGGGGTTCCAGCAGCTGTACAAGGAGAAGGCTCAGTAGTAGTTCCAAGAGGACTGGTGGTTGGCAAGCCCATGCATGCAGCGGTATGTGAATCCTGCTGGCCCTCCTCATCTTCCTGGGTTTTCACAGGATTTCTCAGTATGGAGTTCAGCTCCCCATCTTCAACATCTGCCTCTGATAACTGACCTGATGAAGCAGCAGTATTGCCTATTTTTCCGGCCTCGACTTGTTCGGTTTCTTGTTGCAAGATGTTACCTTTAGTTGATACAAGTGCATGCTCTCTTATATCTTGCTTCTGCTCAGTATGGACTGCTGTCTTAAGGTCTGAACCCTCTTCCAAGCCCTGATCCTGATGTTGATCTGGAGGCGGCTTTGAGTGATCATTTGTTTCCACATTGTTATGCTCCGGAACCTGTTCCTCTGGTGGGGCCCCGTTGTCTTCCAGCGCTGCCTTTTCATCACAACTTAATGGATTAAGCTTCTGATCCTTCTGAGGTGTGGGCCGTGAGGAAACAGCGGCAAGGCATGCTTGGTACAGACCCAAATGATTGGGCATAAACATGTGACTGGGGTTATGGATTGCCAAATGCAGGCTCTGTTGTGGGAAGAAGAAGAATGGTGGTTCCAATCCTGGAGGAGGGAAGGGCATGGGAGGTGGAGCAATGACCCCACCAGCACTGAATGGGAGCTGATGATGAGGGTTAAAAGGAGGGGTTTTATGTGGGGCTGACTGGAATACAGCCGCTGGTTGCTGTGCATGACGGGGTGCGGCTGGATGTGATGACAGGTAGGAGTGAGGAATTGACTGTGGTGGGGGCTGAGCTGAGTCAAAAGAGTTGATGGAGCAAGGAGCTTGAACATGACAGTACATCTGCCCCTCGTTGTTCTCAGCAGTAAGGGTTTGAGAAGCTAGTGGAAGCTGGGACTGCGAGGGTCTAGCTGTTGTATAATCACTGCTGGTGGCCTGGGAATCTGGTGCCTGCAGCTCCATGGGAAACTCGACTGGAGACCCTAGACAGGCCCCTGGACAGGCCACATTCTCACGAGTCCTCTCATGTGAAGAGTGCTGCTCAATAAAATGGTCTTCTCGGGGTTTAGGATTGGGTTCTGAATGTGATTCACAACGAACTGGGGATTGATGAAGAGACACTCCGTTCAGGCGACCTCTGTTGTTAAGGGATCGCGCACCAAGTCTCTTCTCAGGCCTCGCGGTTGCCCTGGCATCAGATAACCATGTTTCATAAATCAGCGAGAGAGATTGAAGCAAAATGGTGTATTATGTGGAGCTTCAAAACGGTGTATTATGAGGAGCTTCAAAATGGTTTATCATTTGGAGCTTCAAAATGGTGTATCATGTGGAGCTTCAAAATGGTGTATCATGTGGAGATTCAATGAGTGTATGAAGATTGCCGCTGTGATGACAGGAATGTACAGCCAGAACACTACTCACCAATTGATCTCCATCAGAGTGAGTGCAGCATCTCTCCGGTTGCGACTGCAAGGTCTCTTGGACATCAACGCCTGAAGCTCCTCATCGCTGCCACTGCCACCGCTACCACCACCTTCTCTCTGTCCATGTCCATTTCCATGTAAGTCAGCTAGCAGTTCATCCTGAGGCTGTCCGCCACTCTCAGCCCCGGATGGTTCCAACAAGCCATGATTGTTGGCAGGCGGCCGGCCAAGATCCTCACCTCCTCTAACATGAGGTACAGGAGGGTCACCAGCCTCTGTCCTGCCTGCTGCTGCTGCTGCTGCTGTTGCTGCTGGTAGCAGGACGCCTCTCCTCTCATTAATACTGTCACATGAGCTGCTTCCTCTAGGCTCCCAGTAGTGGTCAGTGCTTCCTTTAGCACCGCTGCTGCCAGCACCTCCAGCCTGCTGTGGCGTCACTCCTGGAGAGGAGCTTAGCCTGCTCCCACTTCCAGTCTCTGACAGTTTTATGGCATGGACAGCACTTCCAGAATTCACCTTCTTATCAAGAGAACCATGCTCATTGAGAGTATGATGAGCAGACGCCTGAATTATCCCATGGCCACGAGGATGAGGATATGACTGGGATCTAACCAGTTCAGGTGATGGATTATGAAGGAGACTTCGAGAAGGAGCGTTGGAGTTCACAGGCAGAGCATTATTATTCTGTGGATACCACGATGAGATGGGACCCAGGTCTGTTCGCATAGCTAGCATGTGTTGCTGCTGCTGCTGCTGCTGCTGCTGCATGTGATGCATCAAGTACATCTGCATCATGAGTTGCTGATGCTGAAACACGCTGTGCTGAGCAGGCTGCTGCCCTGTAATCTGTGCACCTATACTATGCTGAGCAGGCTGCCCTGTAATCTGTGCACCTATACTATGCTGAATAGGCTGCCCTGTAATCTGTGCACCTATACTATGCTGAGCAGGCTGCTGCCCTGTAATCTGTGCACCTATACTATGAGCCAAAGAAGGTACCAAGCCCTGATGGAAGCTGGATGTGGAAGGCCCATTAGGAGGTTCCCTAGGCATGGCTGAAGTTTGAGGATGCACCTTAACTACCTCTTGACGGTCCATGAATGGACTTGAGGTTTGAGGCACAGTCCTGTGTTTCTCTGCTGAGGCTGAATGCTGAGGTAGTTGGAGATGAGGTGGTGGCGCTGGCACATTAGGGAGGCGCCCGTGCTTGTACCGCAATCCACACCTGCATCATCGGGGAGGCTGGACCACATCAGATGTAAGAAAGAACTATAGTAGTCTCAAATAGCAGCAAGGTGTAATTCTAGTTTGGCGTTGATGATGATGGCTTATTTACGGTGCAGTTACAATGGCTCATGATCAAATGAGCAGATGCAGAGAAAACTACAACATGAAGTAAAGTAGTCACGATTTAACACCGTAGTGACTCAGCTTGTTGCACAGGTTGACATGTTGATTGTTTCCATGAACAGACCATCCACGCCTCCAGCAGCCAGAAGTGTTATTAGACTGCAGAATTAGCAAAAGACACCCATTATAATTAATAAACATCAACATAAGGAATTGGAAATGACAGCAATAGAATAAACAATACGTCATAATCGGCGCTCAGCCATAATTCGTAACGCCCTTTCAGGGTATCACTCTTACTTTGCAGTAGGCACAATAAGAAGGATACGTCGGGTTTGTTGCCTTGAAAATCGGCCAAGGTCCGTCGTTGCAGTGGTCTGTGAGAACAGTCTGTCGTAACGCCAAGTTACTTTGCAAGTTTCCTCCTGTTTGGGCGTCATTTCGAATAAAGTTATCACCAACAAGACCAACTGTCTCTGCCATTGTAATTCAGTGCAGATGCCTCAGTTCTAACCGAGCTTCTGTTTTGTTAGGTCTCTGAGGAGAGTATCACAGATAATGGCCTTTTACGTTACTGGCAGCACCCAACGCTTTCTTTTCTTTTTCCATGACGATGCTTTGGTATCTGGGGATCTTGGTGTAAAATCTGGAGATGCACATTATTAGGTACACTGACGACCAGCACTTGAAGCACAAAACAATCTAGAGCATAGAAAAATGAGCTTGCTCAATTTGGTCGCACATCTTGATGCCTATCAGAACGCGCCTTGGATACTTAAGCAAGTACAAGCAGATCAAACACAGAGAGTAAATAATCCGTAACCACCATCCGTAAATCTCGTCATTTTCTACCAAGCACCCTTCAGAGCAAAATCGTATTAAGTTACAAAGCGACTGACCACATTCTAACAGGATCTGTAAGTTGTGTTAGTTAAGCACGCCATGCGAATCTGCTGAGGACAGGGTTCGACAAAAAATCTTTTGAAGTAATCAGAAAGCAAATATCAGAATACACTGTTCGAGTAAGACGCTGCATGTCACATGCATGTGATGTATTGACCTGTTTCGGCATTAGTAACTCCAAACAAGCAGGAATCTAGTTCTTTGCTCTTATAACCCAATGCTGCATGTTTCAGGCATGAATACGATGATGCGTGCAATGCATGTGTCTTCATGACATATGTAGTAGTGATTAAGAATGCATTCGCCATTACTACTAAAGGCACACTGTTCACGATGAAAGTGATGTGCCTTATACAAAACTGAAGCGTTGTATTAATGAAAGTGTGGATCAGGCGAACACGAAACTGGACACTGCAGTGTAGACTATGATTATATGAAGTAAATGGACGCCGCCTGGCAGACATTGATAAGCCCTGAAAACTCTAATCATGTAAATCGACAGAGCTTGCAAACCCTGTATTCAAATCGTCAGCATTTGAGCCGAATCACTCTGAATAATGCAACGGCCCTTGTTGCTGCTTGCCAATTTTCAGACGTGTTTTCCCGTCATGCATGCTTAAGCTTGATGACACGATGGGCACTAGAGCAACAACGCTACATTCTTGCAGGTAAATCAGGATATAATGTAAAAGTGGCCACTCCTCAAAACTTCTCTAAGTAGGTGCACCCCTTCTGCAGCTGGTGGTAGGAATAGCAGCCCCAGTTGGTTGGAGGTAGAGCAGCATGCACAGCTTCTTCACAATGCTGTGACGTTTGTGCTCAATCACATGTTGAAATCTTCCAAAGCAACTTCTACAACGTCACAGCACAGTCCCAGATGTGACAGGGATTGCACTTACTTGGCTTTTATGCCTGCCGCAATCCTTTTCTTAGGCAGCGCATACGCAGGTGTGTGTTGAATTGACTTTGAATTTGAATTGACAACCTGAGTTGCCCTCCTTTTTCTACTAAATACAAGCAGTATAGAACATGCTTGTCTCAGTATGACAGTTAGCCTGCATGGAGATGTGCAGTCTTGGTAAAGGAGCATGCATTGATACATACACTCAGCAGCCATTGCCTCTCTCACGCTTCATGATGTGATCATCAGGCCTAGGGTCTACAGAGATAAAGCATGCTATCTGGGATGCAACCTGCCAGGCTATGCAGCTGCATGGCAGGCACATGGTCTCCGACGCTGCAGCATGCACATGGAGCTGCATGGCTGATGGCTCCAGAACCACCTCACACAGTCACCAACACATATTACCTGGGGCTCATGGGTTCCTAGCACCTCACCACCTGCTGCAGCAGCAAGACCCCTTCAACATGCTACCTGTTCAAGAAGCTATTGAGAACCTGTCCACTGGTGTAGGTCTCATGTGTCAATCCTTAACGGTGAGGATGTTACTGACATAATGTTCCTTGTGACACTGTACACTGATCAGTGTCACACATGCCATAAGTATGAACATGTCTCTTAACCATTGATTTATGGCAAATTTGAAATGGCCTAGCTTCCACAGTGTGTGTACAAGAGTGAGGCTCAGGTGTGTTGACGACAAATTGTGTCTTTCTTCATTCATCCTTGTTCATACCTCTGTCTCTTTCTGTCTAATCCCTCAGTTCTGTTATGGGATTTCAGGAGGAGAGCAACAAGTGCTGCTGGCTCTTGTCCAGCTACATGTACTGCTTCCAGGACGTATATGTACCACATGAAAGCGCCAGCTCACTCCAGCAAGCATACGGCTTGTACTGCTGCGTCCTTCAGGGTGGCTCTTGTCTCGGGCAGATGCTGTCAGCTGGCATCAGGCAGGCCCTGATGCAACAGAAGCAGCAGCAGCAGCAGCTGGCACCTTCTTCACAGAGTCCACACAACAGCTTCAGGCTAGCTTCTCATCATCAGGTAGTTACCAAGCATCCTACATCCCAACTACTACCCGGCGCTGCTTCAGCATCACCTTACAGGTCGTCACCGACGCCTCTATCTAAAGTGAAACTTTGCCTGGAGGAGATGGCTGAGCTGCTTCAAGTAGCTTCCTCCAGTGCTGACATTAACAACAGTACTGGTCTCTACACAAAGGAGTCTTCTCGACCCTCTTCCAGTGTAGGCAGAAGCAGCAGCAGCAGTAGGGACAGTCTGATCACAGACATGCTGCCAGCACTGTCCATGCACCTTTCTACAGCACTTCTTGAAGGTCTACTAGCTATCAAGGTCACTCACCTATCACACTTCCAGGGTTCTCAACAACAAGCAATGCAGGTCAATAATGGTATGGGCCCTGCTTCCTCCTCCCATTCCTCTGCTGCTGAAATCCCCAGTGCCTTAGGGACTCAGAAAGTTCATCCTTTTGCAAACGTACCTTTAGTACTGCGTCCCTCATTACAGCTCTTGGCTGCATCTGTCCACAACTCCCTATCAGAGGCAGCAGCAGCAGCAGCAGCACACACCACCTGGTCATCACTACAAAGCAGTGCTGACGGTTATGTGCTCAGTATCAATAGCCTGCCCTCCCACTCTTCAACCACGCCCACTGCTAACAGCACCAGCAGCAGCCCCATCATCTCAAACACCACACCCTCTATCAATCATCCAATTGCTGCTTGTGACACCTCTCGTCTCATGCTTCACTATGCTGGCGGGCATTGCTATGCAAGGTTCCGGAGCGCGCCTCCTGGATCTCCTGGAAATCAGGCTCTGCAAGTCCTACAAATCCAGGGCATGCCATCAAGTCCACTGGGCCTGTCTGGCGCTGCAGTACAGCTCCTACTTGATCTGTGTCTACCGTTGGAGATGCTGAGTCATCAGGCCATGAAGGGAGCTCATCCCTCGGGGAGCATGGGATGGCTGAGGAGGCACATGCAGGTCAGTACGCATCATCATGGGTTGGCTGAGGAGGCACATGCAGGTCAGTACACATCATCATGGGTTGGCTGAGGAGGCACATGCAGGTCAGTACACATCATCATGGGTTGGCTGAGCTTCTGATATGAATGCGTGACCTGCTGATAGGAATGTGCGAACTTCTGATGTGAATGTGTGACCTACTACTGATATGAATGTTTGACCTTCTGATATGAATGTGCCTGTTCAACGGGGTGGGGTGGGCATCATGTTCCTGATTGACAGGGAACTGTTTACAACTTACCACTTACATAGTATGCCAACTCTGTTGATCATTCTAGCCTTCGTCTCCTGCTAATGCTAACTGCTAATTGAGAAGTGGCGGGTGAAGTTTACGGTGTTAGGTTTGAAGCTATTGCCGCGTTTGATATTATCTATAAAACTGCTGCCTCATGTCATGATTGCTAAGCAGGGCACCTTGTATTGTGAACTGGGTATCTTGGCTAAGTGTGTTATTGAAGATCTTAAGAGCCTGCTTGAGGAGATTCGTAAACCCTCACTATGGCCTGCGCCCTGGTCGGCATCAAAAGCAGCAACATTATTGATGCCTCTTATGAAGTCGCTGTGTGAAGGTGCTACTAGTGCTCATGCTTCTTACTCTTATCTCACCACCAAGATGATAATCTCAGTACCTGCTGCTGGGATAGATGACGGTGCCGGCAGCAGAAGTGGCAGCAGCTGGAGGTCTTGGTGGGAGTTTGTGATGACAGCTGCTGCATCAACAGGAGGTGGCGACGGCACTGCTGCCAGTAGTGGACTAGGGAGTGGTGCTGCTGCCAGTAGTGGACTAGGGAGTGGTCCTGCTGACAGTAGTGGACTAGGGAGTGGTGCTGCTGCCAGTAGTGGACTAGGGAGTGGTCCTGCTGACAGTAGTGGAGGGAGTGGTGCTGCTGCCAGTAGTGGATTAGGGAGTGGTGCTGCTGCCAGTAGTGGAGGGAGTGGTCCTGCTGCCGCTTTGGCTGTGTTGAAGGATATGCTTGAGAAGCTGCATGTGTGTGTGATGAGCATCGCTGTTACTGCAGCAGACGTATTGCAGGCTGAGGCCTCAACATCTGTTCAACCTCAGGGGCACACTGTCCCTCCTGCTGCTTCCTCTCAGCCATGCACTGCTGCTGCTGCTGCTTCCACTCTGGATACCACGGCTGAATCATCTCTCTTGTGGCAGTTATTGTTAGGTGCTAGGGATGTTTTTTTCTCATGGCTTGGACTTGACTCCAGCGTTGAGTCATCAAAGTCAAGGATACCGCATGATTCTAATCTTCTTCACTCCTCTTCTCCACATAAGGCCAAATATTCTCACATTGCTGCTGATCATAGACATGCTGAACTAAAAACAGTATCAGCAACTACAGAATCACCAGCTGTCGTCGTGGAGGTGGCTGCCAAGTTATTTGACGTCATGTCCAATGTGGCTTTTTGTCAGGTCCCAGGCATCTCGCTGTCAACTGATCTATCTTCTAGGCTGCTACCCATCCTTCAGAGCAGCAGCCATGGCTGTCATCTCCTCCTGGACCTGCTGCCATGCTACCAAACTACTGTGTGTGCTGCCTGGTCTCATGGCAGTGTACCGCTACACTCTGCTGGACCCTGCAGTACGATCCCAGGATCTAGGATAGGAAATGATACTGCCACACTCTCAGGACTTTCAGCTACATTATCAGATATCTCTGGGTTGGAGGCTGACCATGTAAGCAGAAGCTTTCAGGAAGGTGTCCGCTCCAGGTGGCAGGTGGATGCTGGACTGGTTGCCAAGCTGCTGAGTGTACTGCCAGCCGCTGCTGCCTGCCTCTCATCTGTACCGCATGATCAGATGGAAGCTGCCGTAAAAAAGTTACTTCCGTACTGCTTCCTTCTCCTCCGCCATGAACAGGTGCACCAGTACTTCAGTTAGAAGAAACTATCATTACTGAGTGCATGTATGGTTCAGTACTCGTGATGATGCTGGGATTCAGTCCTAAATATTATAGAAGAGGGTTCAAGTTAAAGCACTGCTGCTGTAGCAACTGCTGCAGCAACTCTATTCATTCAGAAGCATTGCATTTGGCTGATGACTGATCATTTTTTGTGTCAGGAAGGAGCTAGCATGGCAGCTCACTCTCTGGTTGGTGCTGTGATAGGGACGTTGTGCGATGCTGACCATGTGCGCCTGTCAAGCCATATGCTACCTTTCTATGTCAAACGTTCGCTCCAGGTGGGACACACTAAGCTGTTTCAGCAGGTAATGGCTTGTCTGTGATGCTGCCTACTATAATAATTGTATGTCTCATTGTCTGTGATTACAATTGATATATCAAGAGTCCCTATAATCATCATATGTCTCATTGTCTGTGATTCTTTCGACTTTCCATTTATTGGTACAATGGACGCATATAGTACATTATATTTGCACTTCGCATCTTTTTCAAACTAAGTTGATTTGTTTATATTCAATCAGCTTTAATTCTAAGCAGCTGAGTCAAGTGAGATTTCTCATCCGTGCTTGCCTTGTCTGGTTGAGTTTGTAGTTTCCTTGGGAATCTCGTGGTCAGATCCAGGGTCTTGTCTCTGGCCTACCAGCAGCCATGAGTCGGATCCTGGCAGGAGTGGATGATATGAACAACAGAGGACTCGTAAACAGCAGCATGAGTCGGATCCTGGCAGGAGTGGATGACATGAACAACAGAGGACTCGTAAACAGCAGCATGCGTATCAGCTGCACTGCACAGCAGACCGCAGACCTTGTAGGTGTCAAGTCCACATGCCTGTGGTGTATGAGGGAGGTTGCATCAACAGCCTGCGCTTGGTTGAAAGGAGAGATTATAGGTGAGATTATTAGTGTCTTCAGCAGGACTCAACCAGTGGACATCATCTGGACAAAATACAATTTTGTGCATGGGCTTGCCTACATAGGCAGAATGCAGGGACAGGCGTTGTTGACTTCGAATTCTAATTTTCTCCTTATTTGTTTACAGCATGCAAGACAAGCCATGACGGAGCTTTCGGTCGAGTTGAGAACGTGGCACGGAATGCAGCGCTGCTGGCCACGCACTCAGCAACATCACAAGTTGATGACAGCTCGTCTGCTGCAGCAAGTGTGGGCAGCTCGTCTGCTAACGTACCTGCTCGACCAGTCCCTGACTTCTCACAAGTATATACTGCGGCTGTTGGATCCTATCATGCAAGAGTTGCTGCTCTCACAGTAAGCATTATATGCTGTGATCCCATCAATCAATGTGTGCTTCCAGAAAAGTGTGGATGTCTCTATGATGGAGTAGAGATGAGCTAGAGATGAAGGATCACACATGATGCTGTCTCAAATAAACTGGCATCCTATAATACCTTTTTTCACACCCTGATGTCAGAGTCCCCCGATTTACATCAATGGAGGCAGCAGGGGCAGTAGCCTGGCAGTGGCAGTAGCAGCTGGTACACAAAATGATCCATTAACAGAAGCAGGTGAGGCATCGATAGCGGCTGCAGAAGCAGCAGCGCTGCTGGCATCCTCAGGGGCCCAGCTTGTGAACCTGACCTGCTCCTTCCCTCTCATCCTCAGGGACCAAGCTTGTGAACCTGACCTGTTCCTTCCCTCTCATCCTCAGGGGCCCAGCTTGTGAACCTGACCTGTTCCTTCCCTCTCATCCTCAGGGGCCCAGCTTGTGAACCTGACCTGTTCCTTCCCTCTCATCCTCAGGGACCCAGCTTGTGAACCTGACTTGTTCCTTCCCTCTCATCCTCAGGGACCCAGCTAGTGAACTTGACCTGTTCCTTCCCTCTCATCCTCAGGGACCCAGCTTGTAAACCTGACCTCTCATCCTCAGGGGCCCAGCTTGTGAACCTGACCTGTTCCTTCCCTCTCATCCTCAGGGACCCAGCTTGTGAACCTGACCTGTTCCTTCCCTCTCATCCTCAGGGACCCAGCTTGTAAACCTGACCTGCTCCTTCCCTCTCATCCTCAGGGACCCAGCTTGTGAACCTGACCTGCTCCTTCCCTCTCATCTGTGAGTGGTCAGTGGTCCAACAGGCTACCAAGTTGGCTGGAACTGTAGTGACTGCTGCTGCACCAGGGCCTGCTAAGGCAGCAGTACTCCAGCACCTGCATGACATGCTTATCAGGTGAGAGCATGCAGTCCCTTTCATTTCATCCTGTTGAGAGCTCATTGTTTTGTGTTTCATCAAGTTTAAGGATTCACATCAAATGAGCAACTTACAACTGCATGCCTCATTTGACTCAACTGAATTATACGCAGCCACCTCCTCATCTTCGTGTGGAGTTACCGAGTGAAATGAAACCCCACAACTGTGGAAACGCTCAGTGTATCACCCCTCACTTGAAAATGAAACCTGCCGAACCTGTTATTTCGATTTCTCTGCTACAGGTCTGATGACTACACCCGGAAGGCTCCATTGGCGCATTGGTACCACCAACTTGTGACAGACACGTCAAACCTCAACTCGCATGCAGTCAGCATGGTCTATCTAGCATCAAGACACTAGTGCAGTGGTTTAGGGTTCACATCATCACATTTAGCAGTTTGATGATAGAGATTGTGAATCCCTCCATGTCACGTGTCGGCTAGTGAGCACAGATGTTAAGCACTGCATGGATAGCATGGTGTGAAGAGCTTCATTGAAGGACTAGTTCAAAAGCGTAGTAGGTCATAAACGTGTCAGATCCTTGCCAAAGTTTGGAGGACATGAAATATGAGTTTCAACAGACAGTGTACAAATTACATGTTTTAAAACCTACTGCATTCTTGCTATGATAACAACATGTTACTAGTGACTGCTACATTTGGTCATGCGAGGCCTTTTCCTTAATAGCATGCCATCCACCATTGCAAAAAAGCACTCGAGCTAAGGCCCTGCCTTGATAAAACGCTGTGAACTCAGCAGCACACAATAAATGAGCATAACGTAAACCTAACTGAACACTTGAAATGAACAGAGCACTTAGAGTAATTATTACTCCAAGAAACGACTCTATGTCCTATATGTGCTTGATTAGATTAGATTGCATTAGACATCATCCCAAGCATCATGATTAGGTATATTGTCTAATAGGTCTAAATATTGGAAGAAATCAGAGAAAATTTGCATGGCACTAACTTAGCCCTCCTTAATTGATTGATCTTTACACCTCGAGAGGAGTTCATTCTATTTTGACACAGCCACAGTTAATGATGTTGGGACTTACGAGTTTCAAAATTCTGCAACCCAAGCATCAAAGACCACTACACTGTGCCTCCCACCCTAGACACAGAATAGGGTGGAAAGTATAATGCATCCTCATTCTTAAAATCTAGAATCTCAGGCAAGTCTTTGTCCCCTTCAGTTGTTCTTAAAGCCACATCCTCAGGTAGGCTAGACGCCCTGCTAACTCCAGCATTCACTGCACTGCGATCCTTGTACATAAATCCCACCAGCTCACCATTGGCGAGCTCATGTGCAGGAGCCGCAGCCACCGAGCAAGAGGTCCCTTCAATCTCCCTTGCTTGTTCATCTCCCTCATCCCCTAGCAGCTCAGCTTCCCAAGCCTGTGATCACGTACAGCAGGATCAACCAAGGCAATCAAAACAATCAAATGCTTTGAAATCTTATTAAACGATTAGGACACACTGTTATCCTTCCACATTGTAATTTTATTAAATAATGAGGACGCACTGTTATCCTTCCACATTGTAATCTTATTAAATGATGAGGACGCACTGTTATCCTTCCACATTGTAATCTTATTAAATGATGAGGACGCACTGTTATCCTTCCACAT
>BEGY01000041.1:350739-374441 GCA_002335675.1 Chlamydomonas eustigma | reverse complement strand
ATCCTTCCACATTGTAATCTTCTTAAATGATGAGGACGCACTGTTATCCTTCCACATTGTAATCTTATTAAATGATGAGGACGCACTGTTATCCTTCCACATTGTAATCTTATTAAATGATGAGGACGCACTGTTATCCTTCCACATTGAAATCTTATTAAATGATGAGGACACACTGTTATCCTTCCACATTGAAATCTTGTTAAATGATGAGGACACACTGTTATCCTTCCACATAGTAATCTTATTAAATGATGAGGACACACTGTTATCCTTCCACATTGTAATCTTATTAAATGATGAGGACGCACTGTTATCCTTCCACATTGAAATCTTATTAAATGATGAGGACGCACTGTTATCCTTCCACATTGTAATCTTATTAAATGACGAGGACGCACTGTTATCCTTCCACATTGTAATCTTATTAAATGATGAGGACACACTGTTATACTTCCACATTGTAATCTTATTAAATGATGAGGACACACTGTTGTCCTTCCACAGGCACTACATCCTGAAATCATATGTGAGAATCCAACAGACTGATAACTGATAAATGACGGTATGTCTTACAAATTCATAATATTATGTGCAACATTCATGGTGAAGATAAACAATATCTGGATGAAGCCTTAAGCAAGGTAAACTGCAAGAGGGTATATGAGGATAAAAGAGGGCCGTAAGCATATGGAAAATAAGTGGGCTGAGCTGACATTAAAAGGCAGGATCATGCGCAAATAAGTGGGCTGAGCTGACATTAAAAGGCAGGATCATGCGCAAATAAGTGGGCTGAGCTGACATTAAAAGGCAGGATCATGCGCAAATAAGTGGGCTGAGCTGACATTAAAACGCAGGATCATGCGCAAATGAGTGGGCTGAGCTGACATTAAAACGCAGGATCATGCGCAAATAAGTGGGCTGAGCTGACATTAAAAGGCAGGATCATACGCAAACGAGTGGGCTGAGCTGACATTAAAAGGCAGGATCATGCGCAAATGAGTGGGCTGAGCTGACATTAAAAGGCAGGATCATGCGCAAATGAGTGGGCTGAGCTGACATTAAAAGGCAGGATCATGCGCAAATGATGTTACAATTGATTCATTGCTTTTGATAAGGCAACTGATGTGCAATGACTGGGTCATTGCCTGTGAGCAAGGGAGACAAGCACTGCCAAAGCAGTATGCCCTAAGCACATCATCCTACCACATGGCTCATAATGCTGCCTGACATTCACATTACCACATGGCTCATGCTGCCTGACATTCACATTACCACATGGCTCATGCTACCATGTGGTAATAAGCAGTATGACCTACTAAGCAAATCATCCAACCACATGGCTCATGCTGCCTGACATTCACATTACCACACGGCTCATGCTGCCTGACATTCACATTACCACATGGCTCATGCTACCATGTGGTAATAAGCAGTATGACCTACTAAGCAAATCATCCAAGACTATGTAGACTCTACACATTTTAATAATACCACACTGGAAAAATAAGCGCGATGACATATAGAGAGCGACACTCATAAAAGTGCACTTCGCCAGATTGTATCCTTTCCTCAGTTACCCACCTGAATCCTTGCGTTTCTTTCCTCCAATGATACTTTCATCGCTACCAGCTTGTCAAGGGCATCGCTCATAGTCGGCCTGCAGGCACAAAGCAGGGTTTAGGTATCATGGTCTGCCTGCAGACACAACGCATGGTTTAGGTATCATGGTCTGCCTGCAGGCACAAAGCAGGGTATAGGTACCATAGACACAGAGTAGGGTTTAGGTATCATGATCTGCCTGCAGACACAAATCAGGGTTTAGGTATCATGAGGGTGAGACAAGAATCTATGGCAGTACAGAAAAACACAACCAGGTATTGATAGAATCTAGACAGCATTCCTTGCCGTACCCACGTAATCAGCTAAATGATAACAAACTAGTTTGCAATATAAGACAATATCAATATCAATACCAGTATCGAGATTATGTAGTTAAAGTTACTGTTTCCTGTGCACTTCGAACAGAGAAGGTATGTTTTCTAGCAGTCATGTGAATATTCACCTGTCCTGTAAGGTTTCACTCCAGCAGTGGCAGGCCAGATCCTGGTAATCCTTGGGTGTGCCAGGGGGCCACTCGGGGCGACGACCATTCTTACATATCTCATACGCAAGGTACACCGGGTTGACCTCCCTGAAAGGTTCCAAACCAGTCAACAGCTCCCATAAAGTGATGCCAAAAGAATAGCTGCGCAAATTGTAGGAATGGAACACAGTGTTGAGTTTGCATGACAGAGATGACAAGTATGAACCTGGCATGAAGGAAACTTATGATGCATCTGTTTGAAGCAAATTACTGTTCTTTGTCATCATTACTCTCATCTCCTAACTTACTCATCATCTGCTGCATGTCCAATACCATTGCATGCATCCCTCCTACTAACTTACTCATCATCTGCTGCATGTCCAATACCATTGCATGCATCCCTCCTACTAACTTACTCATCATCTGCTGCATGTCCAATACCATTGCATGCATCCCTCCTACTAACTTACTCATCATCTGCTGCATGTCCAATATCATTGCATGCATCCCTCCTACTAACTAACTCATCATCTGCTACATGTCCAATACCATTGCATGCATCCCTCCTACTAACTTACTCATCATCTGCTGCATGTCCAATACCATTGCATGCATCCCTCCTACTAACTTACTCATCATCTGCTGCATGTCCAATACCATTGCATGCATCCCTCCTACTAACTTACTCATCATCTGCTGCATGTCCAATACCATTGCATGCATCCCTCCTACTAACTTACTCATCATCTGCTGTATGTCCAATACCATTGCATGCATCCCTCCTACTAACTTACTCATCATCTGCTGCATGTCCAATACCATTGCATGCATCCCTCCTACTAACTTACTCATCATCTGCTGCATGTCCAATACCATTGCATGCATCCCTCCTACTAACTTACTCATCATCTGCTGCATGTCCAATACCATTGCATGCATCCCTCCTACTAGCAAGCGTTAAGTAGATGCGGGGGCTGTAAGATTACTTACACATCAGCTGCCTTGCCCATGATGCCTTTTTCCATGACCTCAGGGGACATGTGAGTCAAAGTGCCCTGGAAGAAGTTGCTAGTATGTGTCTTCATGCCCTCCATCTTGAAAGAGAGGCCAAAGTCTGACACCTTGGCCACTATTCCTCTTGAATCCTTTGAGCTTGACATCAGCAAAACGTTCCGTGGCTGCACAGCAGAATATTGAAGATGAGCATCATTGAACCAAATTGAGCACCATTGCACAGATTTTTGAAGAACACATGACGACACGTAGCTTTCACTGGGTAGGTAACTAAAAGCACGATTACCTCACCTTGAGATCCGAGTGCACGATGTTGCGCTGGTGAAGGTGTGCCATACCACGGGCAATATCAATGGCAGTGTCTAGAATGGCTTCGTAATTCATGTTAGCCCATGAAAAGGGTATAGCTGACACATCCGCTGGGCCCACTTGAAGGCTATCTTTAAAGAAAATTCTTTTATCCAAGGCATCCCTCAGCGATCCACAGTCACAGAATTCAAGTACCAACTGGACCTGCTCAAGGGGTGAAGAAATCAAATCACCTAACCACTTTCTGAATTTACAATTTATTTTTCATCAATTAGTGTGTCTGCTAACCTTGAAGCCATCGATGGAGCTTGACGTAGAATCCTGGTTTTGGGCAACATCTTCAGCCTGATCTTTCTTTCTGCTTGATCCCCTTCCTGTACGTCGAACAGATTGCCCACTCTTCCTGTGATTATCATCTCGCTCTGTAGCTCGAATTTTCTTCTCGATTGCAGCAAAGCTGTAAGTGTACGTCTGCATATCAGAAATTGGTGCATTGAGTTTAAATTCAAAGTTCCATGGGCACCGCATACTCACTTGAACAATGTTTGGATGCGACAGAGAAGTGCTGATGGCAGCCTCCATGATAGCCATTCGCTCTCGCTGCAAGGAACATGTTCGAATAATGCAGCAGTCTGGCACAAAACAAATAAATGTTTATGGGTTTGTAGTGCTAATTAGGGCCACTAGCAGAAGGTAAGTATGAAGGATGAGTTAGAGGTAGGCAATGCAGAGTAACCTCTGATTCGCTCAACAACAAGACAGGATTTAGAGGATGTTTTTGGTAGCTCACAATGTTTGGAGTTGAGGAATCTCAATCATTGTGTTACTACATTGTAATGTTCAGCAAGGAAGCCCTTCAAAAATAGTTTGCTTAGGCATGATCCATCTGCTACAGTACTCAACAACTCTGACCTTCTCAGATCTGCTCAAATCCCCGGGCAAGATCATTATTTTGACTGCCACTTGAATTCCGTCCCAAAGCCCTCGATACACTCTCGCAAACTGCAACAAGGTGCAATTGATGTTTGAGTCAGCTAGGAAATATTTCGAGAAGCTGCAACAAGGAAAGGAGCCTCACTGAAGCTTGTATTCAGCAAATTATAACATCTCAATTTCCCCAATACCTTGCACAAACTAAGCTGCACTCTCACTCATTGACTCATTGACTCACTGCTCCTTCTCCCAACAGATCTAACAGCTTCAACTTGTCTGCCTCTTCCGGAACCATCCCAGTCATCTGCAGAGACATGCTCCCTAGGCCAGCGCTCCCAGTGGTGAGATCAGGATCCCCTCGGATGGCCCTCCGCACATTGTCAATCAGGTCATTGACTGAACGTTGCGTCACGATGGGCACTGCCTGAAAACTCTCCTGCAAAGCACTGATGCTTCCTACCAGAGCCTCCACATCCAAATTCATGGACTCCCTGACAAGGATGAAAAGCAGAAGTCAACCATAAGCACGAATGCAACAATATACAAATGAAAACAGGGATACACAAAATCAATAACAGAATTGTTAAAATGCTTATTGCATTCATCTATGGTACATCATAGCTTCATGCATTGAGAAAAACCAGACTGCCAAAGAGGCACTATGTTGGGATGTCCTACTATACCACACTAGAAGAGGCACTGTGTTGGGATGTCCTACTATAACACACTAGAAGAGCAGTCCAGAAACATAGAGGGTTACTTTGGTGTAATTGATGTAAGCAAGTCAAGTACACTCTCATGGTCAAATCAATCAAACCAGATGGAATGTACCTTCCTAGCAGGAAAAACGACACCATGACCAACAACCACTCCTCACATTGCACCTCTTTGATAGAAAAGGTCTGGAGACAAGGCAGAGAGGGAAGGGTCAGTGGATTGAGAGCAGATAAAAGAGTGCAGGAGCCTCAGCTCCTTTGCGTTGATAGCTTGCAAATCTGTTAATGCGATTTCCAAACAATTTTGAAACATGCAGCTCGCAGGACTCGGGAGTGGGAATGCAGTAATAGAAATAAAAATGGTCTTTCCAAAGGGACCTTCCCTTCGCAGATGCAGAAACGTATTACCAGAGATGCATTCTTACCTGAGGATCCATCCTTGCCAAGCTAACCCTGATGAAGTACGCCACGCTGAAAGGCAAGCACACCACCCATGCCCGATTGGCTCCGGAGACCACACTCAGCCAGGCATCAATGCCCTGCAACACTGAGGAAATCTTGGAGCAACCTTGTATCAAGATCCTGTGCCTCAAGACACTCGTTCCGAACGTCTCCATGGGCCAGTAAGGAGGACCCTGCTGCGCTGTTGTACCTGAAGACGTACCGCCTCCCCCAGGTGTGGAGGCATCCATGGCCCTGAGTTCATCCCTACTGGATCCTACTGAGGCAGCAGCATCTGGATCCTGCTGGGACTGAGTGGGGCTACCATGCTGACCTATCAACAATGACACAAGCATGCTGGTCATCAGTCCCACGAAAAACAGGACGGTACCCCTTGAAAGGCAGTGCTGAAGCAGGAATGCAGCCCAGCTGGTGAGGTCGTGGGGCAGCAGAGAAGACGCTGTTGTACCGCTGTACATATCTGTACTGCACTGCTGATGAAGGGCCTGGTGGGTGCCTTGCAGATCCCCAAAAGAGCTGAGGAGATCATTTTGGGGAGGAATGCCTGCTCCTGTCATAGCTTGCCCCAAGCAGTCCGTGACAGTGGTGTTGGTTGCAATAACAGCGGCTTTATGCATTAGGATGTACACTTTCCTGTAGTCTAGATACCTGTTCAACAAGTTCAGGCTTATGAGAGAATGTACCAGTATTTAGAAGGTGTTCAGAAAGTGTTCAGAAGATGTCTGAAGCACTTTAACATGACATGATACAATGCCAGTTTCATGCTGAAGCATGAATTACAAATTACAGGGAAATCAATCATAAATGGAACAAGTTACCGACCAGAGATTGAGATGTACCTCTAATAAGGCACTTACAAGTAGAAAGGGAAACTCAGCAGGAGGTGCACTTACAAGTAGAAAGGGAAACTCAGCAGGAGCTGCACTTACAGGTAGAAAGGGAAACTCAACAGGAGCTGCACTTACAGGTAGAAAGGGAAACTCAGCAGGAGCTGCACTTACAGGTAGAAAGGGAAACTCAGCAGGAGCTGCACTTACAGGTAGAAAGGGAAACTCAGCAGGAGCTGCAGTACGGAGTAGGGCACAGGCAGGTCTGTGAAGGCGCCTGTGTAAAGTCCGATCAGCATCATGTACACAGAGAAGAAGACAAAGTTGCGTTGCGAGACATCATATGTTGGGACTGAGAAGGACCAGCAGGTGTTGGCCAGTGGGATGAGGATGCCAGTGATGAGTAAAGTGCGATCAGCAGTTGCGGCCACTGTAATCTTCTTCATACTGTTGCATGTGATCAGGTTTACCACCACTGTAAGGAACACCACCTCCACGGCGATGGTGAGGAGTACAGCTAGGGACTCTGCCCCTAGTAACGGCATGGTTTCGGGGTCACGGTTGACCATGGTTGCCAGCATTCTGAACAGAGCTGCTGTGTGGATGCCCAGCAATGCAAAGGTGCCAGACAACAAACGGATAGAGGTGGGGGCGATCTGGCCCCCAGCTTTACCGCCTGCGCATTTTGAGGGCTGGTAGATAAAAGTGATACAGCAGGGATAAGACAGCAAGAACTGCCATGTTTCAGGTATTGCTGTTACTGTTACCAACCTCCAATTCAGAGGCTTAATGTCAAGGCAAGTCAACATCCTTATGAAAGCACATGCTCTTATTCTGAGACTTGTTCATCAGCATGGAAAAAACTATTGATTAAGTCCCCCTGATGATTGGCTGTTGAATGATTGAGACCAGACCGGAGGACTGCTAGCTACCTTCTGACTTTAAACTCAGAGAACTCAGGAAAATAGTTCATGAAGGCTGTATGTCTTATCTGTATATATAATGAGGAAAATACCGGTAAACAAGTG
Source organism: Chlamydomonas eustigma (assembly GCA_002335675.1). Taxonomy (NCBI): domain Eukaryota; kingdom Viridiplantae; phylum Chlorophyta; class Chlorophyceae; order Chlamydomonadales; family Chlamydomonadaceae; genus Chlamydomonas; species Chlamydomonas eustigma. Next base: position 367,066 of record BEGY01000041.1, on the reverse strand, counting down.
ATGCAGACTTTACCTGTAAATTTCATGGGTTTGATGAGCAGGGAATCTGACAGTGGTATTGTCCCTAAGAGTCGCTACTGGGCACAATCACCAGGATGCTTGAATACAATCTGGGTGTGATATTGACAATTAAAACTCAACAGAAGGCGGGATCGGTATGCTTATGATAAGAAGAACGTGCGCTGAAGAAGCGGACCGAGGAAAGAGGCACGAGCATGCTTCTGCATTATCCTTACAAGAAAGAAGAAAATGCCGCCTTAATATTATGCATTCTTTACTCGAGAATGAACTCATAGTACGTAGATGTACGGTTGTGAAGCAGTTTACGAGGTGTTTGTGATTTCAAGAAAAGTGAACAGATGTCCGGAAAATGCATGCGATCATGCCAAATATGCCACACAAAAATTGTTATTTGGAACACACGTGACACGTACCATAGTCCATAGGTTGCTAGTCTGTCTGTTTACACTCCACACATGCGGCATAAGTTGTCGTAGGTACCTCGATAAAACGCTGAGCTTCATAGTTATCAGTTAAACATATATCTAAACAAATATCTATCCTACACTGTAGCTGTAAAAGCTGCTTGAAAACTTCTGAAGGTACCTGCCAGTTTCTAAGTTGACGATGATTGGAACTGTAACATTTCCACCTCGTATCCTTGGCAGTCATCAATGATCCACCCAGCTGAACTCCTCTTTAAGCTTCTAGCACTGTTAGCACCTGCAGACTAGCATCTACTTTCTGTGGCGGCTTAAAAAGCACAATCCACGTTGACTAAGCTAAATTTGTGCTGTCAGCCGCATTCCCGTGTTGAACTTCAACATATCCAGTACCTTCGTATGGGCGTGGTACTTCATTCTTCGAGGCGACCAACATGGAGATCCTTGTATCCGTTCTTATATCTTATTTTCCCTCAGCATGGACTCACTCAGCACCTGTCTCAGTAGATGCACTGTCCTATGAGATAACCTGAGACCGAGCGGTACAACGACACCTTCAGCCGAGTGTTTAGAATCATGTTGAGGAGCAGATGAATCATATTGAGGGCCGACCTCTGCCTCTGAAATAGCTGGTAGCTCACTAGCAATAGATTCTATGCCGCTTCTGAGAAGCCTGGAACACTCAGGCTTCTGCAATTCCACATGATCTACACAATCATCCCATACCCCATGAACTTCCCCACCTGTCTCCGCTGCTGCTGCTGCTGCTGTATCTGTATCCACAACTCCATGCAACCTCTTCTTACGTTGCCTCTGCTGCCATGACCATAGCTGGCTGCATTCTGCATCATCTCTGTTATGTGGTCCTACTTCGCCATGATAGGAAGCATCATCCCATGCCTCTTCAGGTGTACCTGATGAGGTCATATTTCTATTAGCATCTGTGGATGTGTACTGCTGTTCTAGCTTCTGCTGAGTGGGTTTTTCTCTGTAATGTAACATCCTGCTGAGTCCCTCCTGATGCCTCCTCTGCTGCTTCTGCCATAGAGCTGCCTGCCTCTGACGGAGGGCTTGACGTCCTTGCAGTACGTGTACTGCTGCTGGTTCGTAGTGCTGGACTGGCAAGGCCTTGATGTACCTGTCCATTTTCATGAGGAGGGCAGTAAACTCAAAAAATGGGAGTAGAAAGGTGTATCAAATAGTTCATACCCATGAAGAGTGAAATTATACGTCCTCTTATTACAATGAAGAAGGAGAAGAACACACTCTTTGGACTTTCATGCTAGTGCACTTGAATTGTGCGAGCCAGCTTGTGAGGACTGTAAGGTTTAGGGTTTAGAGTGATGGCAGAGAATGGTCTCAATGCTTGTGAGGACTGTAAGGTTTAGGGTTTAAAGTGATGGCAGAGAATGGTCTCAACGCAGGGTGCATCATTGAAACAATTAAGTAGTGAACATTGCCTTCCCTAACAACTAAACCCTAACAACTTCTTCATCAAGTCACATACTGCTGATCTCACCTGATCCCTGAAATAAAGCGCTTTAGGCCTGGCACTACAGCAGGTGTACTGAAAGAGCTATCGGGGGCTGCTAGTATGTGTCCTCCCTGCTGCTTAGCAGCTGAGGCCCTGGCATACCCAGCTTGATGACGCTCCCAACTTACATCAGAGGGTTCTAAGCCATTAGCTTTCTCTTGTCCTCGCAACTTGATTTGGTTCTGCTGCTGCAGCCCACCATCCAGCGGCTCTATGACTGTGAAAGTGCATGAATCAACAATAAGTCAAACATTACTCCCACAATGTAGCAACCACAAAACGCATGGTTCCTCAATACACTTTTCAGGTGTTACATGATGACCTTGTGAAGACATGTCAGTTACTGTCAGTTACTGACTGTAACTGACTGAGGATACCAAGTTAAATAGTGGTCACTCATCAAGGAAGCATGTCGACGTCTCTTCATGTTCATACAGGTAGGAAGTAGAAACTAGTATAAAAAGCTTAATCAGTATGACTCTGACAGCAGGGCACTATACAGGAGCCTGTTGGTGGTATTATAGTGCCTTTCATCAATACCTTGCAGCAGTGTTACCAGCTGAGTCTGTTCAGCTGCTGCACCATCTGCTGTACATTCTGTCTCTGAACAAACCTTCGTCATCTCAGCTGACAAGCAAGGATGATGGTTTGGCGGGTCCTCTCTGCTCATATTATTACCCACTCTGCCTGAAAATGGTAGTTCTGCAATCTCCTTATGTTGGTTGTGCTGTTGACGCTGCTGTGGCCTTATTTTCCAGTCCTGTTCAGCATTCCTCAATTGCTGGAGTTCACACTTGCTTGCAAGTAAATGCTCACCAGCAGGAATATGGCAGATAAGCTGCTCTGCTGCCTTAGCTGCCTTCAGATCTACTTCAGATTGCAAGGCAGGTACAACTAGGTCCTGCTGAAGCAGGTGCCGTATCGTTGTAGTGCACTGCTGCCTGCTACCTGGGCCAGCAGCCATCAGTACCTGAGGCCTGAATACCCTGGAGGGTTGATGCTTCTCATCATCACTTCTAGTATGATGGGTGATCTCCATGGTAGTGTTAAGACTCGATAGTCTGCTCTGGTACTTGTTGATGAAAGACATTCCATACAGCAGTTGATGCCTCTTGCTGGAGGAGGAATCTAAGCAGTGTAGTAGCTGGTCAGCAGCAGTATCATCAGGATGCAGTGTGTCATCACCATCAATAAGCAGCTGCCGGCTATTACGAAGATGACACTGAAGCGGCTGTCTCTGCCGGCGAGGCCTCCGGACCTTCAAACCAGTGGCAGCACAAAGTTCAGGTAGCTGCTGAAAGGCCTGACAGGCTGATGCAGCTGGCAGCAGCTGCTTCCAGCTGGTACTGCCTCCAGCCATCAAGTTCTGCTTCTGGTACTGCTTCCTCTCCCCCCCTGCTGTCTGTTTGCAGTAGTTGGGGGTGCTCAAAAGGCAGCAGTGGCTGGGCACCTGCTGCTGCTGCTGCTGCTGCTGCTGCTGCTGCTTTCTACCAGCAGCAGCAGCAGGGGACTCCTGACTGGCAGAGCTTGTCTTGACCATGTTAAGGAGCTGCTGCTGCTGCTGCTGTCCCATCAACTCCTGCTGCTGCTGTCCCACCAACTCCTGCTGCTGCTGTCCCATCAACTCCTGTGAAAAATTCTCTGAATTATGGAGGTCTGCTGTGTCATTATTGCCATTAGGCTGTACGGCCGGCGGCTGTGCAAGTTTTCTCATAATGTCTTGTGAGATTAGATGTTGATGAAGCAGCATCCGCCACGCAGTATTGGATGCCACTACATCTTGATCCCTGCCCTGCTGCATTTCTTCCTGACTGCCCAAACTGGATAATAAAAGCTGTGTCTTCACTTGATTGTCAAGGAGCAGCATTGGGTCTGGCTCCTGGCTCCCTACACCAAGGACTAGGCTGCTTAAGATGGAATTAGTCAGTGTGCTGCCTTCATACTTATTTCCCTGATCACAGTTGTAAGATGTCATCCGACAGCCAGCCCTTAATGTATTCCAGACCGCAGACCTCTCCTCAGATGAATATGGTGCTGGTAAGGATGGTGATGACGCAGGAGCATCTACTGCAGCATCTACAGCAGCATCTACTGCTGCAGCTGTTCCCTCTGATCCCGCTGAGGGTGTCAAGGTGGTCAAGGTTGTTGAGTCCTGATGAGGAACCTTCAATACCACTTGTAATTCAGAGGATATTGCAATGTTCTTAATGAGCTGCTCATTGCCAGCCAACAACATCGTCTTCTTGATGTTCTGGTCTTCTTCTTCATAGCTATCATGATTTGCTTCCTGTACATCCTTTGAAGTCCGGATGCTGCAACTATATAACCCAGCATCATCTTCCTGACAGATGTTAAAGTGTGAGCTGTGGCCCTCATCTCTGTCCTCGTCATGCTCATGTTGACCCTGCAAAAATCTTCTATCTTGGCCCCAGTGTAGACCTGAACCTGAGCCCCAAATGAGCAGTATGAGTATGTGCAAGTACAACCCATACTCGTCAAGAGAAGTGAACGGTATTAAGAGCATACAATTGCAATTCCTGTTTTCAGATTGATGCACTAGGTCACAATAAAGTGACTACTTGCATGGTTGATGCACTAGGTCACAATAAAGTGACTACTTGCATGGTTGATGCACTAGGTCACGATAAAATGACTACTTGCATGGTTGATGCACTAGGTCACAATTAAGTGACTACTTGCATGGTTGATGCACTAGGTCACAATAAAGTGACTACTTGCATGGTTGATGCACTAGGTCACGATAAAATGACTACTTGCATGGTTGATGCACTAGGTCACAATTAAGTGACTACTTGCATGGTTGATGCACTAGGTCACAATGGAGTGACTACTTGCATGGTTGATGCACTAGGTCACGATGGAGTGACTACTTGCATGGTTGATGCACTAGGTCACGATGGAGTGACTACTTGCATGGTTGATGCACTAGGTCACGATGGAGTGACTACTTGCATGGTTGATGCACTAGGTCACGATAAAGTGACTACTTGCATGGTTGATGCACTAGGTCACGATAAAGTGACTACTTGCATGGTTGACGCACTAGGTCACGATGGAGTGACTACTTGCATGGTTGATGCACTAGGTCACAATGGAGTGACTACTTGCATGGTTGATGCACTAGGTCACGATGGAGTGACTACTTGCATGGTTGATGCACTAGGTCACGATGGAGTGACTACTTGCATGGTTGTGCATAGTGCACAAAATAGGACATCGTGTAGCAGGTAGCTTTCTGAAAACAGTACTCTGAAGGTGGGCATCACTGATAGTAGTGGTAGTTGTAGTGCTCTGTTTGCAGATGTTGGTCATACCATTCATCATAGTACTGAGTGAGTGCAGTATCACACCTTGAATGGAGGGCAGGTGAGGAGGACAAGGCAGTACAGAGGCAGCTGTACAGTTTCCACTGAGAGCGCTGCTGCCAGCTGATCCACCTTCAGATGGTGGCCTCAAAAAGGCATCAAAAAGGCGTTTACTATTAGGAGAGCTCATGGCCAAGTCATGAGCAGCCGGAGCCTGCTGCCCGGCCTGCTGCTGCTCCTGTTCTTGCTGCTTCTGCTGGCTGTGTGAGGGAGCAGATGACAGTCCCCCTGATGCTGCTATTAGTGGCAGGTGGACCAGCCCCTCTAGCTCTTCTGCAGCAATGTCACCTGACCTGCTGAGGCAGCAGGAGAAGCGCCTCTTCCTCTGATCTGGGTCAGGAATCAGACCTTTGCGTTGTTCCTGATGAGGTATGAGTTGAGAGGCATTACCTACATTACCTGCTGCTGGTTCATCATCGTCATCCATAACAGCGCTGCTGGTGATGACACTACAGCAAGAATGATGACTACAGCCCCCTGCTGGGCATGATGCAACCCGACTGTCTACCTCAGGTACCTGCTCATGCTTCTGTCCTGCTAGCCCTACTGTTCCCTCTGGATCTCTAGTTCCATTTGAGTAATAAGGTTGGCCATCTCTCTGTCTTTGAAGATGGTCCATGATTCCTGGCAACCGTAATCCAGCAGCTTTTGGATAATCTTTCTCATCTGCCCAGCAGGTAGCACTACAGGTAGCATCTCTACCAGGGCTTCTCCGGTTGTCTTTAGCATGACAACTACTTTTATTTATAGGCTTCTGGCTCAGCAGTGTGTAGTAGTGCGAGAGCGGAAGTGGAGATGAGTTGGATGGTGCAGGTTGGATGGTAGTCCACTGCATGTCGTAGTCTTTGTAGAAGTGAGGATTTGGTATTGTTACCAGATATGAGCTGGGATTATAGTAGGAGACGTCATTGTGGCTGTAAGCCGGTGCAGCAGTTGCAGTACTTAGCCTAGATAATGATGGCGGTGACCTACTAGCCGAGCACAATGCTGCATCAGGCTTCATAAGATTCTCACTGCTGCTCTTCGTATTGCTGTGTTGCCTGCTGCTGGTCCTGAGAGGGAAAGGAGAGTTCTTTGGACGGAGTTGTCCTTTCTTGAATCGTAGCCCACACCTGATGATAATCACCACAAAAGAGAAGCTCCTATTGAGTGCACTGGGATCCATTTTGCTGCTGGAAAGTAATAAATGTTATAATATATAGTTAGCTATCAAGTTCTGATACTTGACGTCAGCAGCAGCTGTCGTTTATGTAGGCGAGCATTAAACAAAATGCATCCATTCTGTCTTCCAATTCTGTACACTACATTGAGCTGTCTACCTCATCAGCTATTAGGTTACTTTACATAAGGAAGTATCGAAGTGAAGGTAACTACACCCACTTGACTTATTTGCATAAGGAAGTAGAAGTGAAGGTAACTACGCCCACTTGACTTATTTACATAAGGAAGTAGAAGTGAAGGTAACTACGCCCACTTGACTTATTTGCATTCTAACTCATGCCCTACTGCTCCTACTGCTTCACATTGTTATCTGCATTACCTGCTGTGCAGATGAGGATAGCCCAGGCCAGTCGCATCTTATAAGTGATCCAATCCCCTAACTCTTATTACCATGACCAGTATTACCTGTTGCAGAGGTTAGCCCAAGCTAGTTGCTTCTCATCAATCACCCAACCTCGCCTCCAGCATCCAGATGTGTAATTTCTTCACACATGCCATAATTTTTATGATATTAACATTATTCATGAAAAAGAGTAATAAATGCAGGTGAGCGAAGTAGGTGTGCCGAATAATAAGGTGCCGCATTGCAACAAAGAAAGTGAAGCCAATACCCACAAGGTAAAGCCTAGTGCTGGTCCTGCTGGGGTAAGGCATGCATCATCAGCTATGATTATGAAATATGACATAAGGTTTACGCCAAATTGTGTGGTTCATTTTTTTACTTATGGGCTGATTAAATGAATATGTCATCTTTACTTCTATTCTGAAGTCTATCCTGAAATTACATTTCAGCCACCGCTCCTAAAATCACACATATGTTCACACAGTTCACACCTGGTACAAAGTGCACACGTGTTTGGAAGGGAGGCGTTGGTGGCACGAAAGAGCGGTATCATCATAGTCCTTGCAGCACCACCAGTATCATTTGAGCCCTTCTGCTCATGGTGGTTAAAGGATGGGGTACTGTAGTGGAGGGGCTGGCTCAATGACGTTTTGTTATGAAGGCTGTTTCTTATATGCTGCCTTTGATGGAAGGCATGCGGAAAGCAGCTTTCAGAGAGGATGTCTCTGCTGTCATACTCGCCACAGGTGAGTTGAGCTGGGATATCCAGTGCAGCTGGAGGAGTTGGGGTCACATTTGAAGGGCTGCTCAAGTGTAACAAGCAGGTAGCAGCGTCAGTAGACCTCAATGCCTCTAGAATCATCCTTCCAATGCAATGGTTACTTTGATCAGGTCCTCCCAGGATCAAGCTGACAGCCTGAGAGCTCATCTGCCGTAGTGGCTCCTGATTTTCAAGATACACTGTGTGGCCAGGTCGTGGTTGTGTCTCTCCATTTTCTTCTGTCTTATCTATCTTACTGCATGAGACACTGTGTTCTGGGGTGTGGTTATCACAAGGAGAAGGTCTCGGAGGGTATCCTGGATGAAGAGCATTTTCTCCATTTCTCAAGGACGAACCTCCAGTAGCAGGCTTACATGCGTCTTTGCGTGCAGAGTGTTGAGAAGTGTGATCCATGCAAGTGGAGTTACTTTGCTGCATTTCAGGCTCCTCAAGATCTTCATGCTTCTGACACTTATCCCTTACAGCAGGCTCCTCAAGACTGTCAAGCTCTTGACGCTTTTGTTTTTGCTGAGCAGGTTTGAAGAGAGGTGGACAGCGCAGAACATGACAGGAGGATGACAGTTCATGAGCTGTAATAGTCTCTACATCAAAGGTTGTTGTGTCAGAAGACTGTGCTGGGAGGGCGTTCATGATCCTCCCATGAGCAGGTTTGCTGTTTAGCTGAACATTCGTAACCTGATAGTATTCTAGAAGAGTGCTCATGATGTTCTCCTGGAATCCCAGCTTTCTCTTGTCATCGTTTCGTGACATAGCAATGTAAACAGTGATAACAAAATAAAACAAAGCGACTATATCAATGTGTAAGCTTTATGACCATCTGCATCAAGTCCCCAAAAGTTGAAAAAATGCCCCCGATTGATGTCCTCCCGATCGATCTCGTCCTACGATTTTAAGCATACTTATATTAATTCAGATCGAGCAATTGATCCAGCGAATATCCTTGTTAAAGCGTGCGAGCGTCCATGCCGTTAGCGGCCGTGTGGCTTGTCCTGCTGCAAGATTTGAATGCAAATGATCAAATCGGAGGCTGCTAAGGGGTAAGTTCTTGGAGATGAAGTTATATGATTCAAGCTGTGAAAATTCTTTGTTGTTGCGTTCACAGATAAGTGAGAATTTACTAACGGCATTTAAGCCCAAAATGGACAATATTAACAATTAAAAGGAATAAATGTCAATGTTGCTTGTTTGGATCACCGTCATAGAAACAGCAGTTTGAAGGGCTAACATAAGTAATCCATTATGATTCCACTGGTACACACTAATCCATTATCCATAGCAGGTGCTGAACAGGAAAGGAAAACATGCTTATCTTCATCACGATGACTCAATCAAATCTTGTGTAAGGAATCGTCGTGTTGATTCATCATATCCTGAGCATATCAAAATTTGAACACCCAGGACTCTTTTCAGGCGTTATGCATCAGCTGCAAAACGTTGCCATCTGCTGAAATGACTGTGCTCCAAATTGCAAGACTGCTACAAAAAACTCAGATAAAGTCTCTTACATCACTTTTCTGCTACAGCCTACATCATTAAGTGATAACGTATTATCACTCAACCACTCATGACATTACACTTTCTGAAGACAGGCGGGAACTAAACAGTCATTATCTCCAACCACATCCAACTCCTTCATTTGATAGTTAACAACTGAGAATTTATTCTGCCGCAATTCTAAATGCGGAACCATTTCTTTTGAGCTCTCTTCTCAAGGAGAGGTCAGAGTACAGTCATAATTCACAACTTAGGTCTATTTATAAACATCCCAACAGCCACTATACTCTTACCAGCTGCCCAAACGATGATTAAAGCACTATGATTTTCCCGCTGCCCTCACGATGATTGAATCACAATGTTATCCCCAGCTGCCCAAACGATGATTAAAGCACTATGATTTTCCCGGCTGCCATCATACTGATTGGAGCACTAAGCTATTCCCAGCTGGTCTCACAATGATTGAAGCATAACGCTCTTCCCAGCTGTCGTTACGATGATTGAAGCACTATGCTTTTTCTGGCTTCCCTCACAATGATTGAAGCATATGCTATTCCCAGCAGCCCTCACGATGATTGAAGAACCGAAGGACGAAAATATGTGTGAGATATGTCACTAGATCACGCCTTCTAGCTGGTTTCACTAGCAATTAAGGAATCATGGCTGGTACCAAGACTGTTATCCTTCAGCGGCATTATGGCCCAGTGGTAGAATTACATCGCATGATTGAAGCCTCAGGCAATGGAATGTCTGCTTGACATCACATCTGGCTCACTTGAGGGTAAGGAGGTATGCACCTCACTGAAGGAGCAGAGGTAGCAACCATAGTTCAAGACGGAGAAAGTGAGGGTAAAAACAGATTGACATGGCTAGGCAGGAAAAGAAATGCATGATACGAAGCAGGCACTACCAGCAGACCCAGGCACTACCAGCAGACACAGCAGGCACTACCAGCAGACCCAGGCACTACCAACAGACCCAGGCACTACCAGCAGACCCAGGCTTTCATTTGCACATAGACCTGAAGAGGTTTCTCTTACCTGTAAGCATGTCCTTCTGACACCTTCTCCAAAGGCTTCCCAATGTGTCCGAAAGTCAAAGACTCACAACTGCTGTTCACGTCCTCTCCGCCTGGAAGAGGACCTAGCACTAGCCCTGTTAAATTGAAACCTGATCCAGTGTTGAGGTATGCGGATGGTGAGAGAGGAGGAGCCGACAACTTAGGGCGCCTGTTTATTGAGCCTGAAGAAAGGAAGAAACAGAAGAAGCAAAACATTACGATCTCATTTGCTTTATATTGTTCATTTGAGCACATAACGATCTCATCTGATTTCCATCATCCAATTGAGCACAGGGATATTTTTAATATTGAATGCTGGGTCAGTGAGGTTGGAAGAAGCATTTAGTATGATTCAAAGGTAGTTAGTTAGTTACATGAGAGTATTATGCAGCATTGTGTGGCAGGAGCACCTTGCTGCTGTTGAAGGGGCTCTAAGTGAACCTCCTTTTTGTCCTTGCCAATAACAGCATCTCCCTCTCCTCCTCCTACAAGATACTCTCCAGCTACTTCCAGCTTTGGAGCCAATACGTCAACACTTTCGTCTTCGCAGATCTCTGCGACTGAAGTCAGTGGGGGCTGCTTCATGGCGATGGAGTTGTTGAAGGCTACTAAGAGTAGGCTGTGCTTAGGAAGTGCAGAGAGCTGAGAGGTGTCGAGGGTGTTGGTTTTACCAGTGTATTGCTCCCTCAAATTGATCAACCGCTGCAGTACAACCTCAAAGGTTGGCCTGTGCCAGTGTATGAGCACACCACGGAAAGATTTCTTCACAAGGCAGACTATGTTCAACTGAGTAAGCAAAAGGAGTGACTTGAAAACTCTTACTAGGCAGACCATGTTCAACTGAGTAGGCAAAAAGAGTGACTTGAAAACTCTTACTAGGCAGACTATGTTCAACTGAATAGGCAAAAATAGTGACTTGAAAACTCTTACTAGGCAGACCATGCTCAACTGAATAGGCAAAAATAGTGACTTGAAAACTCTTACTAAGCAGACCATGTTCAACTGAGTAGGCAAAAATAGTGACTTGGAAACTCTTACTAGGCAGACTATGTTCAACTGAGTAGGCAAAAAGAGTGACTTGAAAAACCCCTGTTAATCTATTGATAAACCTACAATCTATGAGAGTTAAGTATGCATCCTCTCTACCCTCGACACTTCTGAGTACCTGCGTGAACCCTACACATGACACTTTCTATTACCTGCTTGAAACCTGTACTTGATACTTTCTATTACCTGCATGTAACCTGTACTTGACACTTTCTATTACCTGCATGTAACCTGTACTTGACACTTTCTATTACCTGCAAGTAACCTGTACTTGATACATCTTAACAGCAGTCTGCTTCTTCACTTGATAGCTTACACGGAACTTGACTCTACATGATAACTAGGGAACAACACCCTATGATTAACAGGTATGTTAAAAGACTTACCTGCTATCCACATCCTCTTGCCAGCATGCATGAGCTAGGTCTCTGTAAGCAGCAGGGGCTCCAACAGAGAACACTGGCCGCTGCTTGCCAGCTGTAATGGCATGCCCAAGATGAGGATTTGGAACATTTGCAAATGCAACCTGCCCTGTCAATAACTCCCACATCTGCAATGAAGGAGAGCTTAGCATGAGGCAAGCTTAGTGCTAACCCTGAGGCATAGCTGAGCGCTAACCCTGAGTCAAGCTTAGTGCTAACCCTGAGGCATAGCTTAGTGCTAACCCTGAGTCAAGCTTAGTGCTAACCCTGAGGCATAGCTGAGTGCTAACCCTGAGGCATAGCTGAGTGCTAACCCTGAGGCAAGCTTAGTGCTAACCCTGAGTCAAGCTTAGTGCTAACCCTGAGGCAAGCTTAGTGCTAACCCTGAGGCAAGCTTAGTGCTAACCCTGAGGCATAGCTGAGTGCTAACCCTGAGGCAAGCTTAGTGCTAACCCTGAGGCATAGCTGAGTGCTAACCCTGAGGCATAGCTTAGTGCTAACCCTGAGGCAAGCTGAGTGCTAACCCTGAGGCATAGCTTAGTGCTAACCCTGAGGCATAGCTTAGTGCTAACCCTGAGGCATAGCTTAGTGCTAACCCTGAGGCATAGCTTAGTGCTAACCCTGAGGCAAGCTTAGTGCTAACCCTGAGGCAAGCTGAGTGCTAACCCTGAGGCATAGCTGAGTGCACGAGATTACACTGACTATTGTCTAATGGCAACTTGCAAGCAAGCAAGCAGAGTGCAATACAATCTCAAGACTAAGAGATTAAATGCAGCTGATACTTATCCAGGCTTCATTTGAGTAGACCACAGATTTAGTACTAGCCCAGTAGTGTGACAGGCCCTGGTATAGCATCACAGAGGCCCAAAAGGCTCACCGTGATCCCAAAAGCATACACGTCTGATGCCTTGCTGGCAGTGCCCTTCATGATAACCTCAGGTGCCATGTGAGTGAGTGTGCCCTGGAACAAGCTGGACATGTGGGACTGAGTGGAGTCCAGGGACACAGACAACCCAAAGTCTGCAACCTTGGCTATGAAACCACGTCCGCCCTCAGGACCTGGCATGTGGCTTGTCAACCTGTTGAGATAACAGCAATCGTGACATTTAAGAGTTGCCTAGACTTATCATAACACATTTACGAAAGCAAGAACCAAACAGAGCAACCTGCATATAGAGAGAAGTTATGACTCATTGGATAACTGTCCTGAATTTGTAATATGCTCTGAAAAGGAGGTCCCAATTGAAAAAGCAGGGTCCAGATGATTGAGTAAGAGATGAACCTGAAGCCATGCACGAGCTTGCAAAAGATCTCACATGACATTCTGTGACTTCAGGTCCATGTGAAGCACATTGCTCCTGTGCAAGTGAACCATAGCCCTTGCAATGTCAGCTGCTGTATCCAGGACAGCCTGGAAGTTAAAGCCACAGCTAGAGAAGAATATTCCAGCATCAAGGGCAGTCCTCAAACAACCCAGGTTGCAATACTCAATGACCAAACGGACCTGGTAGGAAAGGAGTGTTCAAATATGCTGAGTACTGAGTTTTGCTGGCAGTTGCTGGACACTTTTGAGTGCACATAATTGTGATAGGAGAATGTGATGGACACGTCTGCGCAATAAAACACAGTCTGAATGAAGACCTGGCCAGAAAATGAACAATGTCTACTATTTTCAATTATCATAGTTTTATACCAGATGCCTTATGTAAACATTTCAAAATCGCGAGTGTGAGATAAGATGACTAAGCATTAATTGCCTTGACTCCATGATGAAGCTTACCTCATATGAGAAGACACGGCTGTCACTTTCAGACTTGCATGGCGGTGTCACACTGACCGCTCCGTCTACGGCACTGTCAGTACGTTCATAGTCGGCAAATGAGGCCGTGGAAGCTGGGGTCAACCTGAAGGTGTGCAGTGCAGAGGAGGCAGCATGAGTGGTGAAGGGAGGTACAGCTTAGAATATGCATGTGATATTATGTAGTCAATATTATGTAGCATATTTTGAATCAAAGGTGGCACATGAAACGATCTCGGCAAAGCATTAAAAAAAAGGAAGTGGGATTCTATGCTGAAATGTGAATGTGAATGCTCTGAAAATGTGTAGCTTGGTCAGAGTCTTGGCCAGTTTCTGTTGTATTAGTCAGAGTCAGTTTCTGTTGTATTAGTCAGAGTCAACTTCTGTTGTATTAGTTATGAAAGTACAGCTCTCAAGGTCTTGTGAGAGTGTCTCCAGTGCATTTTGTAATCCACAGAATGTAGCTAAGAAGCAGCTTACACAGCAGTGGATCCGTATTCTGGTCCAACCATTGTCACACTATCTTTGATGGGCTTGATAGAGTAAGTGTAAGTTTGTACAATGTTGGGGTGAGTGAGTGAGGAGCTGATGGCAGCCTCCATGATGGCCATCTTCTCTTGCTTGGCTGAGGCACCCATGTTGGCAGGGAGGACAATCTGTAGATAGTCAGTTTAGAATGAAAGCATGGTGGTGGGAAGAAGTCAGTTTCAACATTAAGGACTTAAGACATTGATATCTGACTCAACCTTTTCCAAGTAGTAGTTGGATAGAAATAATATGTCAGTCTTCGTCGATGAAGGATGAAGGTATTGCATTTGGTAATCTTTAAAATAGAGCTGCCTTCCTGATGTTGTTCAACTTACCGTCTTGACTGCCACCTCAGAACCCTTCCATAATCCGCGGTACACCTTCCCAAAGGTTCCTGCCCCAAGCAATGCTGTGATCTGGATCTCCTCCTCACCATTCTGGCTCAAATTCAGTTGCTGCCTCACTGCCTCGATTCGTTCTATTTTGAGCAGTAAATGAATAAAAGTGAGCTGCTAAGGATTGTCTAATGAAAGAACTTCCTTCATGATTCTGGACTAAATCAAACAGGGAGCCTGAGATGAGAGGAGGGCGCTCTTTTTCTGCCAAGAAATAAGAATCAGAAAAGACAAATCCTTGCCACAGCCATTTACAACAGTGGACGTACCCCCTCTCACTCTGGAGAAAACTATCCACAGCCATTTACAACAATGGGTATCCCCTCTCACTCTGCAGAAAACTATCCACAGCCATTTACAACAATGGGTATCCCCTCTCACTCTGCAGAAAACTATCCACAGCCATTTACAACAATGGGTATCCCCTCTCACTCTGGAGAAAACTATCCACAGCCATTTACAACAGTGGGTATCCCTTCTCACTCTGGAGAAAACTATCCACAGCCATTTACAACAGTGGGTATCCCTTCTCACTCTGGAGAAAACTATCCACAGCCATTTAGAACAGTGGGTATCCCTTCTCACTCTGGAGAAAACTATCCACAGCCATTTACAACAGTGGGTATCCCTTCTCACTCTGGAGAAAACTATTTCAAAAGCTTAGTGTATTATTTCAAAAGCCGATCTCACCTAGTGTGGAAGCTTCCATGGAGGTTCTTAGCATCTCCTTTGAGCTTGGGCGCTTCTTGTCGGAGTTTGATGCAAAGCACGATATGAGATCCAGCTGTCTTTTGATAAGAGCATCTGTGTGGAACTTCTCCTCCTCCAGCACTGCCTTGGTCTCAGCCAGTCTCTGATTGACTGCCCTCTGCTCTGCCAGCATGAGGTGTTGCTCTAGGTGGGATGCCATCAGCAGAAGGATCTAGCAGCAGGGGAGCATTGACATGGAAGAATCCACTAGGATTAGAAGTGAAGACAATAGTATGAAGTCTGACAAGGATGTCATAGTGGTAGTTGGGTGTGTAGTGGACATCATGACAAGGAATTCAACAAATAAGCATGTGTAATAATCAGGCCGGCCCACAAGAAGGACATTTGCATGTTCAGTCCTGTGCTCAAAATCATTTGAGATGCCTGGATCATTTTATAATTGCATCTCTTACCATCAGGGTAAGTATGAAGGACCCAAACACATCTCTTACCATCAGGGTAAGTATGAAGGACCCAAACACATCTCTTACCATCTGGGTAAGTATGAAGGACCCAAACACATCTCTTACCATCAGGGTAAGTATGAAGGACCCAAACACATCTCTTACCATCAGGGTAAGAATGAAGGACCCAAACACAACCAGAATGATCAACGGTGTCTTATAGCTAGGAGTCCAGCCTCGGTTGTCAACCACCCACAGCGTCCACTCATTATTCAAAGCACTGATGTCTACTTGTACTGCATCCCTAGCAGTACACAGCAATTGGATCAAAACAGAACAAAGCTCAGAAGGTGTCAGCTCAATGTCAGAGCTTAATTGCTGGATTTCTGTCTGACGATACTGTAATAACAAGCACCTCATACTTTAACCAACATCAAGTCTGACGACACTGTAATAACAAGCACCTCATACTTTAACCAACATCAAGTCTGACGACACTGTAATAACAAGCACCTCATACTTTAACCAACATCAAGTCTGACGACACTGTAATAACAAGCACCTCATACTTTAACCAACATCAAGTCTGACGATACTGTAATAATAAGCACTCCATACTTTAACCAACATCAAGTCTGACGACACTGTAATAATAAGCACTCCATACTTTAACCAACATCAAGTCTGACGACACTGTAATAATAAGCACTCCATACTTTAA
>BEGY01000041.1:337120-350693 GCA_002335675.1 Chlamydomonas eustigma | reverse complement strand
TAGACATGCGCCTCAACTAGATGGCATGGTCCTTGGTTGCTGAACTAACATCAAGTCTGACGACACTGTAATAATAAGCACTCCATACTTAATAGACATGCGCCTCAACTAGATGGCATGGTCCTTGGTTGCTGAACTAACATCAAGTCTGACAACACTGTAATAACAAGCACCCCATACTTAGACATGCGCCTCAACTAGATGGCATAACCCTTGGTTGCTGAACCAATATCAAGTCTGCTTTACAGTCAACTAAAAGCTAGGTCTACATGCCAATCCTGATCAGGTAATTAGACCCTGTTGCCCTTATCAGGACGCTAGGAAATGAACACCAGAAAAACACGTGTGGCTACTAAGTGTGAGTTAGCTACAAATGTATGATTCATGAGACGCTGAATATATCCATTAAACTTTCCATACTTCCATACTTGGCAAGAAAATCATCCAGAGTGTATGAGCCTAGTGTTCCATTGGTTAGGTTTCCCCCCCCAGCAGCAGGGATGTCTGTGATGATGTTGGTGACATCGGAACACATGGCTATTGGAACAAATGGAACGCCGTACTCATTAGTGTACGTCATGATGAAATCTGCAGTACATTACCGAACATGATTAGGGTATTTACCAAAGCTGGTACATACAGGGTTGTGTGAAAAGTGTGAAACGCTTGATCATTAGTAATGAGCATTGTCTTGGACAAAGCCTCTAAGTGATAGCTGGCAGCAGAGACTGCATGAATGTGTAGCAGAGTTTATCACAGCAGTCCCTCGTCAAGGATCAACAGCAGCGCCTCACCATATTGAGAGCACAGGTCGTACAGGTTTGCAACATCTTTGATTTTCTCCCAGCCCACAACCACATTAACAAAACCCCAGAACTGAAGGAGCAAGGCAGTCTGCCGGTCACTGTCATGAGAATCTTACGCTTAAGTAAGGGAGCTAGATGATCTGGTGAATGTCATCAAATGTATCCGCTCTTTTCAAATAATAACTGCAATCAGGACATGCTTCGATAGACTCTCCACACCCTGACACATTCACTGGTTGTGTGAACAAAGAAGTGGCGCTAGCGGCCACACATCAGAGAAAAAATCCTATCTAATTTGAAAATCTGTTTTTTTCAAGATGTGTTGAACTAGCAGAGTACGCCGCCCTCATGACACTTGGAAATGCTGTTATGTACAGCTGTTAGTATGTCGTTAATTCATCCGGCTCATAATCACTCAACTTTCCTAATGCAGATTTCTAGTATGTAGGCATTGAGAGTTTCCCAGAACATGTTCTTCAGATTTTTAGAGGCTAAATTGGCATAAGTGTCATATAAAGAGTACATCAGTAACACTCTGATATGTGCAACATGATGGATGCACAATCAGGCAACACTAAGGCACATTCTTACTCCTCTAATATTATATGTAATTCCTAGTAGCCGTTGTGATGTGAATGCACGGTCATGTTCACATTGCGCTCGCTTGCAGTGCGGCCTGCCTAAGTGTCTCGTATACGGATTCTTCCTGTAGCTGCCGTACAACATGTCGCGTCTCTCCGACGGCGTAATCAAAAGTTGTCATAGTCTTGAATATTGGACGAACGGAAACGTAACTCAGCATTATACCACACAGTTTCCACGATCAGCAGTTAATTTACCTTCGAGCTGGTCTCGTTTAAGTAGCAGTACTCATCACTGCAATTCCCGCCCCTTGGTGAATACAAGCTCCCTGTCGAGAGGTTCAGGAAAAGACTTGGTGGTGAGAAGAAAAATGAGGAGTGGAGGTGACGTGCAAGATGAATGAGATGACACTGAGAAGCTATTACATTCACGGAGGGATTTCAAATGAGACATTTAAGAAATTGTGACCATAGAGATCTTGACTGGCACCGGGGTTGTAAACTATTACAGTTTGCACCCAACTCACTGACATGAGGATTGTCGTTGAAACAGACCATTTTAACAGAGAAAGATCAATGTTATATGCGATGACAGATAGTATTCTGGGGAAATGCCTCCTTAGCTCCCTAAAGATTTCAGAATCATCATCTTACTGTTGAATGTGCCTTCATTATATGTCCCATTCTGATAGATGCCTAGAGTTGGTGGCCCAGAGAGTACACTCTGGAAACCAAACGTCTCATTGGCCGGAACACCATCAATGAAGACTGGGAATCGACCCAACAACGCTTGTATACCCTAAACAAATAAATGCGCATCCTTCACAAATGAATGTGCACCCTTCACAAATGAACCAGAGGGTCATAGAGTAGAGGGCAGCATTCATCCACTCATCCATTTATATTTGATACAAAGCTGAGTTCTAATTTTCGTAAGCACTCTGAGGCCTTAATGATTCACTGTCCTAGTTTAGGGTTTAGTTCCCATTATCAAAGCAAATAGGACAGGACATTTTCTTGCCATTACACACATATGATGACAGAGACTGACAGCATGTATTCTGATCTTGGATGAAGATCTACATGTTCATATAAGAGAAATTCACACAGCAGTCATCACTTTAATACTGCTGTTGTACATCAGAATTACTACATTAGAATTGCGATGATGATGTATGGTGCACTCCTACATTGAGCAAAATGGTCGGACCAGCCATGACGAGAGCGTTGAGCTTGATGGTCTTAATAGCATCAGGGCGGTACGTGGGCGACTGCAGCAAGTCCAGAGCCACTGCCTTCTGAAAGCCTGTGATTGGAATAATGTCCCTACAAACAAGTAGGCTCTGTCAACGATTTTTAATTATTGCACATTCAAGTGAGGGGAGCAGTTCATAACTCATAACTCATAAATTCATAGTCCAACCATGCATACACAAACAATATGTGTTCTCACATGACAATACCATTTATGTAGCAGACCTCAGTTATGTGATCTTACATGTCTAAATCTTTGTTTTAGCAGGCAGCATTGCACATCTACCACTGATTTTAAAAGGTATAAGTTGCGAGTTCTTACATGACAATACAATTTATGTAGCAGACCTCAGTTATGTGATCTCACATGTCTAAATCTTTGTTTTAACAGGCAGCATTGCACATCTACCACTGATTTTAAAAGGCATAAGTTGCGAGTTCTTACATGATAATACCATTTGGCGCAAGCTGAATATTGAAGAAAGCCTCCGACTGCTCCAACACACTCATTGCTACGTTGTAAAAGGTCTGATTAAGAGATGTCCAGTTCAGCGGATTTTGCCTGAAGAGTTATGGTTTGCACCATGTGAGAATTTGAGTAAATGAGTCTGCAAGTCACGAGATTGTGAAAAGTGCGCAGGTCATGGGACAATGTTTCAATGGTAACGTTGCTAGTCATCATATAAGGATGCTCCATTTACAATCCATAGAATCTCTCAAAGACCCCAAGTACCTCATGCAGTGAATCCAGGATGATAGTCATGAGCACTTGCAATGCTATCCTTCAACGTACATCATGATGAGGAGACTTCAAATTCAAATGCACCTTCGTACATTAGGCTCATAGTAAATCACCTGCTGAGCATTAACTTGGAGTATTTAAGGCAGAGCACTTGCCCACAAGTATGTCTTACTTGATGACTGTGCCCATAGTGACACATGGGTTGAAAGCAGTAGAGATAACTGATTCAACATTCAGTGCCTTTTCTTTAGCGGTGATGTAAGCTGAGGCCCTACAGTCGTAGGACATCAACGCATGTCAGTGTCCATACAATAAGGCTGCGTGATCATCGCTACAAGCATGTGCTCGGCTAATGGCAATAACGATTACGTCCTCACTCACACGCGTGAGTTGTAATCCGTTTGCGAAGCTGCGAGGACGCCCCAAAGACCTGAAAATTGCAAATTTTAAGCATTCAGTACCTTCAGCTGCAAATCGAGTCTATGTGCTCCTCCTACCAAGGCCGACTGTGATTAAGCCACACAGCACCGCAATACAAATCCACCATGGCTTTCTCTGCAATACCTAATCATCGCATGATGACAAAGTTGAAAAACGTGATTGTTTATCGTTAGGCATTACTTGCCACCGTCTCACCCAGCATTTCCTATAACACCACGACTTCGTCTGAACATCTGCATATTGCGGTAATAAATCAGAACTTTCTCTGGCTACTTCTGTATTTTTCTCAGATGCACCACAGTCAGAGGATTTGCAACAGAACTTCATTAAAAAAAGTCTAATGTAAAATCAACTTGTTAATCGTGAGTAAGAGAATCTGGGTCTTCTATTTGGGATTGAGATAAAACATTCATTTTAAAAAGAGCATTGCTGATTGTAATAATAAGTTTATTGTAATATTAATAACGATAATAGAACGCCGTAGCGTAGCTTTACGTAGAGGACAGAACAACTCTGCCTCACCGTTGAAAAGTATGAAGAAAGTAAGGGAGGATGATCCAAAAAAATGGGAGGGGAAAATGAGTGTTCTAGTTTACGACGGGTGCGAAGGATGCAGGAGAAAGAGAAAATGGAGTGTCGTGTCAGAGAACGGTCTAGCCTATGAGCACAAGGAATGGAAATGCCTAAGAGGTGTAAAGTGTTTGGGAGAGGATAAATAAAGTATCACTGACACCAATGAGGATAAGATGGACGGGTGCGAAGGATGCAGGAGAAAGAGAAAATGGAGTGTCGTGTCAGAGAACGGTATAACCTATGAGCACAAGGAATGGAAATGCCTATGAGGTGTAAAGTGTTTGGGAGAGGATAAATAAAGTATCACTGACACCAATGAGGATAAGATGGACGGTAGGGGAGCTGGAAGGGAATGGTAAAGGGGTAAAGTGCGAAGGAGAAGGATCAAGAGGTAGGAGGGGAGGTGAAGGAGTTGGGAAAACAATGGTACTTGGCAGAAAGGGAGGAGGGTCAGATAGTGCAGAGGGACATAAGGGTGGAAAAGTGGGAGGAGAGGGTACAGAAACAGGACGGAGCAGGTCATGGGAGTCATGTCGGGCTGAGAGGGCAAGGTGCCAACCATTGAATGCAAGTACATGACAGAGAAGAAGGTGCTGAATAGATTTGCAGGTGAGTGTGTGGTAATATGAGGTATCAGAAGTATATCCCACCTCAATGATGTGGAGAGTACAAGCACATAGGAGGGTAAAGATGTTTTTATGGTATTCCACCACCACCTCAACAAAGCCCCATAACTGAGACCATGGTGCACAAACAACCCATCAGTACAATGAGAAGACATCAGTAAGCTGTGTGCAGCATTCACAGTCACATAATCATAGGAGAATAACTGTTCATCGACACACTCTCTCCTTGTTAGCACATTGAAAATCAATGATCTGTTGGCATGCAATTAATGTAGCCTCCCTGTGTGATGTGAAACATAGAACCCTGAGAAGGGTTGTTCACTGAAAAGCTGTTGCTGATGCTTTTGTCAAGCCATGATGAAAAGTGTGAATTTTGTTTTACCAGGGCTCAGTTGTTACCTCTCCTTGGTATGTGCACAGGATAGAGAAAGGGAAATCCATGACAGGGAGGGGGTTGCCTATTGGGGCAGAGGAGTCAGTGGAGCATACCTTGGAGCGGGTTGCATTCCGGTAGCAAAGGTTCACACTGCAGTTCCCACCGTCAAGAGCGAACAAGCTCCCTGACATACACGGAACCCATTGAAGTTTACGAGTTATTCTTAAATGTGATCTATCAGGTCAACCTTTGAGGCGCTAACCCATCCCTCTTATGAAAGGCCTATATTAATTTTGAATTTTCTATTAGAAATGCACCTGACTAGCCCTAAGGTTATAAGAACATAGCAGAGCAGGGACAGCTATGAGACCTCTATTTTTTCTGTAATAGTAGGACCAACATGCGGCAAATGAACGCACATGCAACATGCTTGACAGGGTATCTCCTTGAAGCAGCATGAGCATTGCTCTTACTGTTGAAAGTGCCTGGATTAAAGGTTCCATTCCCACAAGGGCCCCAGGTTGGTGGACCAGAAAGGACACTCTGGAAATCAAATGTCTCATAAGCATCTACTCCGGAGACAAAGACAGGGTAGCGTCCTACCAAGGCTTCTATTCCCTGCACGATGGGCATCGTACATTGAGTGTGGAATGAATTCTGTTGTGCGGAGGAATCCACAATCATTCTTTTGAAGGTGCCATGTCACTGAATCCTCACTCAATAAATGATGAAATCCTGATACGCGAGCTCCTCCTTGCTAAACTTCAAAGATTACTTCAGAGTTAAGCAAGTACTGGTGCATTAAGATATGCACATGAGGTTTGGTATTATGACAACTATACTGTCTGCATTCACGACAGCTCTCACAATGACCAGCATTGTTGGTCCGTCCATGACAATGCTGTTCAAGGATATTGCCTTCAAGGCAACTGGTCGGTACGAAGGGTCTTTCAGAAGGTCAAGAGTTGTGGCTTTCTCAAACCCAGTGATAGGCAACAAGCTCCTAGAGATGCATTTCAACATAATAATGTCAGGTAGCAGGACAGTTCTGGCAAAAGAGAAAGATAGCACTTCGACCCTCGTATGCAAATTTCAAAGAGTGCTTGGACAATCACGATGCTATTGCCATGTCAAATCTTTTTGTTGGGAGGCATGGAGTGATTGAACTGCAACCTCACATGATAATGACATTCGGCACAAGCTGAATGTTGAAAATGCTGGTGATTGATCGACCACGCTGATGGCAACTTTGTAAAAAGTTTGGTTCAATGAGGTCCAGTTCAGGGGGTCTTGTCTACACAGCAAGGAAATTTTAAAAACAATCGATGCCCAACTGGAGACAAGCTGTTTAATAAAGGTTGTGCAGTAAGCTAAGTTAGATGTAGGCCATGCTAGTTGTACAAGCATAACTGTAGAGCAGTCAGATTCCTAGGAGCTCGAGAGGACAAACATAAATGGCGTATCTTCACACTGGAAAGTTATCATACTATCATTGTATAGGCTGACATGAGGTGCCTACTGGATCTGCTTACTGGATCAGTGTGGCCATGGTGACGCATGGGTTGAGGGCAGAAGAGATTACTGATTTGACGTTCAGAGCCTTTTCATTCACTGTGATGTCAGCGGTATCCCTGAAAGGTATCCACAAGCGCATCAAGACAAAATATTGAAAGAGCATTCGACAGTGTTGACGCCATGTCGTTTTTTTTGAACTTACACTCTGGAGTTATATTCTGTTGCAGATGCAGCAATCACACCCCGTAAGCCTGCAAGTGGATGGATTGAAACATCAGATTCCTGATTTTGTACACTGGCTCATGAATTACAACAGATACCTAAGCCAAGTACAACAATCCAGAAGAGAAGTGCTGAAACAATCCACCATGGTTTTTGCTTCAGAACCTGGACAAGAGTAGGTAAATGCAGCTACACCATGCAGGAGATTTAAATACTCGAAGAAGAACTTGCCCAATATTTTCTAAAAACCCAGGATTGTTTTTGTATGTACGAGAAATGTAAGCTGGTCTGCGCTTCATTACTGTCCCAACTTCCACCATTCGTATCTTTCTCCTGGTCAATGTCTTGATCCTTATTGTGTACGTTAAATGTATTGAACTTCTCTGTCATGTATACTACACTCTTTTAACTAGGTACCTAGCTACAGATTTAAAACAAAATCAGAGGCAAATTTCATTGTTTGTTCGCAATTATACACTGTATCAACGGCTGTAAAAACTCCATAGCGAATTCCCTTATCCCGTGAACCTTGATGAAACCCTGTCACGAGGGCATGAAATATTTTTTGATGCATGATCTTTTTTGGTTGTCTTAGCAAAATCAACTGTACCAAAGTCAAAAGTGAAAATATGCACTCATCATCTATTGCATGCGCCGAGCATAGAATAATCCAAATGAAATCCCATCCGCACAGTATAATATGGGCATTAAAAGTAAGACAAAAGTATATCAAAAACTTGAAGCAGACATGCTTACTGTCTTCACAGCAACGTCTTCACAGCTCTCCAGCAGAGCCCGCGATACACTTTGCCAAATGAGCCTGAGCCTCACAAAGATTTGATCATGAGGCCTCTCCATCATCCTGTGCAGCTAAAATATGTGCCTCACTGCCTTTACCCCTTCTACATGACTCAAATAGAGACACAGCAGGATCATCCTTAATTTCAGATCATCACGCAGCGCACTTGCTGAAAGAAAATTTCTTAGTTACAGGAGTATTCTATTTAACTTCTCATGAGTGATGTGATAGTTATTGCTGCTGATATGATGTATCCTTCAATGTCATGGAATGCATGCATTATAAACATATTGATGATGAGACGCCTTTTTTGTAGCTGTATGTTCGTAAAATAGGTGGATAGCTTTTTTTATCCAGTAAATGCTGACATATGCCAGATCCCCGCACCTAGCAGGATTATGGTTGGTGCACCTAGAGGAAGGGCTAATGCCTGGGCCTGAAAGGTAAATGTTATCATTTATGTAGCCCATTTCGAAGGAGTAGGTGTTATGTAACAATCACCCGATACTTACTTGTGAATCAACCATGAGTAGTGACGATGCAAACTGCCACTGTACTGTATTGCTGTAAAGCACTGTAATGCTTTAAGAATAGACGTTGCTGCTTGTAGTAATTTATCTTATTTGAGGCATGACTGCAACGCTATGAGGTCTGTTGTCACGGTCTAATACCGCACTGGTGTAACGCTGTGCTAGAATTATAAGGTTATGACTTATGAGGCATGCAACCTCACCACTATTGCGTTTATTACAATTGACTTCAGCAAGACTCTGTTTCCATTCATCTGTGAAGGCATGACACCACATATATAATATAAAAATATATTTTTTTTAGGTTGGAAGCGATGATTGCAATAGCTACTGTATGAAAATGTGACTTGAACCCAACTTGTCATCAGGGTCGTGATCAGGATCTATCATCGATGGTTTATTGGCATTATTGCATCCCACACTTGAGAGTAGGAATATTATATAGTATTAGATTGCTCCTAGGCAGTCGTGTAGCAGGTTACTAAACATATGATCATGTACTCATCATGAGCCTTCACTGGTGACTGGAAATTAATAGTTTCGTCGTCGTTAACCACTGGCCTGCACCGTTTTTTGTGAATTGCCTAGTTGCTGTTGTACATCCAAGGTGTACAGGAGTTTATTCGGTGTGCCTGGAAGCAGCTGATGACTGTGGATCATATCCGTTGAAGCAGAATTAATGATGGCCATGCTAACATCTTTGGGAGTTGCAGAAGGGAAGCGCGACAAATAGATTGCGGCTAGCCCAGCCACATGTGGTACTGCCATACTGGTGCCACTGGCCCAGGTGTAGGAACTATCAGTCAGCGGTTGACATCGACCTGAGAGTACAGAAAACAGCGCACATTAGAAGAAAGAAAAACGACTAGAAAGACTGGCTGGCAATAATGTTTAGGTTCATCTCTGTATAATGTGCTGATCTGAACAGAAAGAATGAATTAAAGGACGATACGGGTACGGTACGTATGAAGGGAAGGTACATTCATCATCTGATTTGGATGTTGTAAGATCACACACGAGTATGTTCTGGTAATGTGATTATGAACATATCAGTCATAAACCTATCATTTTAAATGCAACATACAGTGCAGGTACAACAGTCTTCTGTATGCAGAGTCGGTACCCGTCTTGTATGTCAGATAATGATAACCAAGGCCCTTATAGCCAGCATCATTCGGCAAGATGATGATGATGATGATGATGATGATGATCAACTAGGCCATAGTTATATAGACAGCAGCATGTAAGTCATCACTGCTAACAGTGCATTATATTACACCCTGCTTACTTGCTCCACCACATGCTCCATAGATCTCTACTCCAGGTGCAAACAAGTCCACACAAGAGCCTGTATTGCTCCAGCTGTACATTGTGTCCACATCTTGGTAGCTGCTTGATATGAACTTGTTCTCCTACAGCACCAAGGCTGTCATTCAAAATACATATGAACAGTGTGGACGCAACATCTTGCTGTAGATGTCAATCAAACTATTTACTTGGAGACGACATGAGTACTTTAAGTTGTCACAATGGTAGGCATTTATGAATAATGGGGCACCACCCTTCTCATAAGTACTAATGTGGTGGTGTTGTGTTACATTATTATTGCGCCTTGTGACCAAAGCCCATACTCACACGCAATCATCATCAGGAGTGACCATATGATAGTGGACAAGCTAAAAAGAAGCATCATATAACAAAGGCAGATGGATGAGAATTGGACAAGGATTTAACTGTCAGTGTCTCACCAGATTAGAGGAAGCAGCAACTGTCACTGTCTCACCAGATTAGAGGCCGCCACTGTCAGTGTCTCAGGCACATTAGCGGGCACCACGCTGCATGCATCCGACTTGCTGTTACCTGCTCATCATAACATGATGACGGAAAGTGAGGACATATTGAAAGTTTGAGGTCCAATAAGTGAATACTACACATCATGTTGTCCCTACTAAGGTCCAATAAGTGAGTATTACACATCATGTTGTCCCTAAGGTCCAATAAGTGAATACTACACATCATGTTGTCCCTAAGCAGGCCCAATAAGTGAGTACTACACATCATGTTGTTCCTAAGCATTGTTCACGACAGCAGCTCATCTGTGAGCAGCCTGTGAGACCGCCTGCTGGTACAATTTGACATGATTGACTAACCTGCTGTAACTACCACAGTAACCCCATGGTCTTTGATGACTAACCTGCTGCAACTAACTACCACAGTAACCCCATGGTCTATAATGATGACTAACCTGCTGCAACTACCACAGTAACCCCATGGTCTTTGATGATGCTAGACACTGCACTCTCTAGGGTAGAGCTCCAAGACCCTTCAGGCACCCCCAGAGACATGACGATGACTGAAGGGTGGACCAAATGACGAGAGATCCAATCCAGACCTGTAAGTTGTCAATACTACAACTTATTACTTAACCTCACCCTTGACTCTATGCTCACACATTCCTAAGTATCTAACACCGCCCCATCCTAGTCCCCATCAAGAAAATCAACACACCATGTACACATTTATGGACAGCAGAGGCGGGCAACCTAGCACTTTTCTATACATCGTCTAAGGAGCCATGCAAATCAGCTTCATACGGCTTACAAAATAAGAGCTGACAAAGGTCATGTAAAACTTGATGTGGTTCTCATCAGGAGGGTGGTGAAGCTGAACATACAGCAAAGCTTCTTCTTAAGGAGGGCTTTCCTCATGAATTGGAATGCAAATGATTGATCCTGCATCATAAAATGCTCTTGTTTGTACCTGTACCTGTAATTGTAATTTGATATCAAAACAAGATATGCTGCCAGCCTTACCTGCAACGGTATTGCTGACTGTTCCACTCCCAGTACAGTCCAGAATTCGTACTGCAATCACATGTGCATCCTTAGCCACTCCAACTGACCTGAGACCAGAAGACAGATGTGTGCAAGTTACCTCATCTCTACATGTATTCATAAAATAATTGATCCATCGTGACTGCAGTTTACAAAGGGATTCATTGCACCAATGATAAACAGCAGCACCAAGAACAAAGCTGTACATAAGTCCCTGTCATGTCAGCCATTACGGGATAATACGTATACCCCAGTGATGAGACGAGCCGCGTTCTGAGTCTGAATAAGAGACATTACTGAAACAGACTGGAGATATCACAGCTAGTCACACTTCACTTACTTCTAACAGCTCCCCCTCTGTAGCTCCCTACTGTATGTCATGTCACCTACCTCCCTACAGCAGTAGATGCCACAAAGGTCCCATGCCCATCGCAATCAGAGGCATTGCCGCTCTGATTGTCAACAAAGTCATAGCCTGCAGTTTTTAGACAGAGACACATCACAACAGTCAACATAAAATACAAAGCAGGGCAGAAAGACCTGCTCGTTCATTTTTTGGTACAGACATCAGAAAGGTGTTTTGTTCAGACATCCGAAATCCTGTAAATCCTGTCTCTGAGAATGCTCTGCTAGCTCTGCACTAAACCAGTCACCATACGTCACTCTGCTGACTGAAGGAGAGCTCCAAGAGAGGAACTCTTGGTGGGTGGCCCTCACACCACTGTCCAGAGAGTACACCGTCACACCCTTCCCTGCTTGCGAACGAGAGCCCTCATATCACACATGAATAATGGGAGAAGGCATGCCTCAAACGCCTAGTTTGGCATGCCTCAAACGCCGCACATGATTCCGGAATATTCCATCATACTCATCAGCCACAATAATCATGATGGCTCTGTTGCTATCCACTCTATGCCATTTGAAGGGACATTTCCATCCAAAAGGCAAATTTCATCAGCTGGTACTCAATGACAACACAGGCAAAGCTAGCAAAGCCAACACTGACCTGAGCCTGAGGTGTAGGGTGAACCATAATGGTACTGGTGGTCCTATATGAAGTATGAAACAAAAATTGTGAAACAAAAATATGACAGATGGACTAAATGCAAATGGCGACACACTGGCACTCATCAATGACAACATACACATAACAACACACTTACACATAGTTACAATAATAACTAATAAGACAATGGTAACCCTGCCATCATTCTTTCAGAACACCTAACATGTCATCTCCACCCTATTAACCCTATGCATGTTGTCATGGATGCACTCATCAGGTAGTAATGCATTGCATTCCAACACTTTGCACTGTCTACCAACATAAGAAGGCACTACGCCGTTACTACTTTTGTTTGCAAGCGCACTGCTCACCAGAGGAAGCTTTATCTGGTCGATCCTGTCCAGATTCCACAGGGCAGCAGACACCTGCTCTGACTTAGCTATGTTCCTCTCCACTTCGGGAGCTACCTGCACAATCCAGGTTCGTCCGATGTCTTATAGACGGCATATGATTAGCGTTATTGGTCTATGACCCTCTGATTTATACCCTGAGTCAGACCCTCTGATTTATACCCCGAGTCAGACTCTCTGATGATTTACACCCTGAGTAAGCAGCCTTACCCCTCAGAGCATTATACTCCACTTATTCTTCAGATTTCATGTGGCCAGTTGTAATCTTCTAACTTTCACAAAAGGACTTCCTAAAGAGTGCTTGAGTCTTTAAAGTTATCATCACTGTCAAAATTAAGCTTACAGCTGCAAGTTCTTGATCCATCTTTGCCCAATTGACTGGAAGTGTCGGTCCCAGCAGTGGAGCTCCTGCAATGACCATGAGCTAAGTCAAGCAAGGTCATGTACTGAGCCCTGCAATCATCATGATGAGCTAAGTCAAGCAAGGTCATGTACTGAGCCCTGCGATTAGCATGATGAGCTAAGTCAAGCAAAGTCATGTACTGAGCCCCTGCAATGATCATGATGAGCTAAGTCAAGCAAGGTCATGTACTGAGCCCTGCGATTACCATGATGAGCTAAGTCAAGCAAGGTCATGTACTGAGCCCCTGCAGTTACCATGAGCTAAGTCAAGCAAGGTCATGTACTGAGCCCCTGCAATGACCATGAGTTAAGTCAAGCAATGTCATGTACTGAGCTCCTGCAATGACCATGATAAGCTAAGTCAAGCAAGGTCATGTACTGAGCCCTGCAATTACCATGATGAGCTAAGTCAAGCAAGGTCATGTACTGAGCCCCTGCAATGACCATGAGGTAAGT
>BEGY01000041.1:283540-327727 GCA_002335675.1 Chlamydomonas eustigma | reverse complement strand
GTTTTCCATGCCTTCCATGCATCAACAACAACAGTTTTCCATGCCTTCCATGCATCAACAACAACAGTGTTCCATGCCTTCCATGCATCAACAACAACAGTGTTCCATGCATTCCATGCATCAACAACAACAGTGTTCCATGCCTTCCATGCATCAACAACAACAGTGTTCCATGCATTCCATGCATCAACAACAACAGTATTCCATGCCTTCCATGCATCAACAACAACAGTATTCCATGCCTTCCATGCATCAACAACAACAATATTTCATGCCTTCCATGCATCAACAACAACAGTGTTCCATGCATTCCATGCATCAACAACAACAGTGTTCCATGCATTCCATGCATCAACAACAACAGTTTTACATGCATTCCATGCATAAGCAGTGCACACTGTTTCCAAAATCCATAAGATTTGATGTTGTCTTGACCTCTCCATTTAAACTGTAGATCAAAGCTATTTTAGATCTTCCAGTTCTGGTGGTACTTGATGAAGCTTACATTGAGTTCAGTGATGTGCCATCAAAGATCAAGTGGGTGCAGCAGTACAACAACCTTGTAGTGCTACGGACGTTTAGCAAAAGCGCAGGTGAGAACAGGATGTTGATTATCTACATGGTTGCACACATCTAATCTAACAACATGCTTTCAATGCAACCCCATGTTGTTGTAGTTATCTAATAATCTTCATGGTTTCAATGCAACCCCATGTTGTTGTTGTTGTTGTTGTAGCCTTGGCTGGTCTCCGGGTGGGTTATGGATCTTTTCCTTTGGCAATGGTGGAATACATTTGGAGAGCGAAGCAGGTACATATAAGGAAATCTCATCCCTTAGGCGGCTATCAATTCAACCTGCTATAAACAGTCCTCTAATTCAGATGGTTGAGACATACTTCCAGAAATACTTCCATCATTATCAGTGACATCCCTTTGTATCTGTGCTAATCCTTTACTTTCTTTCTTCTGTTCCAGCCATACAACGTGTCTGTAGCTGCTGAGGTGGCTGCTTGTGCAGCCCTGACTAACATGGATTACTTGAGCACAGTGGGTATTCTCAATTGGTCTTGCCTTAATCCTTCAGTCGTACATTATTCATTGACTTCAAGAAAAATCTTAGATTACAAATTGAAAAATAAATTGTTTACTCTTGTTTGCTCAGTATAGTTAGGTTCCTGATTCTTCGAGAGAGACAGATAGTTGCTGCTGATTTAATAATTCAAATATCAGATAGTTGCTGCTGATTTAATAATTCAAATATCAGATAGTTGCTGCTGATTTAGTAATTCAAATATCAGATAGTTGCTGCTGATTTAATAATGCAAATATCTTCCTTTTTTTGACCTTGTTCATTAGGTGAGGAATGCTCTGGTGTCTGATTTAATAATGCACATATCTTCCTTCTTTTGACCCTGTTCATTAGGTAAGGAATGCTCTGGTGTGTGAGAGAGAAAGATTGATGTCTAAGCTGAAGGAGATCCCGTTCCTTCAACCCTACCCTTCACATGCAAATTTCATCTTAGCCAAGGTGCTATTGGGATCTCTTCTCACCCATCAGATGCTGTAGGGATTCTAGCTTCCTTGCTCTCTATGGCATATGTACCAATTTATGTTCTGTGCTTATTAGGTTAGTGAGTACACCAGTTGCATAGGAGTCCCCTATTTCTAATCTAAAATAAGAAACTGACTCCCTTTCCCGTTGTCCATTCTCAGGTTCTTGAGGGACGAGATGCTAAAGCTTTGAAGGATGGTTTGGCACAACAGGGGATCATGGTGAGAGGCTGAATTTGTTATTAACATAAACGATCATGATATGAAAACGTGAAGCCGATATACTCGTAACTGAAGCCGATTCGTACTGAAGCCGAATCAGAAGTGACGTCTGTAATTCCAACATAGTGTCGTACTTATATGTGATTCCCCAGCCTGCCTCTCAAATTCTCCCAATTTGTACATACAGGTTCGCCATTATGCCAAAAAGGAACTGTCTGGGTACATTAGAATATCAGTAGGAAAGCCTGAGCATACTGACGCCTTGATTGATAAATTGAAGAGTATGTAGTGATTCATATGTAAAAGAATGTTTCTGGAAGCAGTGGCTAATAGCGTCAGGTCTGCAATCACAATATAAGATCACCGCTGCTTTCGAAACCAATGTGAATTCATTCATGACAAGATCAGACCTCTTGTTTCTGAATGCCTCAGAAACTGCAATATCCTCGACCTACCTAGTATTTCTTTGAAAAACTTGCCGGAAACGATTCGAAAATGTGGAGCTCCCTCAATGAGCTTTCGAAGGCTGCAGCCCAAGTCCAAGCTGCAGCTGCAAAGGCCGTTAAAGATACCGTCATCGGTTCAACATTGGTGTGTGAGACAATTTGTAGAAATCCTGCTACTTGGTACCTTGAGGAGCTTCCTGACGTCCTGATGCTTTATTTCTCTTTGTGAAATTCCTAGAGTCAAGCTGGTGAACAGCTAGGTTCACAGATTAACACACTGGCCAGCTCAGTGATCACCCTTGAACCAAACTCAAATGACTTTCCACATAAAGAGGTACGACATGACGTGCAGTCATTGACAGAAGCGTTTGACCCATAATGATAGCTTTCTTATCTCCCATTTAATTCTGTAATGCACGTCGCATTACATTCCTGTCCCCTTCCAACTCATCTAAGACAGTTGTAGAACTGTTAACTAACACTGCCAGTACAATACACAGTACCGCCTGATGATGTTGCACAGAAAGATGAGACTTCAGCTACCCAGCTCAAGACCCTGTTACTGACCACTCCTCAGAAAATTCTGAGGCAGCAACCTGATGATACTATCTCCAATGGCTCTCCAAACATGGGGATGAACTATACTAAGGAGGATGAAAGCGCTGAATGGGGACAATCGCTAGAGATTTCTAAGGTGAAGATTTAAATCTGTACTATCCTGCATCATGTCTCTACTACATTGCATGATAATGGTAATGAGCATAGTAGAGATGTGTCTTCAGGATAGAATCTCCCATGTCTGTTGAACCAACATTTGCATTATCCTGAAACAAATCCTTCATCTTCTCACTCTATGTTTCATAATTATTAATGAGTTGCACTGTGACAACATTCAAGCTGAATCAGTGTTGTTCATACCTCCAGTGTTGTTCATACCTCCAGGATTCAAGCTGAATCAGTGTTGTTCATACCTCCAGTGTTGTTAATACCTCCAGGATTCAAGCTGAATCAGTGCTGTTAATACCTCCAGGATTCAAGCTGAATCAGTGTTGTTCATACCTCCAGGATTCCATGGCGAAACTGAGTAAAGAGAATGCCAAGCTAAGAAGTAGACTTGAAGCGCTGGAGGATGTAAGCTTTGTTGTGTGAGGTTGTGTGTATCGCATATGATTGAGTGATGCTTATGCTGATCCTCGAGGGATTGTTTTTACACAGAATTCATTTGAAGCTTACATCCTTTACGTCTGGTTTCTATGTATGTTTTCCAGACACAAGCAGCTTGTTCAAACTCTTGATTTTGGGGGAGTACTAGAGGCTTGTAATTGTAGTGTCACTTTGTCAATACCTGCACCAGGCAGCTTCAGAGGCCTTAGGGGAGCTAGAAGATACAAAAGAGGTTTTGAAAGCAGAACGGGCAGTGCTTTCTGTTCTGAAGGCTGATAATTCTGCCCTCAAAGCAGAGCATGCCATGACAGTCTCAAAATGCATGGAGCTGGAGAAGGAGCTTTCAATCCTACAACGATCACAGGTGGGAATTCAAAAGGCTATTGCTATGGATGGGCCCTGACTCTGGGGGTCATTGATTGTCATGTCAATAAATGTCGTGTATTCTTACAGCTGCTCATCAACGCTAACCGCGCATGCTAATAATTGTCGTGTATTCCTACAGCTGGATGCATCCACATCAAGCAAAGCCCATTCTGCTACCAACAACTCAGAGGAGAGCGAACAGGTTGTGCAGCAGTTGAAAGACTTGCAGGTGGGTGCCGTGTCCTACCTGTCCTATCGTGTCCTTAATACCTTATCCAGCAACACCATAGGAATGCCTTCACGTTCATATTTAACTTTCAGTATATTTTTATAATGTATCCCTTGATATCCCTTGACACAGTATATCCCTTGATACAAAAGGGAGAATGGGGCTGTTATTGAGGTGCTGTTTTTGTTCCCACTTTTCTTGTGGAAGGAGCAACTTGAGGCCTCGCAAGAGACTGTAAGAGCTTATGAAGCCAGGGGCAAGAGGGCTGCAAAGGCTGCTAACGAGTTCAAAGCTCAATTAGCGGAGATAACACCTAAACATGAACAGGTGTGGTAAACCTTCATGAGGCAAACCTGAATGCATCCACAGGCGTCAAAAAGATTCTCACAGTTGTTCACTATTCACAAAAATCTTGTCGCTGGAGCAAGGGGCATACAAACTGTGTATGTGCTGCTGTGAATGTACTGCCGTCGATGTGTCAGCAGCATGCCTGAATATATTGTCTACCTGTGGTTGTGGCCAATCTGCCCATACAGCTTTCATACGAACTACATAATGCTGCTGCTGCTGCTGCTACATTGCTCAGGCACTGGAGGAGAATCAGCGGCTTCAAAAGGAGTTGGATGCTCTAAGACAAATCATCACGACAAGTAGTGACATACTTCCAGTAATCACGACAAGTAGTGACATACTTCCAGTAATCACGACAAGTAGTGACATACTTCCAGTAATCGATGACTCTGTATTCCATGGAGGGCTCTCAGGTGCAACCTGCTCTTTACAGGAGCCCAGTACAAATGAAATGCAGGCTGAAGCCCCAGAGCAGGGATCAGAGGCTGTCAACCATAAGCTGGAAATCCTTAGATTTGAGCTGGAAGAGGCTCGTAGGGAAGTAACTGTTTTAAGAGAACAGAATAAAGTAGAGACTGCTCGGTTGCAGCAAGAACATGAACACGAGGTTCAGGGCTTCAAAGATAAACTGGTGAAAATAGAGGAAGCTTCCAGCTCTGCATTGAAGGCTCTGGAGAATGAACTCTCAAAGGAGCACCTGGTGGTGAGGCAAGCCCTGGAAGCTCAGATTTCAGATCTGAAAGACAAGATCTGTGCCTCGGAGGCTGAGGTACAACAAAGGTTATCGGAGGCTCAAGCCCAGGAAGATCAGATATTGGATCTACAGAGCAGGATCTCTGACTTGCAGGCTGAGGTGCAGAAGAGAGCTGCAGAGGAGGCTTCAGCCTTGTTGCTCCAGCAGCAGCAGACAGTCACTGCTGCTGAGGGCACAGCCAAAGCGGTGTTGCTCCAGAAGGATGTGGAGAGGCTGAAAGGTGTCTTGGCTGAGTCGACAGCAGCACATGCAGCTCTGCAGGAAAAATTGGCTGAGTCAGAGAGTGCCGCAGTGGTGCTTCGGGACCGTCTACAAACCGTGGTGAGCTGTGTCTCAGGCCCCTTGACAGAGGCTGTTTTAGATGCTGGTAAGGCCCAGCAGCGGCTCAGTGCTGCAGGGATGGGATCCTGGGAGCTCTCTGCAGCACTGCTGCAGTTCCTAGTAGCAGGCCCTTCTTCAGTGCGGGCATGCCATACCAGTAACCTATTATCAGAGGAGAATGGGGCAGAGAGTCAGAGAAAAGAGTTTGATATGAGGGCCATTGAGGAAGCATGCAGTGTACTTGAGGTGGAGAAGCTGCGAGGAATGGTTGATTCCCTTCAGCATGAGCTGCTGGATGCTCGGGCTTCTGCTGCTGCTTCTGCTGTCTCTGCCGCTGCTGCTGCTGCTGCCAGTAACAGGGAGAGGGAGGCAGCAGCGTCCAGTGCTGCAGCAATGAGTCAGCAGCTGCAGGAGCGCGAGGAACAGCTGCAGGCAGCGCAGCAGGAGCTACAAGAGGTACAGTCTGCTGCTTACCAGGCTGAGGCTCGACTAAGTCAGGTACGTGGAGGAGTTGGCCAGAAAAAAATGTGTTACCCTACAGCTGTAAGGTGTGGCATGTACATACATTGTTTACAGCTTCTAGTTTTCCATACTGAATTACACTTTGTGTTCCTTCTTATATTTAGGGTGTACTTGCCCTGACTCCAATTGTTCCTCTCTCTTGACTTTGCAGGTTCAGGGAGAACTCCAAAGGGCGGTAGCAGAGCTGTTGAAGGAGTCTGGTCAGGTGACAGAGATGACTGTTGAAAGAGAGGCTGCTGGAGTTGAACGGAGCGCACATTTAGCTGAGCTTGATACGCTGAGAGTTTTTGTAGCTGAAGTGGAGTCTCAGAAATGCCAGGTGAGGCTTTGGATATCATCTGACATCAAGTGTTTGCAGGAAGCTTTGGCAGGTCATGTGATCACAACTGAATCCAACTGCCTGCTGGTGTCCGGGTTTAGGCTCATCTGGAGTGTTCTTTATCTGGTATCTTCTCAACTGTTCCTATTTGACATGTTTGAATGTGTGGTTAGGAGGCAAGTGCACTACGGGCACAGCTGGAGGAGGCAGAGAGTTTGCTTGTGGAGCTGAGAGTCCAACAATATGAAGATTCACAATCAAGGGAACGTGTAGAGAAGGACCTGGAAGCTGCTGAGAAGCAGATCTCCACACTTCAGCGTCAACTGGATGCTACGCAAGAAGCAAGACATGCCTTGACACTCCAGCTGGAAAAAGAATTACGAAAGGACATGGAGGCTTCAGAGGACAGGGGCATGAAGCTCAGGGAGGAGCTGAAGGTGACGAGAAGCTGCCTTGCAGATTCAGAGAGCACATGTACGAAGCTGAGAGAAGAGCTGGAGGAGATAAGGAGCTGTTTGTATGCTTCAGAAAGCGCATGCAAGGACCTGAAGATTGACCTGGAAGTTGCAAGAAGCAGACTGGAAGCTTCTGAGAGCAGGTGTCACGGCCAAAGCTCTGAGGTAAATGAGCTGCAATGTAAGGTGACGACTTTGGAAGGACAGTTAAAGGAAGCTGAGGCCAGATGCAGCAGAGCAGAATCTCAGCTGGAGGTGGCAAAGAGCGCTCTTGCAGCAGAGAAGGAGATGGCATCGGAAGAGCTCGTGGCTCATAGCAAGGTAGCAGAGTCCAAGCTGGTAGAGGCAGTGAGGGCGGCCCAGGCAGAAGCACAGGTGTCTGTTGTAATGCCTTATATAGAAGCACATGTGCCTGTTATAATGCCTTATATAGAAGCACAGGTGCCTGTTGTAATGCCTTATATAGAAGCACAGGTGCCTGTTGTAATGCCCTATATAGAAGCACAGGTGCCTGTTGTAATGCCCTATATAGAAGCACAGGTGCCTGTTGTAATGCCTTATATAGAAGCACATGTGCCTGTTATAATGCCTTATATAGAAGCACAGGTGCCTGTTATAATGCCTTATATAGAAGCACAGGTGCCTGTTGTAATGCCCTATATAGAAGCACAGGTGCCTGTTGTAATGCCCTATATAGAAGCACAGGTGCCTGTTGTAATGCCTTATATGTAAGGGTTTAGGACCTGCAGGCATGTGTTGCAATATCAACTACTGATGCAAGGGCATGCAGGCATGTGTTGCAGTATTAACTACTGATGCAAGGGCCTGCAGGCATGTGTTGCAATATCAACTGCTGATGCAAGGGCCTGCAGGCATGTGTTGCAGTATTAACTCCTGATGCAAGGGCCTGCAGGCATGTGTTGCAATATCAACTACTGATGCAAGGGCCTGCAGGCATGTGTTGCAGTATTAACTACTGATGCAAGGGCCTGCAGACATGTGTTGCAATATCAACTGCTGATGCCAGGACCTGCAGGAATGTGTTGCAATATTAACTACTGATGCAAGGGCCTGCAGGCTTGTGTTGCAGTATCAACTACTGATGCAAGGGCCTGCAGGCATGTGTTGCAATATGAACTACTGATGCAAGGGCCTGCAGGCATGTGTTGCAATATCAACTGCTGATGCAAGGGCCTGCAGGCATGTGTTGCAGTATCAACTACTGATGCCAGGACCTGCAGGCATGTGTTGCAGTATCAACTACTGATGCAAGGGCCTGCAGGCATGTGTTGCAGTATCGACTACTGATTCAAGTTGTATCTTCAGTCCTTCATTCAACACAGCCTCAATACATATCAACAATATGCTGCATACTTGCCCATCCTTTTGCTACAGGCAAAGGTGGAACAGGAAATTGCCTCAGGCCTGCAGCTCAGAGCCACACTCCAGAGTGACCTTAAAGAATCTCGAGAGGAAGCTGTGTCTCTGAGGGAAATGATGCTAAAGCTGAAGGAAGAAAGTGATGCAGCCAGCTTGAGAGGAGCAGAGGTGTGGTCATGATGTCCTTTGTTCACACTTCCATACATTTCTGTTATGGCTCCTGCGTTGCAAAGCTTGTGGACAGTTAAAGGCTGCTGCCTGCCTTGATTGCTTGCATCAGGGCTCACGGTAGACATGTGCTTACTGCAACATCATACGTCATGTCAGCTTCGCCGCAATGTGTGGGAAGATTGTAATTCCCTGAAGGATTAAGGAATCGCAATAGCTTTGAGGAGTGTGCAATGAATGACAATGCCTTGGGTGACTCTACTGTCTAGGTCTCTGAGCTTCGAAAGGAAGCGGAGCAGCTGAGGGTTGAGGCGGACCGTTGCCGCTCCGCAGCTACTGCTGCCACCTCCAGGCAGCGGAGCCTAGAGGAGTCCCTGGCAGTACTGGAGGCAGAAGCAGCAGAGCGGAGCCGCAAGTTTGCCTTGGTAGGGGGTTCTGAGATCCTTGTCATGCCCATCATAATGTTTGTGGCCATGATGACATGCTAATATGAATTACTCTTTGTCCTGCTTCAGGAGCGTGACATAATTTAAGACGAGTGACAGAGCAGGAAGCTACAATGCTGTCATGTTGACTTTTGAGAATGCTGTCTTTTTCCCTTTGACTTAATGAACCCAGGTATCTAAACCCTAATTTCTATGACCTTGTATATTGTAGGTTCAACGCACTTTCCGAAGCACTGAGACTGAATTAAGGGGGCAGGTTGAGGTGCTGACAGATGAGGCCGGGGCGTTGAAGCGTCAGGTTGATGATTCAAGGCTGAAGGTGGGGCTTCTACTGAAACGAGGAGTGGCATAAGGCAGCATCTAGTTGAAGTGAAATGCACTTGTTTCCTGACTATAATGGCACCTCTGATGTGATGCCTTGCAATACCACACTGCATCCTTGATATCATGATTACTGTCAGGTAGACCATGAGGTAGGGCATCCTTGATATCATGATTACTGTCAGGTAAACCATGAGGTAGGGCATCCTTATCATCATGATTGCTGTCAGATAGACCATGAGGTAGGGCCTCCTTGATATCATGATTGCTATCAGGTAGACCATGAGGTAGGGCATCCTTGATATCATGATTACTGTCAGGTAGACCATTTGCCAGAATAGCAACTCACTCTTTCTGCCGACTCAACTGCTTCATTCAGGTTGTAGAGGCTCAGAGCTCCGCAAGTGTGGCACTGGAGCTGAAGAAGGCCGCAGAGCTGAAGCTGGAGTCCACGCAAGCAGCTTTGGAGCGGATGGAGGCTCAGCTGAATGCTCAGGTAGAAGTCTGAAAGGATTAGTTGTTCATTGCCCCAAACCCGTAACTCAAAGTCCATAGGAGGACATTCTGAGCTGTAGCCTGAGCTCATAGCTAATTCTCACATTGATTCCTGCATCGGTTCCTGTTTGAGATGTACCTGCTAGTCTTACCCGAGGCCTTGCCAGGGGTAACATAAGTATCACAATAGTCCAGAATGTGATACTGCTGAAAGTCCCAGGACATCTTTCTTTGTTGTCAGATCCATACTTCATGACTTTGAGCTTCGATTTGAAATGCAGGCCGCAGCAGTCTTCGGGTTCTTCACATTCATCATCATGTCACATTTATTGCTCAATGTATTCAGGCATCATGTCACACTTATTACTCATTGTCTTGAGGTCCAGGTGGCTGCAGCACTCTTCACATTCATCATCATGTCACACTTATTACTCAATGTATTCAGGCATCATGTCACACTTATTACTCATTGTATTCAGGTCCAGGTGGCTGCAGAGGCATCTGCAAGAGTGGTTGCTGCTGAGTCAGCACTGCAGCTGGCGTTGGCAGAACAGAAAGCAGCATCGGGTGATGACAAGCAGTTGAGGTGAGAGAGTACATATTCTTGTACACAGTACAATGACAGAATTTTGTGATGTTACTCCACAGCTTGGGAAGGTAGAAAGGCAGGTAGGGGACTGCTGGGAGAATATAGAAAGGCAGGTATGGAACTGCTGGGAGAATGTTCAGAATCCCTCACGTATTGGAATGGCGTATCTAGATTTTAAAAAATTTGTCTTTTTTGCGCATAATACCTCTTTAAATGTCCTTTGGCAGGGTGTATAAATGTCTCTCTTGGTTTCTTGTCTGAATAACGGTTCACTTTGATCGGCCTCTTGTTTGAAATAGGATTGACTTTGATCGGCCTCTTGTTTGAACTAGGATTGACTTTGATCCGCCTCTTGTTTGAAATAGGATTGACTTTGATCGGCCTCTTGTTTGAACTAGGATTGACTTTGATCGGCCTCTTGTTTTGAACTAGGATTGACTTTGATCGGCCTCTTGTTTGAACTAGGATTGACTTTGATCGGCCTCTTGTTTGAACTAGGATTGACTTTGATCGGCTCCTTGCCGCTGCAATCGCATCCCGCGAGGAGGAAGCTGAGCAGCGAGTGAGGGAAGCATTGGAAAATCTGTCTGCTGCCATCAGCAGAGCAGAAGCAGCGGAGAAACGGGCGGAGGCGGCAGAAGATGCAAAGATTGAACTCACTCTGGCCATGGCTAGAGGGGACAGTGAGGATGGTAGCAGCACTTCTCTACTAGGTGGCAGTGGGAGCAATGTTTATTTATCAAGAGATACCAGGCGGCAAGGGATGCTGGGCTCAGCTGCCTCATTCTCAGGTAAACTCAAAGAGCCCTTGTACACGTCACTTTGCACTGAAGCTGTATCGGCGCCTCAAGTTGCTTCTTGTGTGGCAGTGCGGCACAATACACAATACGACACAAGTATTGTGCCGTTGACAGTATTGACCCTATGACTGGTATGACATATTTTACAGTTTCTGTCCCAGTCTCATGTGTCCCATCTGTTGTTAACCCCTACAGGACGTGTTCATTCTGGAGGTATGAGTAATCCACACTTGGATGAACTTTTGGAGGAGCTGCAACACCGTGCTGAAGAGGCTGAATTAGCAGCTGCAGTGCAGGTATACCTAACATGACAAACCAGCCAGGAAGAAAATCTGAGGGGTGCTTTCTGAGCTACAAATGTTTCCATGGCAGTGCTTTTTTTAATCAAAATTCTATCAACATTATGGTTTCAAAGCTGATGCCCGATATTGAAACCTGGCTCTGCTACTGGGACGGAAACCTTTCACATGCATTCAGAACCATTGAATATGTTGTGGGCTGAATCTGATGACATGGTGTCCGCGGGCTTCTGAGCCCATACCTGAATTGTCCCAACCTTCTACTACAGCCGTTCAATGTGTTTCATTTGCTGTGTTCACAGACTCGCCGTGCCAGCTCTGCTGAATCTGAAGCCTTCCAGCTCAAGCAGCAGCTGGCTGATGCACAACAGAGCATTAAGGACCTGAGCTGGCAAGTGAAGGTGGCTGTGTCATCTGGTGGAAGTGTGACATTGCTACAAACAGCGTCAGGAGGGACTGGCGTCGGAGCTGGTAGCATGAGTAATGGGGGTGCATTAGGACGTGCTGCTGGGATGCTAGATTTTATAGGCTGTGGTGCAAATTATGTACGAAAATGAATACATGTTGAATGGGACACAATACTAATAATAAAACGCCGAAGCGTAGCTTGACATAGAGGACAGAAGAACTCTGCCTCACCGTTCAAAAGAAACTCTGACCCGCTAATTTTGGCAGGCCCGAACAGCAAAAGACATCAAAAGACACTCTAGGATT
This sequence comes from Chlamydomonas eustigma, assembly GCA_002335675.1. Taxonomy (NCBI): domain Eukaryota; kingdom Viridiplantae; phylum Chlorophyta; class Chlorophyceae; order Chlamydomonadales; family Chlamydomonadaceae; genus Chlamydomonas; species Chlamydomonas eustigma. Next base: position 315,815 of record BEGY01000041.1, on the reverse strand, counting down.
CACACAGATGAAAAGCGATTAAAAATTAAAATGTATTATTAGAATAGGTATGTAGGAAGGACAGGGATGGTGAGACAGAGCTCACTGAGAGCTGATGTCTCCCCAGGAGGCCTCATCACCTCTACGCATGAAGCTCAGTCACGGATAAAAAAGATGCAAGAATTTACTTCAGACGATTACGTAAGTTATCACCTAAAATCTGGATATGGCCAACAAAAGATTGAACACACGCCCAATTTTACAACACAGTGCTAGTGCATTCTTTTGATAGGAACTCTAGCTCAATTTCTCTGTCTTTATTACAGGACTTGGCAGAAACAGACCTCCATCGGGAGCTCTTGCTTGGTATGACAAAAGGCCAATTCAACCTAGAACAGGTGCTGAGGAGCCATATTAAGTCCCCACTTGATATTCAGCAATTGTATTGTTGTGAAACTCTGATCTTTGTAGACCCTCTCTCACTTTTCTCCACAAACATATACCCAAATACCTAGTCTACCTCACCTAGTTCCAGACTGATGCCGCCCTGCCTGGACGCTCTTCTTTTATATTTCACCTCTTCACACTTTTCTTTCAAAATTTCAAAATTTAAATTGTTTGGTAATGCATGTCCTAGGTCGCAGGCTGGTTCATGTGCTTTGCTGTTGGATTCTCTGTCGGGCTGCTTGCCTTTTTTTTCAACTGGTAATCAGCATGACAGATGTAAACAACATAGCTGTCCTGAACTATACCGGATTCCTCCCAAATATAGGAGGAATAATAGTAATAGTATTTAGTATTCTTTGCTAAATACTATTGCAGATGCCCACTGAGAGCCTCATATCTCTCCGTAGTTCACTGACTGATTTGCTCACTTACTATTAGGGGCATCGTGGGACTGTCCTCTCTCAAGTTCAACACAACAAAATCCTTCATCTCCCCGGATGGTGGATTTGCCGCGCCATTCTTTATCTTCCTCTCATTCTCTGCACTGTATGGCACAGTGGCAGGGCTCTGTGGCACCTACTTCTCACCACAGGCTGCAGGAAGGTGAGCTAATCCCTCTCCCAGTTGAAGTGTGGACAGCAAGGACAGCAGCAAAATCATTGCTGTAGCAGCTCCTTATGAATGTGCAAGCATGCATGGAGTGCGGTGTGTCGCTCAACTGGAGACTTTCAAAACCTTACGCAGTCTCTCATATGCTTCACATAGTACTTATAAGGCTGCGCCTAGTACATCTTTTCATGTACTGCTGCTGCTGAGGAACTGGTTCCTGCCGCCTTGATTCTTCTTGCGCTGTGCTGTGCTGTGCAGTGGCATTCCAGAGCTTAAGGGCTACTTGAATGGCATTCATGTCAAGGGCCTCTTGGTGCGTTAGTTGATACTGCGGGACCTTGCTTTGGTTAATGCTGCATATGATGATATGATACACTGGTGCTGATAGATAAGTAATATATCATTGCTTTGGTTAATGCTGCATATGATGATATGATACACTGGTGCTGATAGATAAGTAATATATCATTGCTTTGGTTAATGCTGCATATGATGATATGATAGACTGGTGCTGATAGATAAGTAATATATCATTGCTTTGGTTAATGCTGCATATGATGATATGATACACTGGTGCTGATAGATAAGTAATATATCATTGCTTTGGTTAATGCTGCATATGATGATATGATAGACTGGTGCTGATAGATAAGTAATATATCATTGCTTTTCAAATGACACTCAAAGGTCTTTTAATTATGAACTAGAGAAGAGACAAAGTGTATGCATTAACTCTACATATAATGTATGCATTCTACTAATTGTTTTTGTCCATGTTTTAGACCATCAGGACCTTCCTTGCAAAAGCTTTTGGGGTTTCATTTGCAATAGCTTCAGGACTCTTTGCAGGAAAGGAGGGGCCCTTCATTGTAAGAGAGAGTATGAATTCACAAGTGTGCATTTCTTGCTGATATGTTTAAAAATTAGATTGACGGTCGTGGATGTGTTTGACTAATGCTCAGCCCAGACTGTCCTGACCAATCACTGAAGGCAATAATGTGCTGGGCCCTTACGTGGTTGGTGTATGAAGAAGTGGTTACCGTTTTTTATTGCTGACTCTTTACATGTGGTTGGTGTATGAAGAAGTGGTTACCTTTTTTTATTGCTGACTATTTACATGTGGTTGGTGTATGAAGAAGTGGTTACCGTTTTTTATTGCTGACTGTTTACATGTGGTTGGTGTATGAAGAAGTAGTTACCTTTTTTTATTGCTGACTATTTCTTTATTTTATTGCAGCATGTTGGGGCCATAATTGGAGGTGGTGTCAGTGGCCTGGGTAGTCAAAGTGTGACAAGGTATGAAATGAATTTTATGCCCTTATTAATGTAGCTTCAGTGCTGTTGCCTGGAACTCGACTCAGCTTTAGACCTTTCAGGAAGTAAACATCAGGCATGCAGCACTAGAGTTAAAAGAATGATGACAATAAACATTGCTCCACGACTTAACATGGATAACTTGAGTCCTTGTTTATCTCCCATGACATGACTTAACATGGATAACATGAGTCCTTGTTCATTACCCACGACATGACTTCACATGGATAACATGAGTCCTTGTTCATCTCCCATGACACGACTTAACATGGATAACATGAGTCCTTGTTCATCACTTATGACATGGACGCAGGTGGACTGGAGGGAGGCTACAAGCTAAGCTACGATCCAGCTTCTCCACCTTCTTCTGCAGTCCCGTTGATCACCGTGAGTTTGTGGCTGCTGGGGCTGCTTCAGGTGAGCACCATGGAGCAAAGTGTTGGTGAGGTGGTCACCTCCCTACTGTTTTACAAGATGTGTAGAAAACTAGTACCGTGGAGAGTACTCTTGCACGCTGCTAACAACCTGCCACTCTACTCCCCTACTATTGGGACAGCCGCATTACTTTCAGGTGGTTTTGGGCCCTCTTCTAAATACTGAACAATGCATTACTTAACGCATGGGCATTTCTTCTGGACTAGTTGCATGTTACTCCTGAGCAGGTTTTAGTGATCACATCTTCATCTGATGTTACAAAGCTGCCACCGTTTTCGTTCCTTGCCCTTAATAACAGGAATTGCCGCTGCTTTCGGGGCACCTATAGGCGGCGTTTTGTTGTGAGTGGTCAATGTCAATAAACAGCTGATGCTACTCACTCTTCTACACTTCTTCAGTTAGGCCATATTCATGATGTTGCTGATACTACTACTCACTCTTCTACACTTCTTCAGTTACCAAATTCATAACAACGCTGAGACTCCTGATATTACTCATCCTACAGCGTCCATATCAGATCATAACTCATGGCTGGTGCTTGTGATCTTGTAGTGCCCTGGAAGAGGGTTCATCCTTTTTCACACATCGCATGATGTGGTACGCTGTGGTTGCATGTGCTATGGCACTGTATGTGACTGAGGTGCTGACATTCGCTAGAGGGAATGGTGGTGAGTTCTGTTGTACTTCTAGTATGATCTAGTATGATCATTTCAATGGCAATCTTCATGACTTGCTGTTACCCTTCCTTCTCCAGTGTTGTATCCTTTTTTAATCTAGGAAGATCTCTAGGTCCATCATGATGAGGCTGCTCTTGAAAGTGTGACTTAAAAGGGTTAGGATTGTCAGTCACTGCTATGAAAAGAAATTTATATATCATGCCCTGCTCACCATGACTCATCCTCTTCTCATCTCCAACGTTCACCTCAGGTAACATATGGCGCACCATGATCATGGCCCCTCAGGTAGCTACCTGCAACTACCTGAAGCTACCTACATCTACCTGATAGACATCATAGAGCTGTTTACATGCGATTCATCGTAACCCTTCTATCATTTGTACTGCAGGTCTTCACTAACCTGGCGTACGTGACATCCCCCATCGTATTGCGACTGTATTATTACTTCTGGGAGATGCTCATCTTCATAGTCATGGCAAGTATTAGCCCTTCCTCTGCTTTTTGATTAAGAATAAGATGAACAGTGAAACAGTCACGACAGGAAGCCTGCATCCTAACTCTGTTTTATGTTTCTGGTTGTGTCCATTATGCACAACAGGGTGCCATTGGTGGTGTACTGGGTGCTCTCTTGGTGGTTCTTCATGCACAAATCTTGAAGTTCCGGATTGCTGCTGTTCCCAGAGTAAACAAACTCAGGTAAAAATAGCACCAGCCGCAACACTGTAGTTCACACTTTTCAATCAAGTGGATCAGCCTACAGCTGGATCATCCCTGGTCATGTTTATGCTGATGCAGCCAATCTAGGACATTGCCATTCTGCTGTTTTTATCTGGCACTGCAGGTGCCTTCTTGAGGTTACAGTGCTCACATTGGTGACCTCTGCAGGTGCCTTCTTGAGGTTATAGTGCTCACATTGGTGACCTCTGCAGGCGCCTTCTTGATGTTATAGTGCTCACATTGGTGACCTCTGCAGGTACCTTCTTGAGGTTACAGTGCTTACATTAGTGACCTCAGCAGGCGCCTTCTTGAGGTTATATTGCTTACATTGGTGACCTCTGCAGGCGCCTTCTTGAGGTTACAGTGCTTAAATTGGTGACCTCTGCAGGCGCCTTCTTGAGGTTATATTGCTTACATTGGTGACCTCTGCAGGCGCCTTCTTGAGGTTATATTGCTTACATTGGTGACCTCTGCAGGCGCCTTCTTGAGGTTATATTGCTTACATTGGTGACCTCTGCAGGCGCCTTCTTGAGGTTATATTGCTTACATTGGTGACCTCTGGGGTGTTCTTCATCGTAACCTATAGTGCTCCCTGTCAGTTCCCTCCTACGGCCCAGGTACTGCTTTAGGAACTCAGTGCATACCTGCTATTAAATGTGTGGAGTGCATATCAGTACTGATAATGATCTCAGAATCGTTTATATAATATCCAGGCCTTCATTGTATGTGTCAACACTGCTTCTACTTAAACACTGTCTCTGCCATTAACACTAGCACGTTATAGTCTCTGCACTCATGATGTCAACTTGCATCAGTCTGCTGCCCTGTCGACACCTTCCTTACATCACAGCAAGACATTTCTTTGTGATGTACTTGCAGTATGAGTACAGGTATGGGTCAGGTGTGGAAGCAGTATATGTACCGCAGTACCCTGGGGACACACCCCTCCCCACCAACCTTTACTTACAGCTATGGTGTCCCAAAGGCAAATACAATGCCTACGCTGCCCTCTTCTTTCAGCCAATGGACCAGATTCTAGCTTCCATGATGCAGCTGCAGGTAAGCTTCTGCCCACCCTGGTTACTTTATCATGATACTTGGCGCCAGTGAGCAAATGACATTTCAAATCAAGGTTTTCAGATTTTGGATAATGGAAGTGCTCTGGGCTATCCATATGAGGAGGAGTACACTCTTGACTCTTGAGCTCTCCTTTTGCGACACTTCAATTCATTAAATAATTATACTCATATCTACCTCTCTTGTGCATGACTGTTTCTCCACTTCCTCTGTCATTTCTACAGTCTAAGCTTGGGGAACCTTTCCTGTTCTATCCTCCAGTGAGTCCCCTCTACACTACATTAATAGTTGCACAAAGATATTCTGCAACTCTCAAAGCAATGTGTCCTCTTGTATACTGCTGGTTGCCTAAACAAGTGCAATATGCCCTCTTGTGTGCAGCTGGTTGCCTTAACAATTGCAATATGCCCTCTTGTGTGCTGCTGGTTGCCCTCTTGTGTGCTGCTGGTTGCCTTAACAAGTGCAATATGCCTTCTTGTGTGCTGCTGGTTGCCTAATCAAGTGCATATATTGCTTCCTCTGTACTACTAGTACCACCAACAAGTTGTACAGATGTACTGAGTGCTGCTAACAGCTACGTAGAACATACCCTGCAGTAGGCTCACTCGTGCTTTGAAAGCAAGTCTTATTCATTAACAAGTGAATAAGATTTTACTAGCATTCATAAGAAGAAGCCCGCTGCTTGTTTACTTACACAACTGATGCTGGAATACAGGCTCTTGCCCTTTTGTTTGTTGTGGGGTACTGCTTCATGGTGGTATCTTACGGGATTGGAGCCCCAACGGGACTGTTCATTCCATGTTTGGTGGTGGGAGCTGCGGGAGGAAGGCTGATGGGTAGAGCATCCCGGTATGTAATTATTGCAGTGCTTAACTTTGTGTGCACTGATGAGTCTTTCCAATGTGCTTAACTTCTACTAGTGACACATGCAAATGTCCTGAGCATGAGAGACTATCAAGTACTTCACATGTTGTACTGCGTAGTACATTGTTTTCAACCCAGTATTTCAGAGCCCAGTTCTGTTTTGATGCTCTTATGCTCTTTAGCCTACTGCTGTGCATAACTATCATCAGGGCCTTCCTAGTGTCTCTGGGTGCCACAAACTTGGATGGGACTCCCATGGTCCCTAATCAGTCCACTTATGCTGCTGTGGGCGCAGCAGCAGTGCTGGGTGGCGTAAGGAGGAGGCTCCTGTCTGTTGCTGTGATTGTGAGAGTTTGACGAGATGTCCTTCTAGGATGGATCCTGCATTGCACAAGAAATCTGGATCCAACTTAATAACTCACATATGATCTGTGTGTACATTCATGAGCCGGGTCTTAGAGCATTCATGAGCCGGGTCTTAGTGCATTCATGAGCCGGGTCTTAGTGCATACATGAGCCGGGTCTTCATCATAGTGCATTTTTAACCCAGCTTTTAACTTGATTGTATGTCGCCTACGTTTTCTAGTTTTCACGTTTCCTGGGTACCTCACTTCTGCTTCATTATTCTCATTAAGGTGATGGAGACCACCAACAGCATGACAGCTAAGAGCCCTATCATCATGGCTACCTTGGTCGCTAAGGTGAGATCATTCAGATAGTGGCGACGACAATGAGCATTGCTTGAAAGGGGTCCCCATCAGTAATAGCCTAATATTCCACTGCTTACTATGGGCATTGCTTGAAAGGGGTCCCCATCAGTAATAGCCTAATATTCCACTGCTTACTATGGGCATTGCTTGAAAGGGATCCCCATCAGCAATAGCCTAATAGTCCACTGCTTACTATGGGCATTGCTTGAAAGGGGTCCCCGTCAGTAATAGCCTAATATTCCACTGCTTACTATGGGCATTGCTTGAAAGGGGTCCCCATCAGTAATAGCCTAATATTCCACTGCTTACTATGGGCATTGCTTGAAATGGGTCCCCATCAGTAATAGCCTAATAGTCCACTGCTTACTATGGGCATTGCTTGAAAGGGGTCCCCATCAGTAATAGCCTAATAGTCCACTGCTTACTATGAGCATTGCTTGAAAGGGGTCCCCATCAGTAATAGCCTAAACCCTAATATCCCACTGCTTACTATGGGCACGAGCCCTGATCTGCTAAGCTTTCAGGGTTTAGGGTTGTGGTAAAGCAGTATATGCAGCTTAACAATGTAGTCTTAAGATGATAAATAAGGAGCAGCAAAGGGCTTTCATCCCGATCCCTTCACAAGGGATCTCCTTGGCCTCTTTATTTTTCTATGATTTCTCATAGCTCCTCAACAGTTCTTGATAACAACATGTCCTGTCGATCCTCCTTTCTGCTGCAGATTGTTGGGGATCTCTTGACCATAGGAGTCTACGATTTCACGGTATGGGTTGAGGGTTTATGGCATTGCAGCAACAATCAATGCATACATGCCCACTTAATTCATGTTCCTCTATGAGATGTTACATTACCTGGAATTCTCTCTTCAGCGCTCTGCTGGTTTCTGCTTTAGAGCTCCACAATATTAATATTTCCCCTCTTTAACTTGGATCATCTATGTCGTCCCCAACACCTGTTTTATTTACCCTATATTTTTGTCCCTCGATAGCTGCGCTGGTTTGCAATGCCATATTTGGAGTCTCAACCAAGGGAGCTCACAGAACTTAAACTCCAAGTAAGTCTTATTTGTATAAGTCTTCCCTTGAGGCGCTCTTAGTTAGCCTTGTAATATAATGCTATGACTCTGTCCAGCCTTATAATATAATGCTGTGACTCTGTCCAGTGGTCTCTGTGCACTCTCTTACTATTTTCATTGCTTTCATTGCTATCATGAGTTGTCAACTAATGCATTATGAAACAGTTTGGCTTACCCTTCCATTTTTGTCTACAGATTCATCATACATCTCTAATTCAGTTCTCATTATCTCATTATGCTGATGATTTCATTCCCTACTAGACCCTGCTCTCAGCGGAGGACGTCATGACCGCAAACCCAGATATGATGCCAGCTATCATCAGGTACGACCCATATGATGCCAGCTATCATGAGGTACGACCCATATGATGCCAGCTATCATCAGGTACGACCCATATGATGCCAGCTATCATGAGGTACGACCCTCATGATGCCAGCTATCATGAGGTACGACGCATATGATACCAGCTATCATCAGGTACGACGCATATGATACCAGCTATCATGAGGTACGCTGCATATGATGCCAGCTATCATGAGGTACGCTGCATATGATGCCAGCTATCATCAGGGGCGACGCATATGATACCAGCTATCATGAGGTACGACGCATATGATACCAGCTATCATGAGGTACGCTGCATATGATGCCAGCTATCATCAGGTACGACGCATATGATGCCAGCTATCATGAGGTACGCTGCACACGATGCCAGCTATCATCAGGTACGACCCTCATGATGCCAGCTATCATGAGGTACGACGCACACGATGCCAGCTATCATCAGGTATGTTGAAGGCCCTTGACACTACTAGTGCCATTGTAAGCACCCTGTTGTTGTTGCGATAGTTGCCATCATCAGGTTGAGTAAAGGTGCTTAGTTCTCATATGTCTATCAGCCATCATCAGGTTGAGTAAAGGAGCTTATTTCTCACATGCCTCCTTAAAGGCCTCGCAGATTGATTGTGCAGTAGCCTTCTTCAACTTCGCATTTCCTTAGTTCAGATGTCTTAATTATTCGCTCAGAGTTGTTATCACTCATTTCTAACGCGGTCAATTCTTGTTGCCATCCTACGTACATTCCTGTTGCCATACTACGTACATTCCGCCCCTCATACAGCATGTAACTAAAAGTGAAGCAGTAATCAGCAGCTCTGTGTCATGGTCATTTTGACCTTCTATATCCTAAGCTCTGTGTCATGGTCATTTTGACCTTCTATATCCTAAGCTCTATGTAATGGTCATTTTGACCTTCTATATCCTAAGCTCTGTGTAACGGTCATTTTGACCTTCTATATCCTAAGCTCTGTGTCATGGTCATTTTGACCTTCTATATCCTAAGCTCACCTCAGGTGCAATCCTAATAGAGTCACTGATCCTAAATGCCTTTCATTCTGGTCTGAAACTAGGGTCAGAGACTTGGTGCATGTGCTGCGACAGAGCCCACACTCTACCTACCCGCTGTACATGCCAGACAACGATGAGGAGGAGGAGGGTGCTGAGCCACCGCATGACGATGGCCATGATGCTGCTGTAGTTTGTCGCACTCTGGCTCAATCCTCTGCACACTCCTTCACCTCATCTGCACGCCGCCCCACACTAATTTTAGCCTCCACACCCCGCTCACACTCAACATCCCATCTCAAGCCAAATGTCTTCTTGAGCCATAACTTAAAGCTTCAAACTAGTACTGCCACAACTACCTCACCCAAACTCCCATCACCCTCCTCCTCTAGTATACCTCCCCCCACTTCTGACAGCCTCCAGCATCAAGCCCCACCCATCTCTTCAATGGCCTCAGCGTTGCTGAACCCATGTGGGAGTGAAGGGCTAGGAGCAACGAAGACCCTGTCCTCTTTCATTATGTCTGGAAGGTTGCAGCAACGCTTGTACAAAAAGGATGCTTCCTCTGCTCCACCATGGACAACCGCTGTGCCTTCATTTAGAAGCGGCGCATCAGAGCAGCACACAACAGAAGGTGGAGGGGGTATCATTCACCGCCTACCTTCGAATAATATGCAGAATTCAGCTATGGTATTCGACCCTGACACAGAATCAGGGCCAGGGATGACTAAGGAGAAGGGGTCTGGAATGACTGGAAGCATAATAAGGAATTCTACAAAGGTATCCTTACTCACCCCGTCCACATCACTCAAGCCAGAGGCAATGCCTGAGTCTGGGCTATGGTTCCGGAGCAACATTGCATCGTCTCCTGGTCCCACACTTTCTGCATATTCCTCATATAAACAACATTCTTGGCTGGCAATGGAGCCCGTGATTCAGGGTGCGGTGGAAGGGGAGAAGCAGTTACCAGTCCCCGCCATCTCCAACGCCTCTGCTTATGACTCTGATGCCGCTCCTGTAGCAGAGGGCCAAGAAGGCCAGGACCGCTCTAATCGCTTCCTGGTAGCTGATGCCGCTCCTGTAGCAGAGGGCCGAGAAGGCCAGGGTAGCTCTACTCGCTTCCTGGTAGCTGAGGCAGCGTCAACATGCTCTGGTCAATTGCCTGTACCCATGGCTTTGCCTGAGGACTTGAGTGAAGCGCAACAGAGGCATAATGCTCATCTCAGAGACCGTATGGTGGACAGGTCGTCAGACAACCAGAGTGCTAGTAGCTGTTTGCAGCAGGACTGCATATCACGCCCTGCTCCAAGAATAAACGGGAGGAGTGAACTTCCGACTCTGTCATTGAGACCTAGTAGCTATTCTTCTAAGATAACGGATGATATCCATGGGAATGATATCCCTGACCTCAGAGGCCATGCTGATGATACATCTGTCTCAAGGCAGCCTGTGGGAAGCATGATAGCGGCAGTGGACAATAGTCTAAACAAGCAGCAATCGATTGGTTTAATTGGTTGGGATTCAAGGCTGAAGATGAATTCTTCAGGTGGTGGTGTTCATAGCATGGAGATGAGAGCCTCTGTTGGGCTCACTGATGGGATGATGAATAGCAGCAATATTAGGGCTGATTTCTATGATAGAGGGGAGCAAGGTGATGATGCAAAGAGCAGAGGAGACAGCTCTCAGCACACCATTGTGGGCATCATCTCTAGGTATCAAGACATCATGACATCTACCTGTGATTGGGTATCATGATAAACCCTGTGCAGTTGTTCACACGTAACATAATAGTATGGCACATCTGACAACATCGAGTATAATTTATTGCTTTCGAGGTTAACTTCCTGTAGCTGCTAGTGCTGCTAGTTGCTTTGAGGTTAACTTCCTGTAGCTGCTACTGCTAGTGCTGCTAGTTGCTTTGAGATTAACTTCCTGTAGCTGCTACTGCTAGTGCTGCTAGTCGCTTTGAGGTTAACTTCCTGTAGCTAGTGCTACTGCTAGTGCTGCTAGTTGCTTTGAGGTTAGCTTCCTGTAGCTACTGAAGTTGCATCCGTCACAGAAACTGCATAGTCCATGTTCAGTATTATTCTGTGATTGAGATGTGAGAGTCTGTGAAGGCTTTTTTATTTACTTATTCTGTGATTCCTCACTCATGTCATCAGACCCACCATCCTCAAGCTTCTTGAGCAGAGACTAGGGTTCCACAGGCCTGTGGGGCAGAACCAGAGGTATGAGGAAATGGGAAGTGTGGAGAGGGTCAGGGACAAACTGAGGAAGCTGGATCGGTATCCTATCAAGGCTCCAACTACACAGGTGTGCAGTGTATATTGATTCAGGGCTGTATAACGACGTGCCTTATCTAGCCTTATCAAGGCATGGCCTGATCTAGGCATTGTAATGTAGATCTTGAGCTTTTGAGGGTGATCAGGGTTATCAAGGTGGGCTGAATAAGTGATGTGAACATCTGTCAATGCTCCTCATTATTGTCCTTCTGGTGCATTTCTGCCTTTTGACTTCAGTCTGGCTGGAACAATGAAGAAAGAAGGAAACGACTCCATCTGTCCATCACCAGATATGTTTTTTTCTAGCCTACTCTTGACATCTTTCATTATAGCATTTCTTCATGCATTCTGCACACACAGGTTGAGCAGGAGCGCTTGTTCAGCAGTCTACGAGAGGAGGAGCTGGATTTGTACTTGAACCTGTCTCACTACATGCAGAGGGTGCCCTATGTTGTTCCAGCCAACACAAGCCTGTCCAGAACATACAGGCTGTTCAGGTAGTAAAGAGCAAAGAGTCTTGAGGTCATCAAATTGCTACCAGTTATTACAGCTCAGCATGGCTTATGCTTTTTATTGAACATGGAAATGTACAGCATGCACCAGCAGTACACAAGGGCTAGTAAACCGTTATGATAGCTGGGCATAGTATAACGGTACAGCATTATTCAACATGTTTCCATATGTCTCCATTTTCTGACACCTCCTTGTCTTGCGGCTTGCACCAGTCTTAGCTCAGTGTCATGTGTCATAATGTTTATACTTACGTACTGGCATGTGTTTCAATGATTGTGCTTATGTGCTGATATGCCATGGTTGTACTGCTGATGTACTTTGTTGTATGTCATGGCACTACCACTAGGCAGCTGGGTCTCCATCACTTGCTGGTCACCAACGCCAATGTCCCGGTGGTGGGCCTCATCACACGACAGGACCTCACCACAGTGAGTAGTAGTGATAATGCAGACTTCACCTCAGTGAGTAGTGATCATAGCTTCTCTATGTTTGCTTCTCTAGTAATTCAATACGAACTATTTAAAAGCATTCACTGACTTTAAGTTTTAAGCGTTTTTTGGGCGTTTAGATCAGCAATCAAGAATGCTGCTTGTAACAATTACTCTTAAAAAATCTGCTCAGAGAGTGCTTGTGGTAATCTTGTTTGTAAAAATCCAGTCCCCAGAATCTGCTTGTTTGTAAAAATCCAGTCCCCAGAACCCAGAATCCCCATGACTCTACTACTTCCTCGATGTCATGATGTCATCAGGAAAAGGCTGAGCTGGTGCTGAATCACAAGGTTGCAAGACAGTTGCTGAACATGAGGGACCATCCACAGGGCACCTTGGGTGATGACGTAGACGAAGGAGACATGAGAGCTCCGCTTCTTGTCCACAAACAAGGAGTGACTCATCAGCAAGCAGCCAGGTCAATCACAGCTCTGAACAACACGCCTTATTCCAGGTTGTCAAGAGCTCCAGACCTCAGGATCTCTGCTGTCAGCAGCACTACATCCCTCCCCCCCCTTAGCAGAAACCCTAGTGTAGTGCAAGCTGCCCGCAACAGCAACAGATCAGGTGTTGAAGTACCTCCAGTGCTGAGTCAGCAATCTACTACCAAAAACAGCGATAACTACGATAACAGCAGGGCTGTTATACTTCAAGACCATAATCAACAGCAGAAAGCTGCACTCACAGGACAGCCTTATAATGCGAGGGTTGCTGATGCTGCAGCGGCTGACTCAGCAACATCAATGCCATCTCATTCATCAAGAGTAGATCACCTGCTGGAAGGACATCCTGCTGTTCCTGACTCAGCAGCTGTTCTGCCACCTCATATCATGTCTCCCCAGTACACGACCATCAGCCCTGAACAGCAATCCACCCATAGTAGCTCCACTCATCAAGACATAAGCCCATCTGCTTCCGGTCGTTGGGATCCTCTTCTCATCAGCAGCATAGTCAATGGATCATCTGCTTCTCCCCGCCGCTATGATTGTGATGATGCATTATCCATATCTGGGAACGGTGTCAGTAGTGAAGAACAGCTTACTGCTGCCAGATCTTTAACATCAGGCCCTCAGCAGCAGCAGCAGCAGCAGCAGCATAAGATGGTCGCTCCTGCTGCATTCCATAGCTTAGCAAGTGTTCCTGAAGACAGTGATATCATCGACCATGGTCCATTCGCAGCAGTGCATCATCTACTCTTAACACCAATAATGCCCCCAGTAGACGGTTCAAGGCCAGGTGGAGCAGCAGAAGGTGGTTCAAGGCCAGGTGGTGCAGCAGAAGGTGGTTCAAGGCCAGGTGGAGCAGCAGAAGGTGGTTCAAGGCCAGGTGGTGCAGCAGAAGGTGCAGCAGGGCCGGACACTACGACTCACACAGCTGCAGTTAGGAGTGGTTCTACTAGAATGGAGGGGCAGCAGACACATGACTCAGGCTCCTGTCATCACACTCTCTCCTCCTCATCACAATCTGATCAGATCCATGCTCTAGGCACAGGTCATCTCCAAGCAATGAATCCTAATGCTGAAGGAAGAGGGCACCACGAAACCCCAGAACAAGATGAGTATAAGCTGGGATGCTTAATACAACATGATGCTGTTGCTATGAACGCAGAGGTTGGCCAGCATCATGCCCTGCTGCCGCATGATGCTGTACCTGATCATGCATTGGATGGCCTACACAACAGCAACAACTCCTTGGGCTGCTCAGTAGTTTGTGAATATCCAGAAGGACATCAAGTAGTGCGTGTTGAGCAGTCTCCATCCTATAAGGAAGCTGCTGACACTTCACTGATGTATTATTCTGTACCGCACATCACCATCAACATGGCCCCTGGTGCTGCAGTACCAACTGTTTCAACCAATTACTCTGGCCATGATCTGCAAACGGCTCCAGGGCACTACAGAAACACAGATGTTCAGCAACAGGAGCTAAGTCACAACCCTAAAGAGGATGATGTGGTGGCAACAGGTCAGCATGCTTCTGCAGCACCTCTTCATTCAACCCGAAGAGATGGTGCATTTGAAGAGGCACTCCTCCCCTCATTGACAGGGGCTCTGATGGGTAGCCTGAGCTCACAAGGCTCCAACAGTCTCCAAGCCCAGCTGCACAACGCCATGACCACGACCAGGGCCCTGCTACCCACTACGGCAGTCTCTGCTGGTAGCAGTACAGCTCCTCCTGGTAGCAGTACAGCTCCTCATCGCACTAGTCATCCCTTGTCAACTATGTCAACTCATATACATGCAATCAACAGGACTTCAGGGTCTGTTGATGTACAGCCATTACTAATATCACCCAGTACACATATTGATGTACAGCCATTACCAATACCCAGTACACATATTGATGTACAGCCATTACCAATACCCAGTACACATATTGATGTACAGCCATTACCAATACCCAGTACACATATTGAAGACCGCCAACAGCCTGCTGGGGGAAGTCACAACCTTCCACCACACCCTGGGGTATTAAGCCGAGTTGATCGACAAGAACACTTTTGCAGTGGCGGCGGGCGTAGGCACCCTCCTGGTCATATGAGTGATGGAGATGATGTACAATTAAGGAGTGGCATAGGAGAACAGTGCCCTCCTTATGATACTTCTACTTCGATTGAAGTACAAGCCAGCCCTGAGAGGGCAGAGGTTCCAGAGCTGTCAACTACTAGATCAATGAGATCCCATAGGGGCATGTCAAGGCTGATGACAGTGAATTCTTCTAGAAACTGGGTTGCTCACAGAGAAACGGTGGACAGCATGATTCAAGATTCATTCATCCATCCAGAACAGGCGGTCCCTCTTCATCATGAAGGCTTTGTGGAACCAGTAGCAGTCGAATCCATGGATGTTCCAGGCACCCAGGAGATTGAGACGCAAGCTGATCAGGCTGTTTTGCAATAATAAAATTAATAATGACAGTTACAAGTGGAAATTCCATTCCGTTTTCATGGTAATGTACTTTCCTACGTTCAAATGTCCCTTCAGACAGGTTTTTTTCGTCTATGACAATCGACTGTGTTTATGTCAATATCGCTATTGAAATTCCTTTCCATAGCGTATGTAATTGTTTGTAACTGCTTGCTCACTTAGTTGTAGGGGCGAAACCTGGGGGGCCGTACATTTTGAAATTCGGAGCAGCACAGCACGAGAGCGCACTCTTCGGACTTTTTGCATTCTTGCGGCATGTCTTTTTTATGCCACGAAGACAGAAATTACATCGAGCCTTTAGTCGCTCATATGCAAAACATGAGAGGAGAACTTGAATCAAGGTCTGCTCGTGTGTGCAGACACATATCAGTACTGCTCGTGACTTGATATTTGAAATTTGCGTGCCATCTTCTTATCAAATGCAGGGAAGGCGCAATTTCTATGCTCTGCAAGGAAAATGAATGGCTCAAAGATCAACTAACAGGTGCTCATCATGACCTTATGCTCCAGTGGACAGTTTTGAAGAAGAGGGTTGAAGAGGATGTGGGAAATGTCACTGCTGAATATGAGGCTGCGCGAATGTTGTACGAGGAAACTTCTTGTAAACGTCACAGGGCTATGTGTCAGCAGGTGCTAAATGCTGAGCAACAAGCAGTACATCAGAAGCATGAGACACATGCCTTTTGTACCTTACTCTTCAAAGTAGTTGGTGAGGTGCAGAGGTTGCAGCACGAGCTTAAAAAAGCTCTGTCAGAGAGGGAACACATTCTAAGCTTGCCCCCGTTTTCAACTGAATTGCCATTTCCAGGATTTTCAGATGGATCAGCTCATTTCAACTATCCACTAGGCAGGGGTGACCAAGCTGATGCTGGCATCCTGCCTACTTGGGATCATCAAGAACACAAACCGCTCTCTAACGCAGAAACAAATGCTCCATCGTCTATCCTGGCAGCTCAAATGGTAAATCAGGTTCTAAGAGACAGCCCCTTGACGCTACACCCTGGATCTGGATCTGGATGTGCTACTGCTCAATCTCACAGCTTTCCTGGATTTCCAAAAGCTACAACAGGGCACATCTACAACACAACAGTTGCATCCACACGGGATTCAAAAGGCAATGCCGCATGTGAAGGTATTACTCCTCATTATCAAGGAGACACCAAGACCTACAAGACCAGATGCAGAGAACATCAGGTTCTGGAGGATCCCAGTCTAGGGCCCACTGAAGCAGGGCCCACTGAAGCACTAGGGCCCACTGAAGCAGGGCCCAATTCATTGCATGCTTCTGGGTCCTTCAATACAAAGCATTGTGATATCCTGAGACCTCACCTCCACATGCAGCAGTCAGCAGGAGCTGGGCGGCAATCCGCCTTACTCACAGCAACCCCAACATTACAGGGAATCCCTGTCAGGCATAGTAAAGAACAATCAGCAGATGAACAGGAGCTCCCTGGAATACTTAGTGGGTCATTATCAGCTGCAGTAGCTGCCAAAGAAGCTCATGAGGACGGCCCAGGACCTGCTACCTCTTTAGAGCTGACAGAGAAAGGCCAAGGACCTGCTACCTCTTTAGAGCTGACAGAGAAAGGCCAAGGACCTGCTACCTCTTTAGAGCTGACAGAGAAAGGCCCAGGACCTGCTACCTCTTTAGAGCTGACAGAGAAAGGCCAAGGACCTGCTACCTCTTTAGAGCTGACAGAGAAAGGCCAAGGACCTGCTACCTCTTTAGAGCTGACAGAGAAAGGCCCAGGACCTGCTACCTCTTTAGAGCTGACAGAGAAAGGCCAAGGACCTGCTACCTCTTTAGAGCTGACAGAGAAAGGCCAAGCTCTGCTGGTGCCCGAGGAGCATAAGGGGCAGCAGCAGTACATGCAGCAGCATGAATGTCAGCAACGACAGGATGTACAGGACGATGCAGCAGATGGTCCTGGGCTGAGGGTTGAAGGGTTTAGGGTTGAAGTGGATGTGGTCCCAGAGACTGTGTTCCCAGTCAATGAGTATGATTTTTATTACCAGAATGACCAACAGCAAACCATCACATTCAATCAGGATAGCACTAGAGGAGGGCATCTAGGGGATGCAGGCATCCCGCCATGCTGTCCTGATGGCACTAGAGGAGGGCGTCTAGGGGATGCAGGTATCCCGCCATGCTGTTCTGATGGCAGGCAGGCAGGAGGACTACCAGAGCATCGCAGCAGCTTCCTCAAGAAGTATGATGAGGATTGTAAGGCTGTCGGCAGTGATAAACTAGATGGGTGGCCAGTAACGACATTAGATGTACAACATCTGAGCCGAACAACAAACTGTATTCCTGAGGTGCAGGGGATTATGAATCATGGTTCATTACCTAGTATTCCACCACTTGCTCCAGATCTGAGTACATCTTATTCCTTATTACCTAGTCCACCATCTTCGCCTCCAATCCCGCCTACTGATCTGAAGCTTCCTCCTACCGCTGTATCCTTTCACTCTCCAAATGTTATCAATATTACCTGTTCTCCTCCAGTCGGCGAGAGCCGCAGGCAGTCTGTTGTGGACCTAACGCAGCTCAGCCCTGATGGTTTTGGTGGCGGTACATTAGGTACATCATACGTAGCCTCTGAAGTTTACCCCCTGCCAATGACAGCAGCAGCAGCAGCAGCAGGCGGTATTAGTAATGATGTGAGGCAGCACTACAATCGTAATGGCACCACGACCTGTTTCACAGCAGCTCATCTTGCTCTGATGGATCACATGAGGGTAGGCACTAGTGTGAGTAATGTAGTCAAGCAGGAAGGTGTGAGCAGTGCTATTCTGGGGTCCAATGGCTTGCAACAGGGAGAGGATGCCTGCTTATTACTCAAGCAGCATCAGGAAGCGACAGAAGAGGCTGCAGACAACTTTGTTGTAGCTGAAGCAGCCATTGCAGACCTGGCTGAGAGGAAGAAGCGACGGAAAAGGGAGCAGCAGCAGGGGAAGATCCTACAGCCAGCAATGATGCCAATACAAAGTTCATTATGCAGTGCAAAGCTGCAGGCAGCAGGTCACACTCAGCAACGTACAAAGCCGCTGCAGGCAACATGTCACAATCATCGAAATGGCAAATTGGACAAGATAAATGACAGCAGCCTCATCATCCCCTCTGATCACTGTAATGCACCAGCAACAACCTTTAGAACTCATCAGCTCTCCAATCAGGAGCTACAACTACATTCAGGCGCTCATTGCTTGGTCCATAATGTGGATTATGACGAGGAAGCTAATGATGATAAAGAGCAACTAAGGCTGAATGATATGGAGAGGCACTGCTCTCAGCTACCACCTGATGCCCCTCATCTTACTCAGCTACAACCTGGTCGTGCCCCTCATCATAATGCAGCAGCACTACGACTAGCACTACCGGCAGCAGCTTCTACATGGGACATGCCTCCTCCACAGCCAGGGCCGCCGCCTCAAGATCAATTACATCAACAACCAGCTCACACATGTACTGCTTCAAGTCTCATGCCACCTCAACAACCGCTTCAACCACCCCAGCCGCCTCAGATGAAGTTCAAGGATGTGGTCCGAGGCCAAGAGGCCCGTGAGGCCCTAGAAGGCTTTGACTGCCAACAGTGTCAGCAGTTCTACCAGGCCATCAGATCCTGGCAGCAGCAGGAGCAGCAGCAGCTGCAGGGAGGGGGATGCCCTTATCCAGCAGCAGTACCTCCCCCAGCGTGTGGACACCTTGTCAGCAGTGGGATTATGAGGAAGAGTGTGAATAGCACGACAAGGGCTACAAGGGCTTTAAGACACCACAGAGACCAGCTGCCTGCTGCTCCTGCACCTGCCCCTGCTGCCTGCGGTTCTAAGAGAGGAAGCAGCATCTTGCTGCCATTGCCACAGGAGGAGGCCACCCATATCAGAAATGCTGCAGCCGCAGCTGCTGTTGACAGTTCTGCTGCTGCTGCTGCTGCTGCCCATCCCGCATCACTAGCAGGACATGACATCATTATGCAGAATGCATCCCGTCACCGCTATCGTTTTGCACTGCCCAACACGCCTCCAGGGTTCTGGGACATTGGGTTCATGGACAGCCAGGACAGCAGGTTAGTTGAAGTAGGGCTGACTACAGCAATATTGAAGTTAGATATGTGAAGTGTTTCAAATATTGTTTACAGCAAATTGCTTGTAGTTTTTAGTCCATCTCAGCCTGTCCATCATTCGTCTTGTCTATAACAATGTTGCGCATCACAAGCGAGCACTAATTACCGTGTGCCACCTCTATTAATTTTCACAAATACATGTCCAGTTGCATGTAAGTATGTGTATTACATACATTGTTTAGGTCGCAGTAGTTATATGATTGTTTGTCAACATTGTTATTTGCAACAGGATGGGAAGCCCGGCAGAGCAACCGGCATTATGTGCGGCTGGTCAAAGTCGGGCTGCGGCAGATAACAACAATGATCCACGACAGAAAGTGCGAAACAAAGTAGCAGTGACGCCAGCAGGGTCATTTAGCCATCTTGCGGGATCACCTCTTTGGTAATAAGATTGAATTCAATCGTATTTTGATCATTATGTAGGAACTTTTGAACAGTAAGTGGAGATCGCTATGCTAAATAACATCTGGGTTCCTTGAAACGGTTGTTTTGTCGTTGGTACAACAAACTGTGGGAGTAACAATCTTGCTGAAATGCATTGAAGTAGATTTTTACTTGGTAACAAATAAAAATATATATGATAATATTATGGATCTTATAAATATTATTGATGAACCTTGGGCTTGAAACCACCAACAATAGATAAATTCACGAATAAGGCATACAAGGTCATTAGGTAGCCATTGATAGTTGGTGCAGGTATTATCTTAATAGCTTACAGGCTGGCATGTGTTTGATGGCCTCACTCAGAACAGCAAGTACAGCTGATGTAGCTGATGACTCATCGATTGCAAAACGACCAAATTCAGATACTGCAGATCCCATTATGTTCCACATATAGATGTTCCACATATAGTCGTCCCCCACTATCAGCTGGGTCAGGGCTGAGAGCTGCCTGAGAGCTGGTGCCAGGACTGATGAGGCAGTCTCCTCAGTCAAAAACACACTGCGCATCACATCTAGGCATTCCAACTTTGTCAAAGCAACCAGGGATGGAGTTAAAACTCTGAGCTGCTGAACCCCAACTAGTGAGAGACCAGATACCTCACTCATCCCAAGGAAGGTCAAGCCAGTCAGATTGATGAGAGCAGCAGATATATGGGAGGCCCCATCTTCACTAAGGAGATCTCTATTTGAGGATAAGTTCAAGGACTTGAGAGTAGTAAGACAGCCAAGTGACGGCCCCAGCACTCCCATTGAACTTGCACTGATGCTGTTATCACTCAGATCAATGGATTGCAGGCGCTCAAGCCCACTCAGAGCTGTGGCTACAATAGCGATACTCTCTAATGGAAGGCGTGGGAGACAAGCCGACAAACTCAGGTGTTGCAGGGTGTGCTTGAGGCATGTAAGAGCATTGGAAAACTCAAATGAATTCCACTCCAAAAGAGGATGCCCTGAAACATCCAAGCTGCGCAGGCTGAACTGCATCCCCTCCAGTGCTGGATAGAAGTTTGAGACCAGTCCCCAATTCTCACATTGAATCTTAACAATTGAAAGGTTCAAAACCTCAAGCCTGGTCAATGCCTGTAACAATGAAATAAAGTGTGTAGATTGTATGAGACTGCACAGCCCAAAGCTATTTGACAGGTCAAGGTACTGGAGCCCAGTCAAGGTGCGCAACACAGAGGTGAAAACCGCAACATTTTCAAAACTATTAAAACCAGCCATGCTGAAGTGCTGCAACCCAGTCAGTCCACTCAAGAGAGCAGGGTAGAAGACGTCTGCTGCATCTAAATACAGATCAAGGTGATCGAGGTTCAGGTGCTGCAGAGCTGTAAGGTTATTAATGGCTGCTACAAGAGCAGCACACTCAGATGGCTCGTGGATTCCTGAGAAGCTCAGATCCAGAGTCCTGAGCTGACTGAGACCACCGAGGGCTGAGGAGAGGTCTTGGATATTATATGGATTATTATTTTCTAGACCATCATTAGTAAAAAGACGGCTGTCTGATAGATTAAGAAATGTGAGGGTGGTAAGAGACCTCAGGGCTATGGCCATGGAGCAGGCTGCATCACCCTTGAATGCATTAGCACCTAGATCCAGAGACTGGAGAGCAGGTAGGTGCCTCCAGGCTGGCTTCAAGGCTTCAAGATCCTTTGCATCTAGACCATTATTGGAGAGGACTAAGTCCTGGAGTTGAGGCAGATTGATCAGGCACTGCAACAAGTGTGGAAAAGTGTCTGTGTGGATTGCCCCAAAGGCTCCATGAAGTCTCAAGCTCCGAAGATGGATGAGCTGAGAGAAGAAGCGTCCATCCTCTGCACCCATTCTCTGGCTGCTGTTCATATCAAAGCTAAACATAGGAGTTGCCTACAAATAGCAGAGACATAAGTCTTCACATATTGAGTGATGTTCACATCAGAGGGAATGATGAATCATCCATTGTTTCTGCCCTACATCAAGTACCAGCAATTATAAACATTGCTACAGGTACTACAGGTGGGCAAGAGTGACAGAATAGGAGTGCCTCAACAGCTACGAGCCAGAAGATAATGAGAAATACATATTCATATTTATCATGTATCAAGTGCTGTTTTAAGCTTGATTACAATAAACACAAGAAATAAACATATGAAATTGTCATATGGGCATACACGCAATTCATGCTGTGATCAGAGTGAATAAAAGAACATAGTCTCACCTCTATTGCTACTCGCCGGCCTATTGTGATGACTTGCACTGCGTCTTCCACACCATGTAGCACCCATTGCAGCATGTCCATCATGGAAGGTGAGGTGTGGCAAGAGGCTGGCCTGAGCGTTGACCTTTGATGATGATCGAGCATTATATGAAGATTATGCATATCCTTGGCAGGTATTAGTCGCAACGCCCACTCCTTACACCATCTTTCACTGAACCTGAGGGATGTCATGTCAGAGGAAACTGGGTGTCCAGCAGGTGTTAAGTAATGATCGACTCCTTGAGATGATGAACGTATGGTGGGGAATGATCAAGTTAAGCACACAGCTGTCTTGAAGTGTCAATTATAATCCATTAAGTTCCTTTCAGTAATCATATACCTATCACAACACGAAGAAGCGAAGGTATTTTTATACAATATACACAGAATGTACATAGCAGCCGTAGTGAGTGCATGAAAGTATAATATGTAGGTTTCCACCTGGGGTTATCGCGTTCGACATAAAGGGTCAATTTTGCTGAATCTCCAAAGCTTTGAGCGGTACTGAAGCATCTGCTACAACAGGTCGTGGTACAATGTGGATCCCCATCAGCTGTAACCTTTGTAGCTCTTTTACTTCTCAGAACAGCACTCATTAGCCTGGAATGAGCTCCCGCACAGCCTTGGGCATTTCCTGACATGTGCACGATAAGGCAGAGCAATTCATCGCTCAGATTAAACAGAGGAAAAACATCCGCAGCACGTTTATGCTCATTGCTTGCGATGGCCAATTATGGATTTCCTTCGTCGTCCATCCTAGAAAGCTGTAATAATTAATGAGCGTTAACACAAATTTGTCTGATGGCGCAAATTTAAATTTGCGTTACACACTCAACAGGATCAAATGAAAGTGGTTTCCATAACTTGATTGAGCGACAAAAAATTTAAAGTAACTCCAACGCTAACATCGGTCATTTGCACTATTCACTTTGCATTATGTTCGCAAATAAATCTTGTGGGTAAAGTAGGACGACATTCACACATGCTATCCAGTATTGTCACTGGACGTTTCAAGTCATTGTTGCTGTCATTCTATCACTATATTTTACTACGACATGTTTGACCTGCAAGGCTTTCAGGTCTTCATGTCGGTTCGCTAAGAAATCAGAAACTCATCATGATAATCGCATACCTAGTTTGCATTCTGAAAGACCATGGGGTGTGAGAGAGAGGTCACAGGCCACAGTGCATTGCTAGCCATGGGACCTTTTACTTCCGCAACACCTCAGCTGTAGCAGTTGGAGGGATTCTTTACAGGATCTGTAGGTTCTTCAGTCCAACACTGCTTCTGCTTTTCCTCCTAACTTCAAATTATTTAAAACAGAAAAAACAGCAGCTAGGTCGACTCCATCACTAGGTGGACAAGCTTCTTATCAAAATGCCCAAACAGGTGTCTACTCACATAGCTCTCAGCAAACCAACAGCTTCCTACAAACGTCCTCTGGGGATATTAAGGCAGTGCTTCCAACTAGGATCAAAGGGTACTCATGGACTCCCTCCTCCACAAGGCTCTCGCTCCGGAACCCACCATCCCTTGCACCACCACTGCTGCTGATCATATCAGCACTCACTGTCCTAGCCTCTGACAAGCTCACACCACCCACCACAAACATCAGCCTTATCTTGCTTCATGATGATGGGTTCTGCCTGGCTACCTGCTGCATGCTGACCCCAGCAGCACCCTAGGTAGAGGACCTTCTACCTCTTTAGAGCTGACAGAGAAAGGCCAAGGACCTGCCTCCTCTTTAGAGCTGACACAGAAAGGCCAAGAACCTGCCTCCTCTTTAGAGCTGACAGAGAAAGGCCAAGCTCTGCTGGTGCCCGAGGAGCATAAGGGGCAGCAGCAGTACATGCAGTACATGCAGCAGCATGAATGTCAGCATCAGGATGTACAGGACGATGCAGCAGATGGTCCTGGGCTGAGGGTTGAAGGGTTGAAGTGGATGTGGTCCCAGAGACTGTGTTCCCAGTCAATGATGAGTATGATTTTTATTACCAGGATGACCAACAGCAAACGATCACATTCAATCAGGATAGCACTAGAGGAGGGCGTCTAGGGGATGCAGGCATCCCGCCATGCTGTCCTGATAGCACTAGAGGAGGGCCTCTAGGGGATGCAGGCATCCCGCCATGCTGTCCTGATAGCACTAGAGGAGGGCGTCTAGGGGATGCAGGCATCCCGCCATGCTGTCCTGATGGCAGGCAGGCAGGAGGACCAGAATGCCGCTGTTGCTTCCGTTTAAAACATTCAAAAGAGAACCTACCTCATTTGAAGGTGTTGGCAATGCACTTACAGTCTGCGGTGTAAAACTTTGCAGCTTTGCCGGCCTAAAAAGACACAAATGCAGAAATATGCCATGAGACTGCCACGACAAGAAATAATTAGTGCTCAAATTCTTACAAGACAACAGAGTTGGACTTAGCTCCAGCCATCCCATGCTTGGCAAGCCTACAAGAAAAATAAAGTAATGAACATGAGGAAATCTCAAACTTCATCACCATTAGTTGCTTTCTACTCACAATACAGCTTTGACATCTTCACGGCCAGATGTTGATATCGCATCACGGCGCATCTCAGCATCTGCGACCTTCTGCATAAGACTCATGGGAGGTGTTAAAGTCTGCCAGGCCTCCTGACTCTCACGAGTCCATGCACCAGTCTTCTCACTATTTTTGTCACGACGATTGGCATCAAAACTTCCCTTGATCTTTGGCGGGCGGGTACCCTTTGCAAAAGGCCTCAGCATTCCCATAACACCAATGGGAAATTGCTCACAGACAGGTATAGAGGTCCCCATCTGTAATTGACTGCCAGGGTGGCTGTTGTTATACTCCTGGAGGCAAGCCTTATAGGCAAATTGTTTGGAGTCGAAGAAAGGGCAATTGACAACAACCCCGCAGAAAATCAGAGCTAATGTGCAGCTGAATACATTTGAGAAATGCCTTAATCTGAATCTACATAAAGTGTTTCTATTCTAAGCTCAAGACAGCCATATTATTCACGACACTCTTAAAAGTGGGAGATGTCCCATTTTCAGGAGTGTGGACCAATCATGAGGTAGTCCGAGATATAAAGACAATGCTATTCTGTGCAGTGAATGAAAATGCGCATAATGCTGCTGTAAATGCTTTTCAGCGGGAAGCCTTACCTAGGTATACGGAAAGTCACCAGTATTCCCTCTTTTCTGTAATTTTATATCTAATATCTTACTTTGAATGTCTGACAACCTCATGTCTTTTAGTACAATTTCTATTCTTTCCATCCGAGTGGCGTGGAGAATGCAGTTGCTCGTTTTTAGTTGCTCGCATGCATGCAGTCTTATGCCCTGCAAAGGACTTAACATTTTTATTTTTAGAATATCAAGTCTTATATTTAGAAAGTGAATGATACCGCTAACAGCTTGCTCATTTTCATTTTTCAGAAGGTCGATTTCTCCCCCAGCTTTGTCTCTGAATTTCCTACATCAAAAATATCATAAGGATATGAAAACCTCATATTATTATTACCAAGCTCTAGGATGTTGTATTTGAGCCATTGTCTAATTCACGGCCATCGTTCGAATACCTGGACTTTTGAGCGCAAACTTTGCAAGCAGATAGATTCTAAGAGAGAACAATGTAATGCTAGAGAAGATTATGAAGTTCCTCCCAAGGTCCTAGGGGATAAGGCCATAGGCTTATCGCATTAAAGGTGTCCAGATATCGTTAAAGTCCTTTAAAGCTGTTTAAAGCCCAGGGACTCGTCGTAGTGATATATTAATCCGATGACTATTGAATTACGTAAGATAGCTCATATGTGAAAAACGGTGGAAATGAGCAGGTGGTCGTGTAAGAAGATGAAAACGTAAGAGGAAGTAAGCCATTTCTTTCTATACTGAAGAAAAGGTTGCAATCATAACACGTCCTGTTGTGATCAAAATCTGACAAATCTGAGTGTTCAGTTACCAACTGTCTAGGTAAATGAAATCAACTACCTACAGAATGCCTCAGCTAACGCCTCGGGGCCCGAGTTCCAAGCCCAAGGAATCGTCGTAGTGGGCATACTTGCATGTTGGCATACATCCATAACTTGCAGGCTGGCATGTGTGAGATGGCCTCACTCAGAACAGCACGTACAACTGATGACACATCGTCTGCAGATCCCATTGAGTTCATACTCTTACAGTCCCCCACTATCAGCTGGGTCAAGGCTGAGAGCTGCCTGAGAGCTGGAGCAA
The DNA here is from genome assembly GCA_002335675.1 of Chlamydomonas eustigma. Classification (NCBI taxonomy): domain Eukaryota; kingdom Viridiplantae; phylum Chlorophyta; class Chlorophyceae; order Chlamydomonadales; family Chlamydomonadaceae; genus Chlamydomonas; species Chlamydomonas eustigma. Next base: position 289,332 of record BEGY01000041.1, on the reverse strand, counting down.
GGACTGATGAAGAAATTTCCTCAGTCAAAAACACACTGCTTATCAAATTTAGGCTCTCCAACTTTGTCAAAGCAGCCAGGGATGGAGTTAAAACTCTGAGCTGCTGTACCCCAGCTGAGAGACCAGATACCGCGCTCATCCCAAGGAAGGTCAAGCCAGTCAGATTGATGAGAGCAGCAGATATATGGAAGGCCCCATCTTCACTAAGGAGATCCCTGTTGTAGGATAAGTTCAGGGACCTGAGAGTAGTATGAAGACAACCAAGTGACGGCCCCAGCACTCCCATAGAACTTGCACTTATGTTGTTATGACTCAGATCAATGGACTGCAGGCGCTCAAGCCCACTCAGAGCTGTGGCTATCATGACAATACACTCTAATGGAAGGTTTTGAAGACAAGCCATCAAAGTCAGGTGTTGCAGGGTGTGCTTGAGGCATGTAAGAGCTTTGGCAAAGTCAGTTGCATAATTCCAGTCCAACCAAGCATGCCCTGAGACATCCAAGGTGCGAAGGCTGAATCGCATCCCCTCCAGTGCTGTATAATAGAAGTCTTTTTCAAGCTGAGGCCGCTCCGGCAATGGCAGCGTACCCATTGAAAGGTTCAAGTGCCCAACAGGGCTGAGGAGAGGTCTTGGATATTATATGGATCATTATCTTCTGGTCCATCATTAGTAAAAAGACGGCTGTCTGATAGATTAAGAAATGTGAGGGTGGTAAGAGACCTCAGGGCTATGGCCATGGAGCAGGCTGCATCCCCATAGAATGCAATAGCACCTAGATCCAGAGACTGGAGAGCAGGCAGGCGGTTCCAGGCTGGCTTCAAGGCTTCAAGATCCTTTGCATCTAGACCATTATTGGAAAGGACTAAGTCCTGGAGTTGGGGCAGATTGATCAGGCACTGCAACAAGTGTGGAAAAGCCTCTGTGTGGATTGCCACTAAGGCTCCTTGAAGTCTCAAGCTCCGAAGATGGATGAGATGAGAGAAGAAGCGTCCATCCTCTGCACCCATTCTCTGGCTGCTTTTCATATCGAAGCTACACATAGGAGGTGACTACAAATAGCAGAGACATAAGTCTTCACATATTGAGTGATGTTCACATCAGAGGGAATGATAAATCATCCATTGTTTCTGCCCTACATCAAGTACCAGCAATTGTAAACATTGCTACAGGTACTACAGGTGGGCAAGAGTGACAGAATAGGAGTGCCTCAACTACAGCTACGAGCCAGAAGATAATGAGAAATACATATTCATATTTATCATGTATCAAGTGCTGTTTTAAGCTTGATTACAATAAACACACATCAGAAACTGTCATATTGGCATACATGCAATTCATGCTGTGATCAGAGTGAATAAAAGAACGTAGTCTCACCTCTCTTGCTACTCGGCCTATTGTGATGACTTGCACTGCGTCTTCCACACCATGTAGCACCCATTGCAGCATGTCCATCATGGAAGGTGAGGTGTGGCCAGAGGCTGGCCTGAGCGTTGACCTTTGATGATGATCGAACTTTAGATGAAGATTATGCATATCCTTGGCAGGTATTAGTCGCAACGCCCACTCCTTACACCATCTTTCACTGAACCTGAGGGATGTCATGTCAGAGGAAACTGGGTGTCAAGCAGGTGTTAAGTAACGATCGACTCCTTGAGATGAACGTATGGTGGGGAATGATCAAGTTAAGCACAGAGCTGTCTTGAAGTGTCAATTATAATCCAATAAGTTCCTTTCAGTAATCATATACCTATCACAATTCACAACACGAAGGAGCGAAGGTATTTTTATACAATATACACAGAATGTACATAGCAACCGTAGTGAGTGCATGAAAGTATAATTTGTAGGTTTCCACCTGGGGTTATCGCGTTCGACATAAAGGGTCAATTTTGCTGAATCTCCAAAGCTTTGATCGGTGTTGAAACATCTGCTACAACAGGTCGTGGTACCAGGTGGATCCCCATCAGCTGTAACCTTTGTAGCTCTTTTACTTCTCAGAACAGCACTCATTAGCCTGGAATGAGCTCCCGCACAGCCTTGGGCATTTCCTGACATATGCACGATAAGGCAGAGCAATTCATCGCTCAGATTAAACAGAGGGAAACATCCGCAGCTCGTTTATGCTCATTGCTTGCGATGGCCCATGATGGATTTCCTTCGTCGTCCATCCTAGAAAGCTGTAATAATTAATAAGCGTTAACACAAATTTGTCTGATGGCACAAATGTAAATTTGCGTTACACACTCAACAGGATCTAATGAAAGTGGGACTTAACAAGGTTTCCATAACTTGATTGAGCGACAAAAAATTTAAAGTAACTCCAACGCTAACATCGGTCATTTGCACTATTCACTTTGCATTATGTTCGCAAATAAATCTTGTGGGTAAAGTAGGACGACATTCACACATGCTATCCAGTATTGCCACTGGGCGTTTCAAGTCATTGTTGCTGTCATTCTATCACTATTTTACTACGACATGTTTGACCTGCAAGGCTTTCAGGTCTTCATGTCGGTTCGCTAGGAAATCAGAAACTCGTCATGATCGCATACCTAGTTTGCATTCTGAAAGACCATGGGGTGTGAGCGAGAGGTCACAGGCCACAGTGCATTGCTTGCCATGGGACCTTTTACTTCCGCAACTCCTCAGCTGTAGCAGTTGGAGGGATTCTTTACAGGATCTGTAGGTTCTTCAGTCCAACACTGCTTCTGCTTTTTCTCCTAACTTCAAATTATTTAAAACAGAAAAACACAGCAGCTAGGTCGACACCATCACTAGGTGGACAAGCTTCTTATCAAAATGCCCAAACAGGTGTCTACTCACATAGCTCTCAGCAAACCAACAGCTTCCTACAAACATCCTCTGGGGATATTAAGGCAGTGCTTCCAACTAGGATCAAAGGGTACTCATGGACTCCCTCCTCCACAAGGCTCTCGCTCCGGAACCCACCATCCCTTGCACCACCACTGCTGCTGATCATATCAGCACTCACTGCCCTAGCCTCTAACAAGCTCACACCACCCACCACAAACATCAACACTATCTTGCTTCGTGATGGGTTCTACCTGGCTACCTGCCTACTGACCCCAGCAGCACCCATCATGATGCGTCCAAATCCTTTAGAGATAAGACCACTCAGGGATGAGCTGCTGGATGGCTGCAAATCAGTTATGAACGAACAAGATCCTGTCATTACAATTAAGACAAAAACAACATATGACAGCTTCTCAACACTTGAGCATATGTAGGCGAACAGCAAATGATAAAGAACATGCGTTAAGAGGATTCTTATGTCTGCAATGAAACCTCATCTGCTAAAGGTTATCTAATATATCTAATACAATAAAGCACGCTTTTGAATCTATGCTGTAATTCACTTGTTACAGCATTGCTTCACACAAGTGAGGGGTACAACATGTCTCCCATCCTGGGCGATGCCAATACCATTATAGCATCTGCTGCATGGACTGAGACACGGAATATGCCGCCGGCTATCAGAAGGTTCCACTGCTGCTTGATGATCAACAATTGACACTAGTATTTTAGATCACACTTCCAATAAGCAGACTCTCAAACCTTCATCACTCTTCTAGTTGTGAGACTAGTTCTAAATATAACAAATTACATTTTCATTGTCTTACTCGACCCCCATAATATTTCCACATGGATCATGAGAATAATGTCAAAATAAGAAATCCAACTTAGGTACAGAGCAGTACTGCTTGTAGTCTTTCTGTTCAAGATTCATCTCACTTCAATGATAGTCATCAGATATTATATATAGTCTCATATCCTATTGGGACATGCGAAGGGAACTCTTCATCTCCTTCCCTTTCCCGTTTCATAACAGCTCACAAAAAAAAGTGTTCAAGACATTAATACTACAACACATGCTTTTAGACTCTGTCAACCATCAGGAAATAAATGCTTCAGGATTAAGTCAGTAATAGCTGGCGGTGGAAACATTAGCTTGCAGGCTGGCATGTGCGATATGGCCTCACTAAGAACAGCAAGTACAACCGATGACTCATCGTCTGAAAGAAAAACTACAGATCCCATTATATTCATCTTATAGTCCCCCACCACCAGCTGGGTCAGGGCTGAGAGCTGCCTGAGAGCTGGAGCCAGGACTGAGGAAGCAATCTCCTCAGCCAAAAACACACTGCGCCATAAATCTAGGCGCTCCAACTTTGTCAAAGCAGCCAGAGATAGAGTTAAAACCCTGAGCTGCTGTACCCCAGCTGAGAGACCAGATACCTCACTCATCCCAAGGAATGTCAAGCCAGTCAGATTGATGAGAGCAGCAGATATATGGGAGGCCCCATCTTCACTAAGGAGATCTCTATTTGAGGATAAGTTCAGGGACTTGAGAGTAGTAAGACAGCCAAGAGACGGCATCAGCACTCCCACAGAACTTGCACTGATGCAGTTCTTGCTCAGATCAATGGACTGCAGGCGCTCAAGCCCACTCAGAGCTGTGGCTATCATTGTGATACTCTCTAATGGAAGGTTTCGAAGACAATACGACAAACTCAGGTGTTGCAGGGTGTGCTTGAGGCATGTTAGGCATGTAAGAGCATTGGCAAAGTCAGTTGCATAATTTTGGCGAAGCCACATAGCATGCCCTGAGACATCCAAGCTGCGCAGGCTGAACTGCTGTAGTGGTCATATACCCACTACTGAGTATTACTTATTTCCAGTTTATCCAGATATTAAATATTACAAATATATTTAATAATATTCGAGTATTTTTCTAGACATTCTTGTAACAAGTCTTGACAATTCGAAAATGACATAAAGAATGTCAAAAGACACATAAATTCAGATTCCAGTAATTCCAGATTCTAGATTCATGATCCATGCCAAATGCTGATGTGACTAGCATCTGGCGGCTAGAGATCCTACTACAGGTTAAGGGTTTACAAGTCTTTAAAAGACATCCAGTCTAGCTCAAGGCCAGACTTAGCCAAGTTATTCCATCAGGTTCATCACCTGACTGGCCCCTATTTTATAACAACAAAGCTGGACATCAACCTGTCATTACAAGTAAGTCAACGTTCTACCTATAGGACTTGAGTCTACTTCAGTGGTTTCAGACGCCTTGTTCTTGATCAAGCTACCTCTGCACGTTCTAAACGTACATTCTTGTATCTTGTTCTTTTCTTGTCTAGTGAATCCCGACTCTCCAGTCAACACAACTCTTGACGGCAGCGAAGCTCCCGATCCTCTGTCCTTGCTCGAGATATTCGAGAGTGTTGAAGTAGTTGAAGAGGACATTTTTGATATAAACTTGACCTTCGGTAATATTTCCATTACCAATCATGCCTCCTAAACGATCTAAACGTAATCCTAATGTCCTTCTTACTCCTCTTGTTCCAGAAAACATGGTGTTGAATGAACATCAAGTTCCGGATGCTCCAGTCAATGATGAGCCAACGACAGTCCCTCCTGTCGTTCATTCAGAGATCCAGCCGGTGGTCGAAATGATCACCGATTTTAATGGTGATGCAATTCCTGATCGTGTCGGCTCTCCTAGCCCTCCTCGTCCCTCACGCCCCACCCGTTCTGAGTTGGAGGCTATGTTTCACCACATCATGAGGGAGCTGAAGTACACACACGGTAATTTGTCACAATTACCTCCTGAATCCCGTGTTCATGTTCCTGTCGTACATGATAATGCAACTCCTGTTCCATCTGTCGACCATGATGAACCTATTATCATCTCGAGCCCTCCTGAAAATCATCATGTTCAAAATCATCATGTAGGACGTCTTCCATCTCCGTCTAAGCT
>BEGY01000041.1:213890-280028 GCA_002335675.1 Chlamydomonas eustigma | reverse complement strand
CATGTCTAGAACTCTAAACCAATGTTCCAAATTACACTTTCATTTCAGTTGAAGTGTGAGGATGACATTTCGATTTTTCAAGTTCTTGTCAAACTTATCATGCACTTCTTTCTACATTCAGTTGTCTTGTTCAAGTCCTCTTGTTTCAGAGTCCTTTCTCTTTAGAGGGGGAGGTTTGTAGTGGTCATATACCCACTACTGAGTATTACTTATTTCCAGTTTATCCAGATATTAAATATTACAAATATATTTAATAATATTCGAGTATTTTTCTAGACATTCTTGTAACAAGTCTTGACAATTCGAAAATGACATAAAGAATGTCAAAAGACACATAAATTCAGATTCCAGTAATTCCAGATTCTAGATTCATGATCCATGCCAAATGCTGATGTGACTAGCATCTGGCGGCTAGAGATCCTACTACAGGTTAAGGGTTTACAAGTCTTTAAAACACATCCAGTCTAGCTCAAGGCCAGACTTAGCCAAGTTATTCCATCAGGTTCATCACCTGACTGGCCCCTATTTTATAACAACAAAGCTGGACATACTGGACATCAACCTGTCATTACAAGTAAGTCAACGTTCTACCTATAGGACTTGAGTCTACTTCAACTGCATCCTCTCTAGTGCTGGATAATAGAAGTCTGTTTCAAGCTGAAACCGCAATGGTGGCAGCGCAGCCATTGAAAGGTCCAAGTGCTCAAGCCGGGTCAGACCTTGTAACGACGAAACAAAGTGTGGAGATTCTATGAGACCGCACAGCCCACTGCCATTTGACAAGTAAAGGTACTGGAGCCCAGTCAAGGTGCGCAACACTGAGGCAAATCCCTCAACATTTTCCAAACTATAAAATCCAGCCATGCTGAGGTGCTGCAACCCAGTCAGCCCACTCAAAACAGCGGGGTAGAAAACATCTGATGCATCTAAATACAGATCAGAGTGATCGAGGTTCAGGTGTTGTAGTGTTGTAAGGTTGTTAAGAGCTGCTGCAAGAGCAGCACACCTAGATGGGTCATAGGAAGCTGAGGAGCTCATATCCAGAGTCCACAGCTGACTAAGGCCATTGATGGCTGAGGAGAGCATTTGAAAATCAGTGAGCTCATCCTCAATATCGCAAAACAGAAAGTTATTAAAAAGACTGAGAAATGTGAGGGTGGTTAGTGACCTCAGGGCTATGGCCATGGAGCAGGCTGCATCACCATTGAATTGATTGCCACCTAGATTCAGAGACTGGAGAGCAGGCAGGTGTTTCCAGGCCGGCTCCAAGGATTTAAGATCCTCTGCATTAAGACCATTATTGGATAGGACTAAGTCATGGAGTTGACGCAGGCTAATCAGGCACTGCCGTAAGTGTGGACAAGCCTCAGTGTGGTTCTTTGCTAGGGCTCCAATAAGTCTCAAGCTCCGAAGATGGGTGAGCTGAGAGAAGAAGCGTTCAGGAACCATTCTCTGGCTGCTCTGTGTGTTGAAGTGAAACATAGGCGGATGTGTCTACATGTAGCAGAGACAATAAGGGTTCACAAGTCTCCACATATTGAATGATGTACACATAACAGGGAATGATGAATCAACCTTAACTTATGTGGCTGTAGTCCTACAACAAGTTCTATAAACAACCCACATTACTAAGCATAGGGGTCGAAATCTCTCAGGCAAAAAATATTGTGAAAGGCGGGAATGCTAAATTAGCTTAATCTGTCCTTGCATGTCCCTTACAAGGAGCACCATATAGGGCAAACAATGAACAATAGGATGTGGGCATGAGTGACAGAATAAGAGTGCTACATTAGCTATGACATTGGCTATGAGCATGTATCATGAGCCGTATAGAGCTTCTACACACATTAGAAACTGTCATATTGGCATCATGTTGTAATCAGAGTGAATGAAGAACATAGTCACACCTCAGTTATTGATATGACTTGCACTGCTTCTTCCACACCATGCAGCACCCATTGCAGCATGTCCATCATGGAAGGTGACATGAGGTTAGTGTCAGCTCTATCCATCCTTCGTGACTCTTCATCCTGCTCAAACTCAAGATGCAGGGCATGCATATCCTTGGCAGGTCTCAGACGCAAAGCCCACTCCTTAAACCATTTTTTACAGAACCTGAGCAATGTCATGTCAAAGAAAAGACTGGGTGTCAATAGTGTCAAGCAGGTGTGAGAAAATGATTTACTCCTTGAGATGGAGGTATGGTGGGGATGTCACAGTCACAAACAAGCAAGAAAGGAAAGCCTAACCGCTATCCACCTCTTATTCCCATTCCACCAGCCCCATCTGATTCCTCATCTTATGGAACACTGCGACCTTTGTGGTTTTTGTCAAGATATCAGCTACCATATCAGCAGTGCTGATGTCAATTGTCCCATCTGGATCCTCTCCCTCACAAGATGATGCATGGTGTCTATGTGTTTGCTTCTGGCAGAGCTAATGGGATCTTTCAACACACACAAGGCTGATTGGTTGTCGCCCCAGATGTGCACCGGCTTGTCTGACACTACTTGCAGTTCACACATGAGCTTCCTGAGCCATAGAGCTTCCTTAGCAGCAGCTGAAGCAGCCATGTACTCTGCTTCCATGGTAGATACAGCCACTTAAGCCACTGTGGGTTGCAACCTGCTGCTCCAAGACACAGCTCCTCCATTGTATGTGAACACATACCCAGTGGTGGATCTTCTGGTGTCAACATCAGAACTGTAGCTGCTGTCACTGAAACCCACCAAGCCCTTTTGCTTTTCTCCCCCAAATTCAAGCCCAAAATGCTGAGTTGTCTGCAAGTACCTCATCACAGACGTTAAAAGATCCATGTGCAGCTCTGTAGTATCTGTAGGCGACTGAAAGAATCTAGCAAGCAATCCCACTGCATAAGCAAGATCAAGTCTGGTGCCAGTCTGCAGGTACATCAAAGCTCCCACTGTCTCTCTGTACTTGCTGGCCTTTTCTTCAGTCAGTTTCACACCAGCAGTCCTGGAAATCTGAGTTTTGTCTTCAAGCGGACTGTCTCTCCCCCGCAGCCCCATTGGTGAGTATTTCTCGAGCAATTCTCGAGTGTATTTGTGTTGAGTCAACAGGATCTTGCCATCCTTCCTGCTGATCTCCATACCTAGGTAGGAGCTGGCAGGTCCCATGTCCTTGATGTCAACTAGACCCTTCAACTGCTCCTTTACCCATTGCACTCTGTTGAGATCAGCAACTTCAATGAGCAAATCATCTACATGAGTCAAGATGATTTCTAACTGCCCATTCATGAATTGAAAGTATACAGCTGGATCTGCCTCTGACTGCTGAAACCCCAACCCTGCCAAGAGATCCTTGAGCTTGTTGTACCAAGCCCTAGGTGCTTGCTTCAAACCATAAACTGCCTTCTGCAGCTGATAGACTTGTCTGTCTCCCCCAGTCTCCAACTCACGGGGAAGCTGAATATATACATCCTCATCAAGCTCAGCATTAAGAAATGCTGACTTCACATCCATTTGATGTAGGTGCATCTCTTGTTCAGCTGCAATGCTGAGCAAAAATCTGAGGGAAGGCTGTTTGCTGGTTGGTGCCCACACTTCCAGCTGCTCACTACCCTGCTTCTGCATGTTCCCCTGAATCACTAGCCGAGCTTTGTGTTGAAGAACGTTCCCTGACTCATCCTTCTTAAGTGTGAAGACATGCATAGATCTCAACACCTGTACCCCTCTTGGAACATAGCTGACAGGCCTCATCACCTGCATACCATCCATGCTCTGTTTCTCTACCCTGATGGCTTCTCGCCATTCAAGCGCATCTGGCCTTAGCTGGGATTCATGGAAGGTCCTAGGTGGATCACGCAAAGACCCTGGATAGGTTGCTGCAAGAAGACTCAACCTAACTGGACCTTTGTGTGCCCTATTGCTTCTCCTCAGTTGCACCTCCACTGTGTCAGCTGGAGGAAGTTCTGTAAGCTGATCTGCAGCCTCGTCAACAAGTATCTGCTCTTCCAGAATCTGTTCTGCATCTGCATCCTCTGTACTAGTTGAATGAGACCATTATTATGGGCATCACCATGATCCAACTGCCCTGTCTGAGTGCTCACATCCACAACAATCATGTCATCACTTTTCCTGTCCGTATCTACCTGGAATCTTACATAATGGCATGACTCCACCACCCCATGTCCTGGCACATAAACCCTGTATGCCTTAGACATTGCACTCATGCCCACTAACCTTCCCTGCATGCTGACTGGGTCCAGCTTGCCAGCTCCCTCCTCATGCCTAGGAAGCTTCAGGACATAGGCTACTGCCCCAAATGGCCTGAACCTGGAGATGTCTGGTGGTGCATGGCCATAAAAAGCCTGGTGGGGAGTGAGGCATCCTTCATGAATGGAGGAGGGAAGGTTGTTTAACTGTTCCACACTGTAGTATAGGCACTCCCCTAACTCCCCCCAACATCTGTTATCCATGCCTGAGCTGGCCAGCTGAGTTCTGACCTTCTCCATCACAGTTCTGTTGAACCTCTCTGCGATACCATTCTGCTCTTGGGAGTGTGCTGCTGACACTTCCTGTTTTATCCCTGTCTCCTTGCAGTACTGACTCAAGCTGTTGTTAAGGAATTCCCTGCCCCTGTCACTCCTGATGACCTTGGTGGGGTTTCCTGATTGCCTTTCCATAAACTTTTGAAGCTCAATAATCTTGGGTACCACCTCTGAGGCTTCCTTGCTTTTGATGAGGCTGACAATACTGAATCCTGAAGAACTGTCCTTCATCCCCAAGAACATCTCTTCTCCCTGCCATGCTGCTACTCTAGCTGGGCCCCTGAGATCTATATTCAGACACTCTCCTGGTTTCCACATTGGTGACCTTGCAGACTCACCAAAAGTACTCTTGGTTTGTTTAGACTGCAAGCATTCTGCACACCCTGGCAAATAGTGGGATAGAGGGATAAGCAATATGGCAAACTAGGCAAACCCCTTACCACTGCAGGATTGACATTCACACCCGTTACTGCACCTTTTTCAAGCCCCATGGCAAGCACTTCATGTGAAGGATGACCCATGCCCTCATGCAACTGCTGAGCTGCCCTCTGCTCCCTTGCTGCCCTGTTGACCAAGGAAACTTCTTCATACTCCATGTGAGGATAAACAGGCTGACCTCTGAGCTGGTAACTCCCCCCTACCCAAGGCACATCCACCAAATGAGCTCCTATGTTCATACCATGCCCTGCTGGTAATCTCAGCTCTCCATCCTCTGAATTTGGCTTAAAGCAGAAGGTAGCAATTATAGCAATTCTCTCTTTATGAAGGTCATGCCCAGATAGAAGGTTATACACACTCCCAGGCACATGATTCACACCTGGTACCACCAGCCTGTGCATCTCCTCTCCCACCTTGATGTCCAAGTGCAGAGTTCCCACCCCTGCAACTGCCATGGTCCTGCTAGTCCTGCCCCCTACAACCCACACCTTCTCTTGCACTGGCTTGTAGTCATGAAGAAGCTCTTTGTACGGTCACTATAAACTAAATAGATATTAATGAATTTTTTGTCTCTTTTCATAGAGGCGGACTTGGAGGAAGCTTTGAGCTCCTAAACAGAGAGTTATGAAAAAGTTAAGGCTGCTATGGATGCTGCAAAGGCCGCAGGTACAGGATGTGGTTTTGTAGGTTTTGAGACATTTGCAGCTGACATTGACCACTTTCGCCTCGGCTAGCTTTGTGAACATGGTTTTAGACATTGGTCACCAGGGCATGCGCGATGAGGCTATCAAGTTCATCGAAGAGACATCTGCGTCTTTCTCTCTGATGTTCGCGAAAGGGAGTGGTAGTACTTTTTACACCTTCAAGAAGCTTGTTGGCTTTTCTGATGTGGAGGCCATGGTTGAGAAGCTAGTAGGTCACATTGTTGTGCTCAAAGTAAGGGTAGCAAGGTCATCTAAGGCTGGCCTACCTATCTAATTAGGAGTTAAGAATGATGAGTTAAGAGTTTTTGACTTATGTGGACTTATTGACTGCGGCACTCATTGATTGATGTACGCACTATATTATGTACAGAACAATTGAATGATGATTTATATATCATTTGTCCTGTGCTTCCGTGATGTTAGAACTGCAAGATTGCAACACCTAATATATTACCACATTGCTACCACACTGTAACAAGTTACAAATGCTGTACAACTAACGTGTTACGTCGAGGTTAATATTACAGCATTGCTACCATACTACAACACGTTACAATCTACAGTGCAACTAACACGGTAGGACGCGGTTAATATTACAGCATAGCTACCAGAGTACAGCACGTTACGAACGACATTACAACTACCACGTTACATCGAGGTTAATATTACAGTAAATGTAACACGTTAGAACATTGTGATTTTATAACGTTAAATCATGCAGAAGTAACTTGTTAGAACAAACGTGTTAAAGTGTACCCTTTTTTACTATGGTTCTATCAGGGTACTGAAAACTTAACCTGTTGTAACGCATTAAAGGTAACATGAAGAAATTATCACGTTGAAATTCGAAATTAATACGATAATAACCTGTTTGTTTAATACTAAATTTGGCATGGTGGGTGTGTTTGACCTGGTGGACCCTGTATCCACTATCCACTTGGTAGGAGGCACATGTGGCACTGTGACTGCATCTTCATGGTCATTACTATCAAATGCTGACAAGCTGGCACCTTGCTGTTGCTGATGGTCATCCTGCTGATGGTTTGGAACAGACACTAGTAGCCCAGCCATTCCATGTGGACCACCTCCTCCACCACCTCCGGGTGCAACTGGTTGTGCTGGCTGTTGAGCTCCTGGAGGTGCCTTCCCTATGTATGGGCATTTTCTCCACCCATGTCCCATAGTCTGGCAATGATCACACACCATTTTAGTGAAGTCTCTTCTCTGCCACCGTGGTCCCTCTTGCTCCCACCTATGTTGTTGCTAGGGTGGAGGTCCCTAGGTTGCTGTTGTTGCTGATACTGTTGCTGCTGTTGCTGATGAGGTGATGGAGATGGCCTGTCATTCCACTTCTGCCTATGAGCACCTCCACCTCCACCTTGCATCTCAGCTCCTGAGGATGAATGCCTTTAACTTTCTCTCATTCCGTTTGCTATTCTCGGTTTCTGAGATTACCGAAAATGGTCTCTGTAGTAGATCCAGTAGGATATCACCCTCCGCAAGAAAATATTTACTTCCCTTATCTCTTGCAAGTCGCATACTTGCCTAAACTTTAAATTCCACTCTACCCAGTTGTTTGTCGTAAGACTCGGCAATTTCACCGCAGAAAGTAGATCCCTATCGGCTGATATCCTTCAAAGTGCCTATATCTTCGCACTAGATGTAGCTATCTCTGGACTGAAATCCCGTGAGCGCAGAGGTTAACGTGAGCGGCCCATAACCTATCGTTATTCTGAGCGGAAGGCGAAATCCGTTACAACTGGAACGACTAAGAGCTGAGAACAGCAAGAACTCAAAGAGACGGTCCACACTGCCGTACACTACTACATGCAACAACTACTCTACACGCAGCACGCTCATTTTCATTGCTTGCGATGGCCAAAGATGGATTTCTTCGTCGACCTCTCATCTTAGAAAGCTGTAATCATGAAGTCATTTAACAACTTCGTCTGCTTCCACAAATACCTATACATTTAAAGCCACGGGTAAATCGGGCACGAGTCTTCTTCTTTAGTGATAATAATAATGAAAGTAATAGAACCCCCAAGCGTAGCTTTAATAATAATAATAATAAAACGCCGAAGCGTAGCTTGACGTAGAGGACAGAAGAACTCTGCCTCACCGTTAAAAAGTATGAAGAAAGCTAGGGAGGATGATCCAAAAGAATGGGAGGAGAAAAGGAGTGTTCTAGTTTACGACAAGACACGATCTTCCAACACATAGATAAAATTAGGCTATGTGAGTTAGGATAGACATGGCTTTCGCGCCTCATTAGCCTCATCCACTGTGTCAAGTGATCAGACATTCCCATAGTATTAACTATAGAACATGTAGAGCATATCTGTGCCATAAAGTGTCAGTGTTATCAATATCCACATGTCGTGGGTCACAAAAAGAAGTGGAAGCAAGACATATGATCGGCAATATCTGTATAATATCAATGAAATAAAAGTTTTGGCACTGTAAAGCACTGTTTTACTGAAGATCATGTCGTGGCCAGATGTCCTCAGACACCTAAAGTACTCGTTAAACGTGAACTTTCACTAAAAGTAATAAGTGAGTCCTGATTCCTGAAAAACATATTTTCGTCTTCTCGATAAGTATTTGTGGAGAGGAACTAGGGTCGTGCGACTTGCTGACTAGTTCGAGAAAGTGCTACTTTCGTACGGAAACACTTCGACGGAGCAGCATTTCGGTTGCCCCAAATAACCGACGACCCAGTTCTAGTCTAGTTCGTCAGTGGAACACCCCCTAATACACGCTTTTGAATACACGCTGTAATTGGCTTGTTACAGCATTGCTTCACACAAGTGAGGGGTACAACATGTCTCCCATCCTGGGCGATGCCAATACCATTATAGCATCTGCTGCATAATGGACTGAGACACGGAATATGCCAATCAGAAGGTTCCACTGCTGCTTGATGATCAACAATTGACACTACTTCAGATCACACTTCCAATAAGCAGACTCTCAAACCTTCATCACTCTTCTAGTGAGATTAGTTCTGAATATAACGAATTACATTTTCATTGTCTTACTCGACCCCCTTAATATTTCCTCTACTATTCACGTGATAAGCGATCTCATCACTTCAATAGTCATCATATAATTAGAGACTCATATCCTATTGGGACATGCAAAGGGAAGTCTGATCATCTCCCTCCACTCCGTATTCAATATCAACAAGTAAAACAACAGGGTTCAAGACATTGATGATACTACAACTCATGTTTTTAAGCTCTGTCCACCATCAGGAAATACTTCATTGTGTAGGGCCATTGATAGTTGGTGCAGGCATTATCTTAGCTTGCAGGCTGGCATGTGTGAGATTGCCTCACTCAGAACAGCACGTATAACTGATGACACATCGTCTGCACGGGCAACTTGAGATCCCATTGCATTCATCTTATAGCCCCCCACTATCAGCTGGGTGAGGGCTGAGAGCTGCCTGAGAGCTGGAGCTAGGACTGATATAGCAATTTCCTCAGTCAAAAAGGCACTGCGCACCAATTCTAGGCACTCCAACTTTGTCAAAGCAGCCAGAGATGGAGTAAAAAATCTGAGCTGCTGTACCCCAACTAGTGAGAGACCAGATACATCACTCATCCCAAGGAAGGTCAAGCCAGTCAGATTGATGAGAGCAGCAGATACAAGTGAGGCCCCACCTTCACTAAGGAGATCCCAGTTGGAGAATAAGTTCAGGGACCTGAGAGTAGTAACACAGCCAAGAGACGGCCCCAGCACTTCCATAGAACTTGCAGTGATGCTGTTAGCACTCAGATCAATGGACTGCAGGCGCTCAAGCCCACTCAGAGCTGTGGCTATCATTGTGATACTCTGTAATGAAAGGTCTAGAAGACAAGCCCACAAATTCAAATGTTGCAGGCTCTGCTTGAGGCATGTAAGAGCATTGGAAAACTCAGTCGCAGAATTCAACAATACGTGCCCTGAGACATCCAAGCTGCGCAGGCTGAACTGCATCCTCTCTAGTGCTGGATAGAAGTTTAAGACCAGTCCCCACATCGCATGACGACATTGCATCTCAATATCAGAAAGGTTCAAGACTTCAAGCCTGGTTAAAGCCTGTAACGATGAAACAAACTGTGGAGATTTGAAGAGAACGTACAGCCCACTGCTATTTGAAAGGTCAAGGTACTGGAGCCCAGTCAAGGTGCGCAACACAGAGGCAAATCCCTCAGCGATTATGTTGTCACTACTAAAGTTAGCCATGCTGAGGTGCTGCAAACCAGTCAGTCCACTCAAAAAAACAGGGAAGGAATGCTCTGAATTAAAATACAGATCAAGGTGATCGAGGTTCAGGTGTTGTAGAGCTGTAAGGTTGTTAAGGGCTGCTGCAAGAGTAACACACCCACATGGGTCATAGGAAGCTGAGAAGCTCATATCCAGAGTCCTCAGCTGACTGAGACCACTGAGGGCTGAGTAGAGCATTGGAAAATCAGTGAGCTCATCCTCATATGAATCGTTAAACAGACGGTTCTTAGAAAGACAAAGAAATGTGAGGGCGGTCAGTGACCTCAGAGCTATGGCCATGGAACATGCTGCATCACCATTGAATTGATTGCCACCTAGATCCAGGGACTGGAGAGCAGGCAGGTGTTTCCAGGCCGGCTCCAAGGATTTAAGATCCTCTGCATTAAGACCATTATTGGATAGGACTAAGTCATGGAGTTGACGCAGGCTAATCAGGCACTGCCGTAAGTGTGGACAAGCCTCAGTGTGGTTCTTTGCTAGGGCTCCATTAAGTCTCAAGCTCCGAAGATGGGTGAGCTGAGAGAAGAAGCGCCTATCACCCATTCTCTGACTGCTCTGTGTGTTGAATTGAAATATAGGCGGATGTGTCTACATATAGCAGAGACAATAAGGGTTCACAAGTCTCCACATATTGAATGATGTCCACATAACAGGGAATGATGAATGAACCTTAGCTTATCATGTGCCTGTAGTCCTACAACAAGTTCTATAAACAACCCACATTATTACTAAGCATGGGGGTCGAAACCTCTCAGGCAAACAATATTGTGAAAGGCGGGAATGCTAAATCTGTCCTTGCATGTCCCTTACAAGGAGCACCATATAGAGCAAACAATGAACAATAGGATGTGGGCATGAGTGACAGAATAAGAGTGCTCCATTAGCTATGACATTAGCTATGAGCTAGAAATTAGAATATATTTTTATATTTATCATGTATCATGAGCCGTATAGAGCTTCTACACACATTAGAAACTGTCATATTGGCATCATGTTGTAATCAGAGTGAATGAAGAACATAGTCACACCTCAGTTATTGTTATGACTTGCACTGCTTCTTCCACACCATGCAGCACCCATTGCAGCATGTCCATCATGGAAGGTGACATGAGGATAGTGTCAGCTCTATCCATCCTTCGTGACTCTTCATCCTGCTCAAACTCAAGATGCAGGGCATGCATATCCTTGGCAGGTCTCAGACGCAAAGCCCACTCCTTAAACCATTTTTTACAGAACCTGAGGAATGTCATGTCACAGAAAAGACTGGGTGTCAAGCAGGTGTGAGAAAATGATTTACTCCTTGAGATGGAGGTATTATGGTGGGGATGTCACAGCGTATGAGTTTAGTATAGGGAATGATCAAGTTAAGCACACAGCTGTAGTCTTGAAGCATCAATAATCATAATCCATTAAGTTCCTTAAAATAATAGAGATACCTTTCACAACATGAAGGAACATGAAGGTACACAGTTTAACAAAATGTACACAGAATGTCGTACATCACAGCCGTGAGTACATGAAAGTAGAATATGTAGGTTTCCACCTGGGGTTATCACGGTGGACATGAAGGGTCAATTTTGCTGAATCTCCAAAGCTATTAGCGGTACTGAAGCATCTTCTACTACAGGTGGTACCATCAGGCGGAGGAACCCCATCAGCTATAACTGCTGCAGCTCTTTTACTTCTCAGAACAGCACTCATCAGCCTGGTATGAGCTCCCGCACAGCCTTGGGCATTTCCAGACATGTGGACGATATGGCAGAGCAATGCATCGCTCAGTTCAAACAGAGGGAAAACGTCCACAACACGCTGATGCTCACTGTCTGCATTCAGTGATAGATTTCGTAGTCGATCACTCATCCTGACAGATTGCAAGAGTGAGATCAATGCGTAATAAAAATATGATAGAGGTGTTTCTGTAACTATAGGTCATTGCAAAACGCTTACAGTGTCCAGTTCATCTCAGACTGTCAATCATACATCATGTCTATGTTGTGCGTCACCAGCGAGCACTCTTTACCGAGTGTCACCTCTGTACATTTCGACAGATGCATATGCCCCGTTGCGTTTACGTGTATTACAAACATGATGTATATGCTAAAGATACCGATATGACTGTTTGCCAACTTACTTGACAACAGGATGGGCAGCACAGAGCCTCCGACATTACGTGCGCAGTGTGGTAGTAGATATGAATAATAATAATAATAAAACGCCGAAGCATAGCTTGACGTAGAGGACAGAAGAACTCTGCCTCACCGTGAACAGATAGGTATAACGCAAGACACAACACAGTACGACAACATGAGAAGGGTTGAGGGTTGAAGTGGATGTGGTCCCAGAGACTGTGTTCCCAGTCAATGATGAGTATGATTTCTATTACCAGGATGACCAACAGCAAACCATCACATCCAATCAGGATCGCTTTTTTGATGAGCTTGGGCCTGAAGAACTTCGCAAAAGAGGAGCAAGGGAAGACAAGCCTGTAAGGACACTAAGAGAGTGGACCATGCCTGGTTCAACCAGAATCATGCTCTCCTGTATTCAACCTTAGCTTGCGACCTTTCATTGTTCATACTTCTAATGTGACTTCCGCGATCATCCAATCAGGATAGCACTAGAGGAGGGCGTCTAGGGGATGCAGGCATCCCGCCATGCTGTCCTGATGGCACTAGAGGAGGGCCTCTAGGGGATGCAGGCATCCCGCCATGCTGTCCTGATGGTAGGCAGGCAGGAGGACTACCAGAGCATCGCAGCAGCTTCCTCGATAAGTATGATGAGGATTGTAAGGCTGTCTGCAGTTATAAACTAGATGGGTGGCCGGTAACGACATTAGATGTACAACATCTGAGCCGAACGACGAGCTGCATTCCTGAGGTGCAGGGGATTATGAATCATGGTTCATTACCTATTCCACCACTTGCTCCAGATCCAAGTACATCATCTCCTTCCTTATTACCTAGTCCACCATCTCCGCCTCCTATCCCGCCTACTGATCTGCAGCTACTTCCTCCTACCGCTGTATCCTTTTACTCTCCAAATGTTATCAGCAGTACCTGTTCTCCTCAAGTTGAGAGCCGCAGGCAGTCTGTTGTGGACCTAACGCAGCTCAGCCCTGATGGTTTTAGTGGCGGTACATTACGTACATCATACAGAGCCTCTGAAGTTTACTCCCTGCCATTGACAGCAGCAGCAGAAGCAGCAGGCGGTATTAGTAATGATGTGAGGCAGCACTACAATCGTAGTGGCACCACCACCTGCTTCACAGCAGCTCATCCTGCTCTGATGGATCACATGAGGGTAGGCACTAGTGTGAGTGGTGTAGTCAAGCAGGAAGGTGTGAGTAGTGCTATTCTGGGGTCCAATGGCTTGCACCAGGCAGAGGATGCCTGCTTATTACTCAAGCAGCATCAGGAAGCGACAGAAGAGGCTGCAGACAACTTTGTTGTAGCTGAAGCAGCCATTGCAGACCTGGCTGAGAGGAAGAAGCGACGGAAGAGGGAGCAGCAGCTGGGGAAGATCCTACAGCCAGCAATGATGCCAATACAAAGTTCATTATGCAGTGCAAAGCTGCAGGCAGCAGGTCACACTCATCAACGTATTACAAAACCGCTGCAGGCAACATGTCACAATCATCGAAATGGCAAATTGGACAAGATAAATGACAGCAGCCTCATCATCCCCTCTGATCACTGTAATGCACCAGCAACAACCTTGAGAACTCAGCTCTCCAATCAGGAGCTACAACTACATACAGGTGCTCATTGCTTGGTCCATAATGTGGATTATGACGAGGAAGCTAATGATGATAAAGAGCAACTAAGGCTGAATGATATGGAGAGGCACTGCTCTCAGCTACCACCTGATGCCCCTCATCTTACTCAGCTACCACCTGATGCCCCTGCTCATCTTACTCAGCTACAACCTGGTCGTGCCCCTCATCATAATGCAGCAGCACTACTAGCACTACCGGCAGCAGCTTCTACATGGGACATGCCTCCTCCACAGCCAGGGCCGCCGCCTCAAGATCAATTACATCAACAACCAGCTCACACATGTACTGCTTCAAGTCTCATGCCACCTCAACAACCGCTTCAACCACCCCAGCCGCCTCAGATGAAGTTCAAGGATGTGGTCCGAGGCCAAGAGGCCCGTGAGGCCCTAGAAGGCTTTGACTGCCAACAGTGTCAGCAGTTCTACCAGGCCATCAGATCCTGGCAGCAGCAGGAGCAGCAGCAGCTGCAGGGAGGGGGATGCCCTTATCCAGCAGCAGTACCTCCCCCAGCGTGTGGACACCTTGTCAGCAGTGGGATTATGAGGAAGAGTGTGAATAGCACGACAAGGGCTACAAGGGCTTTAAGACACCACAGAGACCAGCTGCCTGCTGCTCCTGCACCTGCCCCTACTGCCTGCGGTTCTAAGAGAGGAAGCAGCATCTTGCTGCCATTGCCACAGGAGGAGGCCACCCATATCAGAAATGCTGCAGCAGCTGCTGTTGACAGTTCTGCTGCTGCTGCTGCTGCTGCCCATCCCGTATCACTAGCAGTACATGCCAGTACACCAGCAGGACATGACATCATTATGCAGAATGCATCCCGTCACCGCTATCGTTTTGCACTGCCCAACACGCCTCCAGGGTTCTGGGACATAGGGTTCATGGACAGCCAGGACAGCAGGTTAGTTGAAGTAGGGCTGACTACAGCAATATTGAAGTTAGAGATGTGAAGTGTTTCACATATTGTTTACAGCAAATTGCTTGTAGTTTTCAGTAGTCCATCTCAGCCTGTCGTACCTGTCGATCATTCGTCTTGTCTATAATGTTGCGCAGCACAGGCGAGCACTAATTACCGTGTGCCACCTCCATTCATTTTGACACATACATGTCCAGTTGCATGTAAGTATGTGTATTATATACATGATGTATAGGTAGCTGTATGTAGTAGTTACATGATTGTTTGTCAAAATTGTTATTTACAACAGGATGGGAAGCAGCCCGGCAGAGCTACCGGCATTATTTGCGGCTGGTCAGATTCGGGCTGCGGCAGATAACAATAATGTTCAACGACAGAAAGTGCAAAACAAAGTAGCAGTGATGCCAGCAGGGTCATTAAGCCATCTTGCGGGATCACCTTTTGAACAGGAGGCGGAGCTCGCTAAATAACATCTGGGTTCCTTGGAACGGTTGTTTTGTCGTTGGTACAACAAACTGTGGGGGTAACTATCTTGCTGAAATGCATTGACGTGGTAACAAATAAATATTTATGATTCCTCCCATTCTTTTAGATCATCCTCCCTAGTTTTTTTCATACTTTTGAACGGTGAGGCAGAGTTCTTCTGTCCTCTACGTCAAGCTACGCTTCGGCGTTTTATTATTATTATTATTATGATAATCTTATGGAGCCCTACTCTTCGCTAGGTGGTTGATTTCATTTACCTATTAGACAGTAGGTCGTAAATAATGAAGACTCAGATTTGTCAGATTTTGATCACAACAAGACGTGTTATGATCGCAACCTTTTCTTCTGTATATAACGAAATGGCTTAACTCCCTTTTTTACGTTTTCATCTTCTTACACGACCACCTGCTCATTTCCACCGTTTTTAACATATGAGCTATCTTGCCTACATCAAAAGTCATCGGATAAAATATATACTCAGTACTCACATACTGGGATATGCGAAGGGAAGTCTGATCATCTGCTCCCTCCCTTCCCTATTTAATACCTATCAACGAGTAAAAAAACAAGTTCAAAACATTGATGATACTGCAACTCATGTTTTTAAGCTCTGTCCACCATCAGGAACTAATCCTTCATTGTGTAGGGCTATTGATAGCTGTTGCATGCATTATCTCAGCTTGCAGGCTGGCATGTGTGAGATAGCCTCACTCAGAGCAGCACATACTGATGATGACTCATCAGCTGCAAGAGCAACTGAATGTGCCTTGTCTGGCTTGCAATCCCCCACCACCAGCTGGGTCAGAGCTGAGATCTGCCTGAGAGCTGGAGCTAGGACTGATGAGGCAATTCCCTCAGTCAAAAAGGCACTGCGCTTCAAAGTTAGGCACTCCAACTTTGTCAAAGCAGCCAGGGATGGAGTAAAAACTCTGAGCTGCTGTACCCCAGCAGAGAGACCATATACATCACTCATCCCAAGGAAGGTCAAGTCAGTCAGCTTGATGAGAGCAGCAGATATATAGGAGGCCCCATCTTCACTAAGGAGATCCATGTTGGAGGATAAGTTCAGGGACTTGAGAGTAGTAAGACAACCAAGTGACGGCCCCAGTACTCCCATAGAACTTGCACTGATGCTGTTATAACTCAGATCAATGGACTGCAGGCGCTCAAGCCCACTCACAGCTGTGGCTATCATTGTGATACTCTGTAATGGAAGGCTTGGAAGACAAGCCGACAAATTCAAATGTTGCAGGCTCTGCTTGAGGCATGTAAGAGCATTAGAAAACTCAGATGCAGAATTCCGCTCAAAAAGAGGATGCCCTGAAACATCCAAGCTGCGTAGGCTGAACTGCATCCCCTCCAGTGCTGGATAGAAGTTTGAGACCAGTTCCCAATTATACGCATATTCCCTCTCACAATTCCATCTCACAATTGAAAGGTTCAAGACCTCAAGCCTGGTAAAAGCCTGTAACGATGAAGCAAACTGTGGAGATTCAATGACGCTCAGCCCAATGCCATTTGACAGGTCAAGGTACCGGAGCCCAGTCAAGGTGCGCAACACGGAGGCGAATCCCTCAACGGAGTAGAACATCGGATCATTTTCGAAAATATCAAAACCAGCCATGCTAAGGTGCTGCAATCCAGTCAGTCCATTCAAAACAGTTGGGAGGAAAAACTCTGCATCAAAACACAGACGCAACTCATTGAAGTTCAGGTGCTGCAGAGCTGTAAGGTTCTTAAACACTGTTACAAGAGCAGCACACCCAGATGGGCTATCGGATTCTGAGTAGCTCATATCCAGAGTCCTCAGCTGACTGAGACCACTGAGGGCTGAGGAGAGCATTTGAGAATCAGTGGGCTCATCCTCATCATCCTTGTCAAACAGACAGTTCTTAGATAGACTGAGAAATGTGAGGGTGGTCAGTGACCTCAGGGCTATGGCCATGGAACAGGCTGCATCACCAACAAATGCATTGCCACCTAGATCCAGAGACTGGAGAACAGGCAGGTGGTTCCAGGCCGGCTCCAAGGCTACAAGATCATTGGCATCTAGACCATTATTGGAGAGGACTAAGTCATGGAGTTGAGGCAGACTGATCAGGCACTGCTGTAAGTGTGGACAAGCCTCAGTGCGGTTCTTTGCTAGGGCTCCAATAAGTCTCAAGCTCCAAAGATGGGTGAGCTGAGAGAAGAAGCGCCCATCATCCATTCTCTGGCTGCTTTGCGTATTGAAGTGAAACATAGGCGGATGTGTCTACATATAGCAGAGACAATAAGGGTTCACAAGTCTCCACATATTGAATGATGTCCACATAACAGGGAATGATGAATCAACCTTAGCTTATGTGCCTGTAGTCCTACTAGTCCTACAACAAGTTCTATAAACAACCCACATTACTAAGCATGGGTTTCGATACCTCTTAGGCAAACAATATTGTGAATATTGTGAAAGGCGGGAATGCTAAATCTGTCATTGCATGTCCCTTACATACAAGGAGCACCATATAGGGCAAACAATGAACAATAGGATGTGGGCATGAGTGACAGAATAAGAGTGCCCCATTAGCTATGACATTAGCTATGAGCTAGAATACATCTTTACATCTATCATGTATCATGTACCGCTTAGAGCTTCTACACACATTAGAAACTGTCATATTGGCATCATGTTGTAATCAGAGTGAATGAAGAACATAGTCACACCTCAGTTATTGTTATGACTTGCACTGCGTCTTCCACACTATGCAGCACCCATTGCAGCATGTCCATCATGGAAGGTGACATGAGGTTAGTGTCAGCTCTGTCCATCCTTCGTGACTCTTCATCCTGCTCAAACTCAAGATGCAGGGCATGCATATCCTTGGCAGGTCTCAGACGCAACGCCCACTTCTTAAACCATCTTTTACAGAACCTGAGCAGTGTCATGTCACAGAAAAGACTGGGTGTCAAGCAGGTGTGAGAAAGTGATTTACTCCTTGAGATGGAGGTATGGTGGGGATGTCACAGTGTATAAGTTTGGTATAGGGAATGATCAAGTTAAGCTAGTTTAGCACACAGATGTCTTGAAGTGTCAATCATAATAATCCATTAAGTTCCTTTTTAATAATCATGTACCTTTCACAACATAAAGGAACAATAAAGGTACACAGTTTAACAAAATGTACAAAGAATGTCGTACATCACAGCCGTGAGTACATGAAAGTAGAATACGTAGGTTTCCACCTGGGGTTATCGCGGTGGACATGAAGGGTCAATTTTGCTGAATCTCCAAAGCTATTAGCGGTACTGAAGCATCTGCTACTACAGATTGTATCAGGTGGATCCCTATCAGCAGCTATAACTGTAGTTACAGCTCTTTTACTTCTCAGAACAGCACTCATCAGCCTGGAATGAGCTCCAGCACAGCCTTGGGCATTTCCAGACATGTGGACGATACAGCAG
This sequence comes from Chlamydomonas eustigma, assembly GCA_002335675.1. Taxonomy (NCBI): domain Eukaryota; kingdom Viridiplantae; phylum Chlorophyta; class Chlorophyceae; order Chlamydomonadales; family Chlamydomonadaceae; genus Chlamydomonas; species Chlamydomonas eustigma. The sequence continues at coordinate 261,483 of BEGY01000041.1, read as the reverse complement.
AGCAATTCATCGTCCAGTTTAAACAAAGGGGAAACATCCACAGCACGCTTATGCTGATTGCTTGCGATGACCAGGGATGGGTTTCCTTCGTCGTCCATCCTAGAAAGCTGTAATCGTTAAGCGATAACACCAATTTGTCGGTTGACACAAATGTAATTTTGCGTGACACACTCAACAGGATCTAATGAATAAACCGTGAAGCCGATACACACGTAACTGAAGCTGATTCTTACTGAAGCTGATTCTTACTGAAGCCGAATCAGAACTGTAGGAATGACCATTTGTGGTGGATGGCGACGAAGTACATATGCAGTACATGCCAGAAATAAGTACAAATGCTGATGTGTTCTCATTTGACATAACATGCCAGGCAGGGACTTAGTAAGGTTTCCATAACTTGAATGAGCGACAAAGTAACTCAACGCTAACATCGGTCATTTGCACTATGCATTACGTATTTTGCATTATGTTCTCACATAAATGATGCATTTTACACATTCTCGTGGGCAGAGTAGGACATTCACACATGCTAGGTATCCAGTATTGTCTCTGAACGTTTCAAGTCATTGTTGCTGTCATTCTATCACTATATCTCATTACATGTTGACCTGCAAGGCTTTCAGGTCTTCATGCAAGTTCGCTAAGAAATCAGAAACTCATCATAATCTCGTACCTATGCATTCTGAAAACCATGGAATATGATGAGCGAGAGGCTACAGGCTACACAGCAAGCCACAGTGCATTATTCATGCTAGCCATGGACCATTTACGACTGTCGCAACTCCTCAGCTGAGTACTATAGTAGTGGGAGAGATTCTGTACAAGATATCTGTATCAGGTTCGTCAGTCCTATCAGTACAACACTGCTTTTTTTCTCCTAACTTCAAGTTAATTATAAAATAAGACAGGCACAGCAGCCTGTACTAATTGCGTTCCATCACTAGGTCAACACCGCGCTTCTGATCAAAATGCCCAAACAGGTGTCTACTAAGCTCACATAGCTCTCAGCAAACCAACAGCTTCCTGCAAACATCCTCTGTTGATATCAAGGCAGTGCCACCAACTAGGATCAATGGGTACTCATGGACTCCCTCCTGCTCCACAAGGCTCTCGCTCCGGAACCCACTAGCCCTTGCACTACCACTGCTGCTGATCCTATCAGCACTCACTGTCCTAGCCTCTGACAAGCTCACACCGCCCACCACAAACATCAGGACTATCTTGCTTCGTGATGGGTTCTGCCTGGCTACCTGCTGCCTGCTGACCCCAGCAGCACCCATCATGATGCGTCCCAATCCTTTGGAGATAAGACCACTCAAGGATGATGAGCTGCTGGATGGCTGCAAAGCAGTTATGGACGAACAAGATCCTCTCATTAGTACCATTAAAACAAACAACAAATGACAGCTGCTCAACACTTTAGCATATGTAGGCGAACAGCAAATGATACAGGGCATGCGCTAAGAGGATTCTTATGACTGCAATGAAACCTCATCTGCTAAAGGTTGTCTACGACAATAATACACGCTTTTGAATCCATGCTGTAATTCCCTTGTTACAGAATTGCTTCACACAAGTGAGGGGTACAACATGTCTCCCATCCTGGGCGATGCCAATACCATTACAGCATCTGCTGCATGGACTGAGACACGGAATATGCCAATCAGAAAGTTCCACTGCTGCTTGATGATCAACAATTGACACGACTTTACATCACACTTCCAAGACTCTCATGAAACCAGACTTCCACTCTTCTATGACCAATCACTACCTGCATGAGGTCAGGCAGCTCCCCTCCCTTTCTCAACTGACAACCGATTTGCTGCAGCAGTGGCTTCACAGCAGCAGGTGTGTCAGAGAAGATGTCGGAAGTGGTGACCCTCCTCAGCTCCTCCAGGGGCAAGCGGGACTGTGAGATGCACCGCAAGCGCTGGAAGAAGGAGTGGAGTAGGCTGCGTACCTCCTTCTGTACAGCTGTCCTGCCTTCAGGGCCAGTCAGACATGCCTGCATCAGCATTAAGGAGGGACACTTCAGGAAGCTGCTTCTGCTTCTGCTTTTGCTTGATCTTTTTCATCACAGCAGTAGAGTGGAGGTATCCCTACTACCTGATTCATGCTGTTCATCACTACAGTAGAGTGTAGGTATGTAAGGTACCCCTACTACCTGCTTCATCTTGTTCATTATAGTCGTAGAGGGAAGGTATATATCCCTACTACCTGCAATTCATCTTGTATATCATATCACAATGTGCGCCTGCACTGCCTGTTGGCAGGCATGTTGCAGCTCCTGCTCCTCATGCTGAGAGAAAGGACCAGCAGCAGGAGCAACGGTGCCAAGAGGAGCAGCATCAGGCCACAGAGAGTAGACTAAAGGAAGCAGTTGGAGGACATCAGAGACGCAAAGAGGTAAAAGAGGGCCCTGAGACAACAGAAGAGAAGATGGAGCCTTTTTTAAACAGAGATCAGGATGACTTGCAAACTAGTCTGCATGGCGGCTCATCCCTTGATGATGAGCACAGTGCAGTGCAAACTAGTCTGCATGACCGCTCATCCAGGGGCAAGGATGTTTCATGATCACAGCGCAAACATAATAGTTAAATCACAGGACATGATGGTGCACAGACAAATTGAGATGTATGTAAGGAATATATAATTGTTGCCATACGTCCAAGATGGCTGCGCAATGTCCCACATCACCTTGTTAGCCTTTGCATTAGTCAGTTACTAAGTATACTAAGTCAGTGCATCAATCAGTGTCTTCTTCACCCCGGACACGTCACCAGCCTGCAATTATTAATAAGATTTTAGAGGGTTGGCTGCTTTAAACAAGATGCCCCCTGATCTTAATCATCAACATGTTTAACCGATGAGCTCTCCTGTAGTGCTGCTTTAAGACAGCATGAGAGTGTTGTTGTTCACCATCATGGACCTACTGCTCAACTGCAGGTATGGTGTATTACACAAATGGACATCATGTGTCCATATCATCATGTGACTACTGTGTCCATACCATAATTTGCCCACACCACCATCATGTGACTAGTGTCCATACCATGATGTGCCCACACCACCATCATAATGTGACTAGTGTCCATAGTACCATCAAGTGTCCACACCACCTTCATATGACTAATGTAGTTACACCATGATCATCAACAGTGTACCTGTACTACCTGTACCATCATCAACAACAGTTGTTGCATCTCCAACGCTGCATATGCCTCCTACCGTACAGCTAGCGGTCCTTCAACTGCCTACAAGGACGCAGAGCGGGTGTGATCCGATGTTAGTGATGTGGAGGAGAAGGAGTGGGAAGGAGGGAAAACCATTTTTGAACAGTGGTTGTATAGGGGGTGATGGTCAGGTGGAATAGGTGGAAGGAATGTGAGATTAGTGAGATAGGAAGGTGGAAGAAGAACTTTGTTAACGTACTGATTGTTTGATGTGAGGTAATGCATATATTTGGCATGTCGCCAAAAAAAAAAAAATCAGAATGCCTTCTCCTAGTGCCTAAGTAGTCTGATGTACGGGCGACCAGATGAAAAGTAAGGTACGCATATACCTCACACACACACACACAAACGTCTCATGAAGTGCAGTCATACGTCTGTTGAGTTATACGCTATGACACTAGACACATGAAGAAACAATAATACATGCGTACCTCGTGTGCAAGGAGTATATGTGCAAGGAGTACATCAGAACAGTGTACATGATATAAACCTAAAGCTTGTGACCTTGGCGGAGCAACGCCAGATTCGGCAATTGAACCATGCAATGCATGAATCATGTGTATTGACGCATTGGGAGGTGCAACAATACACGTGATTCATGCATCACATGGTTCAATTGGCGAATCTGGCGTTGCTCCAAGGTCACAAGCTTTAGGTTTATATCATGGACACTGTTCTGATGTACTCCTTGCACATCGGTCCGTAAGTCTTGAAGGGTCGTGTCAAGGGTGACAACATGCATCTGCCCTCCCAAGTTAATGTTATTATTGGGACCATTACCCACCAAAGAGAATTCAACAGCGACCCCACTCAAGTGGAATCCAAGAGCCTGAAAATTAGGTTGTTGCGCAATTGGCCTGTAACATTTGACATCACAATTAATACACTGGAATTCAGAACATTTGTAATGCATGTGCATCTGCTTATGCATAAAACATAATAACACACAATGTCGAAACAAGATACGATCTTCCAACACATAGATAAAATTAGGCTATGTGAGTTAGGATAGACATGGCTTTCGCGCCTCATTAGCCTCATCCACTGTGTCAAGTGATCAGACATTCCCATAGTATTAACTATAGAACACGTAGAGAACATTTGTGCCTTAAAGTGTCAGTGTTATCAATATCCACATGTCGTGGGTCACAAAAAGGAGTGGAAGCAAGACATACGATCGGCAATATCTGTATAATATCAATGAAATAAAAGTGTTGGCACTGTAAAGCACTGTTTTACTGAAGATCATGCCGTGGCCAGATGTCCTCAGACACCTAAAGTACTCGTTAAACGTGCACTTTCACTAAAAGTAATAAGTGGGTCCTGATTCCTGAAAAACATATTTTCATCTTCTCGATAAGTATTTGTGGAGAGGAACTAGGGTCGTGCGCAACTTGCTGACTGGTTCGAGAAAGTGCTACTCTCGTACGGAAACACTTCGACGGAGCAGCATTTCGGTTGCCCCAAATAACCGAAGACCCAGTTGTAGTCTAGTCCGTCAATGGAACATCCCTAATACACGCTTTTGAATACACGCTGTAATTGGCTTGTTACAGCATAGCTTCACACAAGTGAGGGGTACAACATGTCTCCCATCCTGGGCGATGCCAATACCATTATAGCATCTGCTGCATTAAGAACTAAGAAGGTTCCACTGCTTCTTGATGATCAACAATTGACACTACTTCAGATCACACTTCCAAATACGTGAAGCCGATACACACGTAACTGAAGCCGATTCGTACTCAAGCCGAATCAGAACCTCAGACTCTCAAACCTTCATCACTCTTCTAGTGAGACTAGTTCTGAATATAACGAGTTACATTTTCATTGTCTTACTAGACCCCCTTAATATTTCCTCTGCTATTCACGTGATAAGCGATCTCATCACTTCAATAGTCATCAGATAAATAGAGACTCATATCCTATTGGGACATGCGAAGGGAAGTCTGATCATCTCCCTCCACTCCCTATTTAATATCAACAAGTAAACAACAAGGTTCAAGACATTGGTGATACTAGAACTCGTGTTTTTAAGCTCTGTCCACCATCATGACATACTTCATTGTGTAGGGCCATTGATAGTTGGTGCAGGCATTATTATCTTAGCTTGCAGGCTGGCATGTGTGAGATGGCCTCACTCAGAACAGCACGTACTACTTATGACTCATTGTTTGGAAGATCAACTGCAGATCCCATTGTGTTTATACTCTTACAGTCCCCCACTATCAGCTGGGTGAGGGCTGAGAGCTGCCTGAGAGCTGGAGCAAGGACTGATGAGGCAGTCTCCTCAGTCAAAAACACACTGCACATCAAATCTAGGCTCTCCAACTTTGTCAAAGCAGCCAGGGATGGAGTTAAAACTCTAAGCTGCTGAACCCCAACTAGTGAGAGACCACATACCTCACTCATCCCAAGGAAGGTCAAGCCAGTCAGCTTGATGAGAGCAGCAGATATATGGGAGGCCCCATCTTCACTAAGGAGATCCCTGTCGTTGGAGGATAAGTTCACGGACTTGAGAGTAGTAAGACAACCAAGTGACGGCCCCAACACTCCCATAGAACTTGCACTGATGCTGTTATGACTCAGATCAATGGACTGCAGGCGCTCAAGCCCACTCAGAGCTGTGGCTACAATAGCGATACTCTCTAATGGAAGGCTTGGAAGACAAGCCGACAAATTCAAATGTTGTAGGGTCTGCTTGAGGCATGTAAGAGCATTAGAAAACTCAGTTGCAGAATTCCACTCCAAAAGAGGATGCCCTGAAACATCCAAGCTGCGCAGGCTGAATTGCTAGAATTGCATCCCCTCTAGCGCTGGATAGAAGTTTGAGCCAGGGAGTTTGCATGCTCACATTGCATCTTAAAAGCAGAAAGGTTCAAGACTTCAAGCCTGGTTAAAGCCTGTAACGATGAAAATAACTGTGGAGATTCAAAGAGAACGCACAGCCTAATGCTATTTGACAGGTCAAGGTACCGGAGCCCAGTCAAGTTGCGCAACACGGAGGCAAATCCCTCAGCGTTTATTTTGTCACTACTAAAGTAAGCCATGCTGAGGTGCTGCAACCCAGACGGTCCACTCAAAAAACCAGGAAAGGAATGCACTGAATTAAAATCCAAATGCACATAGTTCAGGTTCAGGTGCGAAAGAGCTGTGAGATTGTTAAGCGCTGTTAAAAAAGCAGCACACCCAAATGGCGCAAATATCTTTAAGAAGCTCATATCCAGAGTCCTGAGCTGTCTGAGACCACTGAAGGCTGAGGAAAGCATTTGAAAATCAGAGAGCTCATCCTCATAATCGTAAAACAGATAGTTCTTAGAAAGACTAAGAAATGTGAGGGTGGTCAGTGACCTCAGAGCTATGGCCAGGGAGCAGGCTGCATTACAAAACAATTCATTGCCACCTAGATCCAGAGACTGGAGAGCAGGTAGGTGCCTCCAGGCCGGCTCCAAGGTTTCAAGATCCTTGGCATCTAGACCATTATTAGAAAGGACTAAGTCATGGAGTTGAGGCAGACTGATCATCAGACACTGCCGTAAGTGTGGACAAGCCATGGTGTGGATCTCCACTAGGGCTCCATGCAGTCTCAAACTCCTAAGATGGGTGAGCTGAGAGAAGAAGAGTCCAGCCTCAGCACCCATTCTACTATGGCTGCTTTGCGTATTGAAGTGAAACATAGGCGGATGTGTCTACATGTAGCAGAGACAATAAGGAGTCACAAGTCTCCACATATATATTGAATGATGTTCACATAACAGGGAATGATGAATCAACCTTAGCTTATGTGCCTGTAGTCCTACAACAAGTTCTATAAACAACCCACATTACTAAGCATGGGGGTACCTCTCAGGCAAACAATATTGTGAAAGCCGGGAATGCTAAATCTGTCCTTGTATGTCCCTTACAAGGAGCACCATATAGGGCAAACAATGAACAATAGGATGTGGGCTTGAGTGAAAGAATAAGAGTGCCCCATTAGCTATGACATTAGCTATGAGCTAGAATTACTAGAATACATCTTTGCATGTATCATGTATCATGTGCCGTATAGAGCTTCTACACACATTAGAAACTGTCAGATTGGCATCATGTTGTAATCAGAGCAGTGAATAAAAGAACATAGTCACACCTGAGTTATTGTTATGACTTGCACTGCATCTTCCACACCATGCAGCACCCATTGCAGCATGTCCATCAGGGAAGGTGACCTGAGTTTATTAGTGTCAGCTTTGTCTATCCTTCGTGTCCATCCGCGTTTAAACTCAATATGAAGGGCATGCATATCCTTGGCAGGTCTCAGACGCAAAGCCCACTCCTTAAACCATCTTTCACTGATCCTGAGGAATGCCATGTCACAAGAAACTGGGTGTCAAGCAGGTGTGAGAAGTTAATTTATTCCTTGAGATGGTGGGGATGTCACAGCGTATGAGTTTAGTACAGGGAATGATCAAGTTAAGCACACAGCTGTAGTTTTGAAGCATCAATAATCATAATAATCCATTAAGTTCCTTAAAATAATAGAGATACCTTTCTAACCTTTCACAACATGAAGGAACATGAAGGTACACAGTTTAACAAAATGTACACAGAATATCGCACATCACAGCCGTGAGTACATGAAAGTAGAATATGTAGGTTTCCACCTGGGGTTATCGCGGTGGACATGAAGGGTCAATTTTGCTGAATCTCCAAAGCTTTGAGCGATAATGTTGAAGCATCTGCTACTACAGATGGTATCAGGTGGAACCCCATCAGCAGCTGTAACTGTTGCAGCTCTTTTACTTCTCAGAACAGCACTCATCAGCCTCATCAGCCTGGAATGAGTTCCCGCATGTAACGTTTAGACGTTCTTCGTGGAAAAGGATCTAGATGTATGGTTCGGTACTTGTAAGATATAAGTACAATTCGTTACATACCTCCCCCCTTGAAAATACACCCGTTCGTCCTCGAGGATTACTCGATGCAAAGATCAAAGACTAGGCACATTTTACACGAGCACATACGAGTCTCATGCCCATACATGAGGCCTACCCAAGGGCCGGCGTTTGGGGAACCAATTTCACACGGAAGCAGGAAGGTACCCCAAGGGGATCGATCTGCTAAGCTGTGAAGCCAATGTAACGTTTAGACGTTCATCGTGGAAAAGGATCTAGATGTATGGTTCGGTACTTGTAAGATATAAGCACAATTCGTTACACCGCACAGCCTTGGGCATTTCCAGACATGTGGGCGATATGGCAGAGCAATGCATCGCTCAGTTCAAACAGAGGGGAAACGTCCACAACACGCTGATGCTCACTGTCTGCAATGTCCGCCAGTGATAGATTTCGTAGTCGATCACTCATCCTGACAGATTGCACGAGTGAGATCAAATAAGCGTAAAGAAAATATGATAAAGGTGTTTCTGTAACTATGGTTCATTGCAAAATGCTTACAGCGTCCAGTTCATCTCAGGCTGTCAATCATACATCATGTCTATGTTGTGCGTCACCAGCGAGCACTCTTTACCGAGTGTCACCTCTGTACATTTCGACAGATGCATATGCCCCGTTGCGTTTACGTGTATTACAAACATGATGTATATGCTAAAGATACCGATATGACTGTTTGCCAACTTACTTGACAACAGGATGGGCAGCTCAGAGCCTCCGGCATTGCGTGGTAGTGGATATGAACAGATAGGTCTAACGCAAGACATAACACAGTACGACAACATGAGAAATAGCACAAATTTGTGTTATACAATTAAAATTTAACTATATAGACGTTTGATTGTTGTTTCTGATGTTATAAAGAATTCTGCATCGTGTGCGTGGTGACAAGATGCAAGGATGGTCAACTGCAGTCCATGAATATTGCAATTCGCTGGTCTCTCAGATTATGCCAGCTTATGACGAGGCTTGTTCATCAGAAGTTAACACTGCATCAACAGGTATATCCTCTACTAGGAACTCCACCACTGTCTCCAAAAATGCCTTGCTTGAAAGTAAAGGCCTGCTCTGACTCTTAGTCATCATATCACTTGATACCACAGCAGTGGACTTTCCACCCAACACTTGAGTCCCTACAATGATACCAGGATAAGACACGGTCCTAAATATCGCACTGCGGCAACTGCGGCAACTCGATTGTTCATGGTCATTGGTCATTGCTTTCCAATCACGATTCTGATACACGCCTTCTAATGAATCTTGCAACTCAGTGCTTTCTGGTCATAATCTGGACGCTTCATGTCTCATGTCTTCATGAACAAACAAGATCCTCTCATAAGTACCATTAAGACAAAAACAACACATGACAGCTTTCCAACACTTTAGCATATGTAGGCGAACAGCAAATGATACAGGGCATGCGCTAAGAGGATTCTTATGTCTGCAATGAAACCTCATCTGCTAAAGGTTATCTACAATAAAGCACGCTTTTGAATCCATGCTGTAATTCCCTTGTTACAGCATTGCTTCACACAAGTGAGGGGTACAACATGTCTCCTGTCCTTGGTGATGCCAATACCATTACAGCATCTGCTGCATAATGGACTGAGACACAGAATATGCCGCCGGCTATCAGAAGGTTCCACCGCTGCTTGATGATCAACAATTGACACTAGTAGTACTTATGATCACACTTCCAATAAGCAGACTCTCAAACCTTCATCACTCTTCTAGTACTTCTAGTGAGACTAGTTCTGAATATAACGAATTACATTTTCATTGTCTTACTCGACCCCCTTAATATTTCCTCTGCTATTCATGTGATAAGCGATCTGACTTCAATTATAGTCATCAGATAAATAGAGACTTATATCCTATTGGGACATGCGAAGGGAAGTCTGATCATCTCCCTCCACTCCGTATTTAATATCAACAAGTAAAACAACAAGGTTCAAGACATTGATGATACTACAACTCATGTTTTTAAGCTCTGTCCACCATCAGGAAATACTTCATTGTGTAGGGCCATTGATAGTTGGTGCAGGCATTATCCTAGCTTGCAGGCTGGCATGTGTGAGATTGCCTCACTCAGAACAGCAAATACAGCTAATGCCTCATCGATTGCAAGACCAACTGCAGATCTCATTGTGTTCATCTTCACACAGTTCCCCACTATCAGCTGGGTCAGGGCTGAGAGCTGCCTGAGAGCTGGAGCAAGGACTGATGAAGAAATTTCCTCAGTCAAAAACACACTGCGCATCACATCTAGGCATTCCAACTTTGTCAAAGCAGCCAGGGATGGAGTTAAAACTCTGAGCTGTTGTACCCCAGCTAGTGAGAGACCAGATACCTTTGTCATCCCAAGGAAGGTCAAGCCAGTCAGATTGATGAGAGCAGCAGATATATGGGAGGCCCCATCTTCACTAAGGAGATCCCTGTTGGAGGATAAGTTCAGGGACTTGAGAGTAGTAAGACAACCAAGAGACGGCCCCAACACTCCCATAGAACTTGCACTGATGCTGTTATCACTCAGATCAATGGACTGCAGGCGCTCAAGCCCACTCAGAGCTGTGGCTATCATGACAATACACTCTAATGGAAGGTGTTGAAGACAAGCCATCAAAGTCAGGTGTTGCAGGGTGTGCTTGAGGCATGTAAGAGCTTTGGCAAAGTCATTTGCATAAACAAGGAGGAGAATCCCTCAGCGTTTGTGAAACTTTTGAAACCAGCCATGCTGAGGTGATGCAACACAGTCAGTCCACTCAAGACAGCGGGGAAGAAAACATCTGCATCTACATGCAGATCAAGGTAATCGAGTAGCAGATGCTGCAAAGCTGTAAGGTTGTTAAGCGCTGCTGAAAACGATGGGTCCTGGATTCTTGAGAACCTCATATTCAGAGTCCTGAGCTGACTGAGACCACCGAGGGCTGAGGAGAGGTCTTGGATATTAGATGGATTATTATTTTCTAGACCATCATTAGTAAAAAGACGGCTGTCTGATAGATTAAGAAATGTGAGGGTGGTAAGAGACCTCAGGGCTATGGCCATGGAGCAGGCTGCATCCCCATAGAATGCATTAGCACCTAGATCCAGAGACTGGAGAGCAGGCAGGCGGTTCCAGGCTGGCTTCAAGGCTTCAAGATCCTTGGCATCTAGACCATTACTGGAGAGGACTAAGTCCTGGAGTTGAGGCAGATTGATCAGGCACTGCAACAAGTGTGGAAAAGCCTCTGTGTGGATTGCCCCTAAGGCTCCATGAAGTCTCAAGCTCCGAAGATGGATGAGATGAGAGAAGAAGCGTCCATCCTCTGCACCCATTCTCTGGCTGCTGTTCATATCGAAGCTAAACATAGGAGGTGACTACAAATAGCAGAGACATAAGTCTTCACATATTGAGTGATGTTCACATAAGAGTCTTCACATATTGAGTGATGTTCACATAAGAGGGAATGATAAATCATCCATTGTTTCTGCCCTACATCAAGTACCAGCAATCATAAACATTACTACAGGTGGGCAAGAGTGAAAGAATAGCAGTACCTCAACAGCTACGAGCCAGAAGATAATGAGAAATACATATTCATATTTATCATGTATCAAGTGCTGTTTTAAGCTTGATTACAATAAACAAATATAAGAAATTGTCATATGGGCATACACGCAATTCATGCTGTGATCAGGGTGAATAAAAGAACGTAGTCTCACCTCTCTTGCTACTCGGCCTATTGTGATGACTTGCACTGCGTCTTCCACACCATGTAGCACCCATTGCAGCATGTCCATCATGGAAGGTGAGGTGTGGCCAGAGGCTGGCCTGAGCGTTGAACTTTGATGATGATCGAACTTTAGATGAAGATTATGCATATCCTTGGCAGGTATTAGTCGCAACGCCCATTCCTTACACCATCTTTCACTGATCCTGAGGGATGTCATGTCACAGGAAGCTGGGTGTCAAGCAGGTGTTAAGTAATGATCGACTCCTTGAGATGAAGGTATGGTGGGGAATGATCAAGTTAAGCACAGAGCTGTCTTGAAGTGTCAATTATAATCCATTAAGCTCCTTTCAGTAATCATATACCTATCACAACAGGAAAAAACGAAGGTATTTTTATACAATATACACAGAATGTACATAGCAGCCACAGTGAGTGCATGAAAGTATAATATGTAGGTTTCCACCTGGGGTTATCGCGTTCGACATAAAGGGTCAATTTTGCTGAATCTCCAAAGCTTTGAGCGGTGTTGAAACATCTGCTACTACAGGTCGTGGTACAATGTGGATCCCCATCAGCTGTAACCTTTGTAGCTCTTTTACTTCTCAGAACAGCACTCATTAGCCTGGAATGAGCTCCCGCACAGCCTTGGGCATTTCCTGACATGTGCACGATAAGGCAGAGCAATCCATCGCTCAGATTAAACAGAGGAAAAACATCCGCAGCACGTTTATGCTCATTGCTTGCGATGGCCAATGATGGATTTCCTTCGTCGTCCATCCTAGAAAGCTGTAATAATTAATGAGCGTTAACACAAATTTGTATGATGGCGCAAATGTAAATTTGCGTTACACACTCAACAGGATCAAATGAAAGTGGTTTCCATACCTTGATTGAGCGACAAAAATTTTAAAGTAACTCCAACGCTAACATCGGTCATTTGCACTATTCACATTGCATTATGTTCGCAAATAAATCTTGTGGGTTAAGTAGGACGACATTCACACATGCTATCCAGTATTGTCACTGGGCGTTTCAAGTCATTGTTGCTGTCATTCTATCACTATATTTTACTACGACATGTTTGACCTGCAAGGCTTTCAGGTCTTCATGTCGGTTCGCTAAGAAATCAGAAACTCATCATGATCGCATGCCTAGTTTGCATTCTGAAAGACCATGGGGTGTGAGAGAGAGGTCACAGGCCATAGTGCATTGCTAGCCATGGGACCTTTTACTTCCGCAACACCTCAGCTGTAGCAGTTGGAGGGATTCTTTACAGGATCTGTAGGTTCTTCAGACCAACACTGCTTCTGCTTTTTCTCCTAACTTCAAATTATTTAAAACAGAAAAACACAGCAGCTAGTTCGACACCATCACTCGATCAACAAGCTTCTGATCAAAATGCCCAAACAGGTGTCTACTACTCACATAGCTCTCAGCAAACCAACAGCTTCCTGCAAACATCCTCTGTTGATATCAAGGCAGTGCCACCAACTAGGATCAAAGGGGACTCATGGACTCCCCCCTGCTCCACAAGGCTCTCGCTCCGGAACCCACTAGCCCTTGCTGCACCACCACTGCTGCTGCTCCTATCAGCACTCACTGTCCTAGCCTCTGACAAGCTCACACCACCCACCACAAACATCAGGACTATCTTGCTTCGTGATGGGTTCTGCATGGCTACCTGCTGCCTGCTGACCCCAGCAGCACCCATCATGATGCGTCCCAATCCTTTGGAGATAAGACCACTCAGGGATGATGAGCTGCTGGCCGATGGCTGAATAGCAGTCATGAACAGACAAGATCCTCTCATTAGTACCATTAAAACAAACAACACATGACAGCTGCTCAACACTTTAGCATATGTAGGCGAACAGCAAATGATACAGGGCATGCGCTAAGAGGATTCTTATGTCTGCAATGAAACCTCATCTGCTAAAGGTTATCTACAATAAAGCACGCTTTTGAATCCATGCTGTAATTCCCTTGTTACAGCATTGCTTCACACAAGTGAGGGGTACAACATGTCTCCCATCCTGGGCGATGCCAATACCATTACAGCATCTGCTTCATGGACTGAGACACGGAATATGCCAATCAGAAAGTTCCACTGCTGCTTGATGATCAACAATTGACACGACTTTACATCACACTTCCAAGACTCTCATGAAACCGGACTTCCACTCTTCTATGACCAATCACTACCTGCATGAGGTCAGGCAGCTCCCCTCCCTTTCTCAACTGACAACCAATTTGCTGCAGCAGTGGCTTCACAGCAGCAGGTGTGTCAGAGAAGATGTCGGAAGTGTTGACCCTCCTCAGCTCCTCCAGGGGCAAGCGGGACTGTGAGATGTACTGCAAGCGCTGGAAGAAGGAGTGGAGTAGGCTGCGTACCTCCTTCTGTACAGCTGTCCTGCCTTCAGGGCCAGTCAGACATGCCTGCATCAGCATTAAGGAGGGACACTTCAGGAAGCTGCTTCTGCTTCTGCTGCCAGGGGGTCCTTTTGTCGTGCCAATAATAGAGATTATGACGACATATGAATATTTGGCTGGGCTGATTTCGCTTCATGAAGGTGATAAGAAGGTCCATAATACGAAAAATAATAAACGTTTTAGAAACTTTTGGAAAAAAAACTAGCCTTCTAGACCTGCAACTTTGTCGGACTAGAAAAACTAGCCCAGTCTATCTGTTAAGTGGAAACACTTCGAAGGAGCAGCATTTCGGTTGCCCCAGTTCTAGCCTAGTCCGTCAGTGGAACACCCCCTAATACACGCTTTTGAGTCCACGCTGTATTTGGCTTGTTACAGCATTATTGCTTCACACAAGTGAGGGGTACAACATGTCTCCCATCCTGGGCGATCCCAATACCATTACAGCATATGCTGCTGCATGGACTGAGGCATGGAATATGCCGCCGGCTATCAGAAGGTTCCACTTCTGCTTGATGATCAACAATTGACACTAGTACTTAAGATCACACTTCCAATAAGCAGACTCTCAAACCTTCATCACTCTTCTAGTGAGACTAGTTATGAATATAACGAATTACATTTTCATTGTCTTACTCGACCCCCTTAATATTTCCTCTGCTATTCACGTGATAAGCGATCTGAATTCAATTATAGTCATCAGATAAATAGAGACTCATATCCTATTGGGACATGCGAAGGGAAGTCTGATCATCTCCCTCCACTCCCTATTTAATATCAACAAGTAAAACAACAAGGTTCAAGACATTGATGATACTACAACTCATGTTTTTAAGCTCTGTCCACCATCATGACATACTTCATTGTGTAGGGCCATTGATAGTTGGTGCAGGCATTATCCTAGCTTGCAGGCTGGCATGTGTGAGATTGCCTCACTCAGAACAGCACGTATAACTGATGACTCATCGATTACAAGACCAGCTGCAGATCCCATTGGGTTCATCTTATAGCCCCCCACTATCAGCTGGGTCAGGGTTGAGAGCTGCCTGAGAGCTGGAGCCAGGACTGATAAAGCGATTTCCTCAGCCAAAAAGGCACTGCGCATCAAATTTAGGCTCTCCAACTTTGTCAAAGCAGCCAGGGATGGAGTTAAAACTCTGAGCTGCTGTACCCCAACTAGTGAGAGACCAGATACATCTCTCATCCCGAGGTAGGTCAAGCCAGTCAGCTTGATGAGAGCAGCAGATATATGGGAGGCCCCATCTTCACTAAGGAGATCCCTGTTGGAGGATAAGTTCAGGGACTTGAGAGTAGTAAGACAACCAAGAGACGGCCCCAACACTCCCATAGAACTTGCACTGATGCTGTTATCACTCAGATCAATGGACTGCAGGCGCTCAAGCCCACTCAGAGCTGTGGCTATCATGACAATACACTCTAATGGAAGGTTTTGAAGACAAGCCATCAAAGTCAGGTGTTGCAGGGTGTGCTTGAGGCATGTAAGAGCATTAGAAAACTCAGTTGCAGAATTCCACTCCAAAAGAGGATGCCCTGAAACATCCAAGCTGCGCAGGCTGAATTGCATCCCCTCTAGCGCTGGATAGAAGTTTGAGACCAGCAAGTTTGCATGCTCACATTGTATCTTAACAGCAGAAAGGTTCAAGACTTCAAGCCTGGTTAAAGCCTGTAACGATGAAAAAAAGTGTTGAGATTCAAAGAGAGCGCACAGCCTACTGCTATTTGACAGGTCAAGGTACCGGAGCCCAGTCAAGGTGCGCAAGGTGAAGGCAAATCCCTCAGCGTTTATTTCGTCACTACTAAAGTAAGCCATGCTGAGGTGCTGCAACCCAGACGGTCCACTCAAAAAACCAGGAAAGGAATGCACTGATGAATTAAAATCCAAATGCACATAGTTCAGGTTCAGGTGCGAAAGAGCTGTGAGATTGTTAAGCGCTGTTGAAAAAGCAGCACACCCAAATGGCGCGAATATCTTTAAGAAGCTCATATCCAGAGTCCTCAGCAGACTGAGACCACTTAGGGCTGAGGAAAGCATTTGAAAATCAGAGAGCTCATCCTCATAATCGTAAAACAGATAGTTCTTAGAAAGACTAAGAAATGTGAGGGTGGTCAGTGACCTCAGAGCTATGGCCAGGGAGCAGGCTGCATTACAAAACAATTCATTGCCACCTAGATCCAGAGACTGGAGAGCAGGTAGGTGGTTCCAGGCCGGTTCCAAGGTTTCAAGATCCTTGGCATCTAGACCATTATTAGAAAGGACTAAGTCATGGAGTTGAGGCAGACTGATCAGGCACTGCCTTAAGTGTGGACAAGCCATGGTTTGGATCTCCACTAGGGCTCCATGCAGTCTCAAACTCCTAAGATGGGTGAGCTGAGAGAAGAAGAGTCCAGCCTCAGCACCCATTCTACTATAGCTGCTTTGCGTATTGAAGTGAAACATAGGCGGATATGTCTACATGTGTAGCAGAGACAAGGGGTCACAAGTCTCCACATATTGAATGATATCCACATAACAGGGAATGATGAATCAACCTTAGCTTATGTGGCTGTAGTCCTACAACAATAAGTTCTATAAACATCCGACATTACTAAGCATGGGGGTCGAAACCTCTCAGGCAAACAATATTGTGAAAGCCGGGAATGCTAAATCTGTCCTTGCATGTCCCTTACAAGGAGCACCATATAGGGCAAACAATGAACAATAGGATGTGGGCTTGAGTGAAAGAATAAGAGTGCCCCATTAGCTATGACATCAGCTATGAGCTAGAATACATTTTTGCATGTATCATGTATCATGTGCCGTATAGAGCTTCTACACACATTAGAAACTGTCAGATTGGCATCATGTTGTAATCAGAGCAGTGAATAAAAGAACATAGTCACACCTGAGATATTGTTATGACTTGCACTGCGTTTTCCACACCATGCAGCACCCATTGCAGCATGTCCATCATGGAAGGTGACATGTGTTTATTAGTGTCAGCTCTGTCTATCGTTCGTGACCCTTCATCCCAAAACTCAATATGAAGGGCATGCATATCCTTGGCAGGTCTCAGACGCAAAGCCCAATCCTTAAACCATCTTTTACAGAACCTGAGCAGTGTCATGTCACAGAAAAGACTGGGTGTCAAGCAGGTGTGAGAATAGTGAGAAATGATTTACTCCTTGAGATGGAGGTATGGTGGGGATGTCACAGCGTATGAGTTTAGTATAGGGAATGATCAAGTTAAGCACACACCTGTAGTTTTGAAGCATCAATAATCATAATAATCCATTACGTTCCTTTAAATACTAGAGATACCTTTCACAACATGAAGGAACATGAAGGTACACAGTTTAACAAAATGTACACAGAATGTCGTACATCACAGCCGTGAGTACATGAAAGTAGAACATGCTGGTTTCCACCTGGGGTTATCACGGAGGACATGAAGGGTCAATTTTGCTGAATCTCCAAAGCTATTAGCGGTACTGAAGCATCTGCTACTACAGATGGTATCAGGTGGAACCCCATCAGCAGCTGTAACTGTTGCAGCTCTTTTACTTCTCAGAACAGCACTCATTAGCCTGGAATGAGTTGCCGCACAGCCTTGGGCATTTTCAGATAGGCGCACGATATGGCAGAGCAATGCATCGCTCAGTTCAAACAGAGGGGAAACGTCCACAACACGCTGATGCTCACTGTCTGCATTGTCCGCCAGTGATAGATTTCGTAGTCGATCACTCATCCTGACAGATTGCACGAGTGAGATCAAATAAGCGTAAAGAAAAGATGATAAAGGTGTTTCTGTAACTATGGTTCATTGCAAAATGCTTACAGTGTCCAGTTCATCTCAGGCTGTCAATCATACATCATGTCTATGTTGTGCGTCACCAGCGAGCACTCTTTACCGAGTGTCACCTCTGTACATTTCGACAGATGCATATGCCCCGTTGCGTTTACGTGTATTACAAACATGATGTATATGCTAAAGATACCGATATGACTGTTTGCCAACTTACTTGACAACAGGATGGGCAGCACAGAGCCTCCGGCATTACGTGCGCAGCGTGGTAGTGGATATGAACAGATAGGTCTAACGCAAGACATAACACAGTACGACAACATGTGAAATAACACAAATTTGTGTTATAAATTAAAAGTTAACTATAGTGACGTTTGATTGTTGTTTCTGATCTTATAAAGAATTCTGCATCGTGTGCGTGGTGACAAGATGCAAGGATGGTCAACTGCAGTCCATGAATATTGCAATTCGCTGGTCTCTCAGGTTATGCCAGCGAACTTTTGCGTTGGTACATTCTTTTATATGTTGAGGTATTGCTCTCGTTCCTCCAAAATCTCGTTTACTGCACTTACGCAGGAGAGAGATTACAGCGCTTAACGAAATTGAACGGTGATTGCAAAGCTGCACAGGATCAAGGGCTGGCGTTGATAATCGGAATGGATATCCTAAAATGAGACGGAAGTTTGATCATGTGTCAAACAAAGGCTGAGGAGCAGCTTGCACAGATCATGCTGGGGACGGCTGAAGCACTGAGCAAGACACCATCTTACAGTAAGGTCTATATTATGTACTTCTTTTTCCAATCTGAACAATGGAGAGCCCAATGTTTTGCAATGAAATGTGTTGAATATCACTTTGCAGGTGTACTGGTCACCATGCTAGAGCAAAATGCCAATCCCTCTCCCAATCAGCATGCGTTCCCCCCACCCGCTGCCATGCTGCAACAGCCATCAACTGCTGCTGCCTTCCCTGCCATCCCCCCCTGCTGCCATGCTGCAACAGCCATCAGGTACTGCTGCCTTTCCTACCCTTCCCCCACTTCCTACCATGCTGCAACAGCCATCAGGTACCTACCCTCCCCCCACTTCCTACCATGCTGCAACAGCCATCAGGTACTGCTGCCTTTCCTACCCTCCCCCCACTTCCTACCATGCTGCAACAGCCATCAGGTACTGCTGCCTTTCCTACCCTCCTTCAGTGGAAACAACATTAGGACCTCGGCGGAAGGGTAATCGTAATTGCAAGTACACTAGGTTTAGGGTTTAGGGTTTAGCTAATAGCTATAATTGCAAGTACACTAGGTTGAGGGTTTAGGGTTTAGCTAATAGCTATAATTGCAAGTACACTAGGTTTAGGGTTTAGCTAATAGCTATAATTGCGAGTACACTAGGGTTTATACAAATGCCAAGCATGAGAGAGGAGGCTACAAGAGCCAATATGAAGAGGAAACCTGAGCAGGGGCTCCCTCAGACTACTCCTTCAGGCCAGGAGCTACTACTTGAGAGAAATGCAATGTGGACTTGTAGACGGTCGCAAAGTGTGAATGGCTCGGAAACACAACCACCACTTCCAGTCCAAGAGGATGAATTGGATGCAGCTGGTGATGTTGCAAGGTTACAAGATAGGCCTCATCCAATATTGAGTACTTTACATGACATTATGAGAGGTTTAATTAGTGACTGCAATATGCAAATGCCGCCGCGCTTTTACCCATGCTTGAATTAGGCTAGGAGGCAGGTATAGACATATCAGATTTTGATGGGAGAAGTATTGCATTGATCTCCAAATCATGTCCTTTCATTAAGACTACTTTTTTTCAGACTTCTGAGAAGGTCATTTTTTGGCCATTCTAATTGGGTTAATAAAGTTATCAGCTACAACTGATAACCAGCGATAATTGTAAAGATTTACATATATTTATATCAAAATTGAATCAAAGTTGATTTGTAATGTAGTTGAATTCATTTTCTCAGTGTACAGACCGTTTCAGGCAAAATCCTTGTGTCAAAATCCTTCAAACATTTTGTTAACAATACAGTTAAAATCTTAGTCCAAATGGTTCCAATTATTTTGGGACAGACAGCTCCGAAGCCAATAGTGGGTATCCCTCTTTCGATTCGATAAATCGAAATCCGATGTGCCAAGACCTTCAACACCTTCAAAAAACGACTGTTTAAGTCGCAATACATTTGTGTAAAGGTTGTTTTGTTATGGCTCTGCGGCTCGAACTCCCTTCGTCGGAGAGATCAAAGCCGCCATCATCAGCTTGCCCAGAGCTGTATAATGGCCCTTCTCCAGCAGTAGGGATCGAAGGACTTGAGAGCTGTAATGCAAGCCAAGAACGGCTGTATGACAGGAAGGACAGTACTGCGGCTGGCACATGATTTTGTATGAACTAAGATAAACAAAGGAAGGAGGCGGGCACAAAGCACAGCGCTGCGTATGCTGGACACAGCAATAATCTAACAAGCATAGATGTAGCAGTATGCAATTTAGTGCTCAGATATATAACTGCAGTCTGCATGCACATGCATTACAGATGCTTGCAGCAGCATGACGTGGCGTCCAAAAAAGGAATCCGACTTCTGCATCTTCACACTTTTTCTTCCTAGTAAGATACGTTAGTTATCATTAAGACCTACAGTAGGTACTAAGTGATCAGGTATGTGTTCAGTGGCCCTGGGATACTTTGGAGGCCTAGTTACTGGAGCGTCTTGATGCCTGCAGTGCAGATGCTGCTTTTTCCAAACTGTCAAGACCTGATAGCTACACAGTCCATAATTAACCACAATAACCTCAGCAGCAAAGCCCAACTACCCTTTAAGAACGTTGTAATGAAATGAACTCAGCAGCTTCCACATCACTCATTACGTAAATCCCTTTCTTTTGTGTCTTAGGCATATCTCACCTCGCTCTATCATACGGCTCTATCTGACAGGTCATGACAGTCATGGCATAGTTCTGTTATCAAACTTTATACTGTGATCATGCTCCAGCAGTAGTTTCGAAGAGTATCGTCACTACTTCAGCAGCATGTGCAATAACATCTGCTGTATACAACAACCATGCTATATATCACAGTAATTAACTAAGGTCTATTTGCGATGGCGTTCTGCATCCATTGATGACTGCGGCACTACAGAAGATTTGCTTGGATATTACATTGCAGCATCACCTTGTTGTCATCTTACAGTTTGCATTCTGTTAGACAAACCAAGGAGTAAAAATTGTCAATGCTGTTATCTCATGATGCTCCCTGTATAGTGAGATGGTGAGACACTTCCCCCATCTACTTGCTGCCCCTCATGCAACACTACTACCTGCAATGAAACCTCAACTGCTAAAGCAGGTTATCTACAATAATAAAGGGGTATTTCCACAGGAAGACTAGGTTCGGACTAGAGTAGGGTGGTTGGAGATCACACACAAGCCTCCTAGTCCGATATTGTTTTTATAGTACCAATTATGACGACATATGAATATTTGGCTGGGCTGATTTCGCTTCATGAAGGTGATAAGAAGGTCCTTAACACGAAAAATAATAAACGTTTTAGAAATTTTTGAAAACAGAACTAGCCTCATAGACCTGCAACTTTGTCGGACTAGAACAACTAGCCCAGTCTATCCTGTTAAGTGGAAACACTTCGAACGAGCAGCATTTCGGTTGCCCCAAACCGACGACCCAGTTCTAGTCTAGTCCGTCAGTGGAACACCCGCTAATACACGCTTTTGAGTCCACGCTGTATTTGGCTTGTTACAGCATTACTTCACACAATAAGTGAGGGGTACAACATGTCTCCCATCCTTGGCGATGCCAATACCATTATTATAGCATCTGCTGCATTAAGAACTGAGACATGGAATATGCCAATCAGAAAGTTCCACTGCTGCTTGATGATCAACAATTGACACTAGTACTTAAGATCACACTTCCAATAAGCAGACTTGTTGGGATATTGTAGGGTTCATATTAGGGTATATGTTCCTTTTATTCTATCCTGTGGTATGCAGTGCACCAATTGCATGTGCATTCACCACAGGTAAGCATTTATTCGTTGTATCCCCCTATCTTAGACTAAGAGATGTAACCAGTTGCATGTGCATTCACCACAGAATCATAGGTTATGGGCCTCCGAGCGCTCGTGCGTTCTACTCTGGAGGTGCGATGTGTGTGTAGCTGGTCACTGGGTTGAGTCGAGGATCGACGTCTCATTTTTGAGTTTTGATCTGAGTAAAGTCGGCGGGGAGAATGAAGTGCTGCGAGAGATTGTACGTGACAGGAGAGGATTTCAATTGAAGAGAAATGATATTAGTATGAAATGGGATTAGCTTCACTGGACCTGTGAGGTGTAAGACGTGACGCAGGTAGTTAGACCTGGACAGTTCTCTTACAGCAGGTAGTTAAACGCAGTAGATTGCATAAATCAAGGTTCCTAAGATCGGTTTAAAGCCAATTGAGATGACCTCGTCCGTGTACACGTGAATCTTCTCAGTAGTTGAACCAATGAGATATGGTGACCTCATTGTTAGATTTCATGTTTGATACAAGCACGGTTGCTTGCATGTAAATCGTTTCTTCTTTGACTTGTTGACAATATTTGTGATGGAGTTCGAACTGAGTAGTTTGGCTTTCGATTCTTGGATTTTTTTTTGGTACACATGGCAGTGAATTTGATGTAGCTCTCTCATGTGTCATGGTTGGTTGGACCAGATCATGGTAATCATGGTGTTGACAAGAATGGTAGATTGAAGTTGTTTTCAACCATGGTAGGATCTGGAATCGGGGGAGTGAAATCTTAATTGTTTTTTGAGTTCTTGGAACTTTTTCAGTTATAGATTTGTGATTGTACCTTTTGCATTTTCTTAGTTTCGATCAGGTGGTATTACCAAACCTGATCGAGGGGGAGTGTTGGGATATTGTAGGGTTCATATTAGGGTATATGTTCCTTTTATTCTATCCTGTGGTATGCAGTGCACCAGTTGCATGTGCATTCACCACAGGTAAGCATTTATTCGTTGTATCCCCCTATCTTAGACTAAGAGATGTAACCAGTTGCATGTGCATTCACCACAGAATCATAAGACTCTCATTAACCTTCATCACTCTTCTAGTGAGATTAGTTCTGAATATAACGAATTACATTTTCATTGTCTTACTCGACCCCCTTAATATTTCCTCTGCCATTCACGTGATAAGCGATCTCATCACTTCAATAGTCATCATGGAATATAATTAGAGACTCATATCCTATTGGGACATGCGAAGGGAAGTCTGATCATCTCCCTCCACTCCGTATTTAATATCAACAAGTAAAACAACAGGGTTCAAAACATTGATGATACTACAACTCATGTTTTTAAATTCTGTCCACCATCAGGAAATACTTCATTGTGTAGGGCCATTGATAGTTGGTGCAGGCATTATCTCAGCTTGCAGGCTGGCATGTGTGAGATTGCCTCACTCAGAACAGCACGTACAACTGATGACTCATTGTTTGGAAGATCAACTGCAGATCCCATTGTGTTTATACTCTTACAGTCCCCCACTATCAGCTGGGTGAGGGCTGAGAGCTGCCTGAGAGCTGGAGCAAGGACTGATGAGGCAGTCTCCTCAGTCAAAAACACACTGCGCATCAAATCTAGGCACTCCAACTTTGTCAAAGCAGCCAGGGATGGAGTTAAAACCATGAGCTGCTGTACCCCAGCTGAGAGACCAGATACCTCACTCATCCCAAGGAAGGTCAAGCCAGTCAGCATGATAAGAGCAGCAGATATATGGGAGGCCCCATCTTCACTAAGGAGATCCCTGTTGGAGGATAAGTTCAGGGACCTGAGAGTAGTATGAAGACAGCCAAGAGACGGCCCCAACACTTCCATAGAACTTGCACTGATGCTGTTATCACTCAGATCAATGGACTGCAGGCGCTCAAGCCCACTCAGAGCTGTGGCTACAATAGCGATACTCTCTAATGGAAGGCGTGGGAGACAAGCCGACAAACTCAGGTGTTGAAGGGTGTGCTTGAGGCAAGTAAGTGCATTGGAAAACTCAAATGAATTCCATTCCAAAAGAGGATGCCCTGAAACATCCAAGCTGCGCAGGCTGAACTGCATCCCCTCCAGTGCTGGATAGAAGTTTGAGACCATTCCCCAATACTCACATTGCAACTCAACAATTGAAAGGTTCAAGACTTCAAGCCTGGTCAAAGCCTGTAACGATAAAGCAAAGTGTGGAGATTCTATGAGACCGCACAGCCCACTGCCATTTGACAGGTCGAGGTACTGGAGCCCAGTCAAGGTGCGCAGCACGGAGGTGAAAACCGCAACATTTTCAAAACTATTAAAACCAGCCATGCTGAGGTGCTGCAACCGAGTCAGTCCACTCAAAACAGTGGGGAGGAAAAACTCTGCATCAAAACCCAGACGCAACTCGTTGAAGTTCAGGTGCTGCAGAGCTGTAAGGTTCTTAAACGCTGCTACAAGAGCAGCACACCCAGATGAGTCAAAGGAAGTTGAGGAGCTCATATCCAGAGTCTTGAGCTGACTGAGACCACTGAGGGCTGAGGAGAGCATTTGAATATCAGTGGGCTTATCCTCATAATCGTGAAACAGATAGTTCTCAGAAAGACTAAGAAATGTGAGGGTGGTCAGTGACCTCAGAGCTATGGCCATGGAGCAGGCTGCATCACCAACAAATACATTGCCACCTAGATCCAGAGACTGGAGAACAGGCAGGTGCTTCCAGACTGGCTCCAAGGCTTCAAGATCCTTTGCATCTAGACAATTATTGGAAAGGACTAAGTCATGGAGTTGAGGCAGACTGATCAGGCACTGCTGTAAGTGTGGACAAGCCTCAGTGTGGGTCACCATTAGGGCTCCATCAAGTCTCAAACTCCGAAGATGGGTGAGCTGAGAGAAGAAGCGTCCATCCTCAGCACCAAAGTGAAGTATGGGCGGATACAACTACAGAAAGCGGACAAAGGCGTTTCAAAAGTCACCTCTTTTAAATCATGTTCACTCCTATCAAGAGGCATTTAGAATATATACTCACATTATAAACTATCATCATAAGCAAGTGTGCAATTTAGCATACACATAGTTATCAGTGTGATTGACAGCAGGAAAACCCACATTATACCCAGAATTAATTGTAATGACTTGTACAGCATCCTCCACACCATGCAGCACCCACTTCAGCATGTCCATGATGCAAGCAGATGACGCAAGGTTAGTGCCGGATAATTCTCTGCTTTCTGATCTTGACACGTTATCCCTCTTAAGCTCTAGATGAAGAGCATGTAGATCCTTGGCAGGTCTCAGACGCAAGGACCATCTCCTGAACCATGGTTGTAAGTACCTGAGCAGGGTCACGTTACAGGGAACTGGATATCAAACACGGAATGACAAAATTAGCTAGTCCTGGAGATGAAAAGAAGGTGTGGAATCAACGTTACTATTTCAAAGACAGCACCTGCTTGGATCATGAGTTAATCCATTCATAGTAATGTCTCCACCCGTATTATTCATAATTTACATCAGGAAATAGCACAAGCTTATTTAATGCAATGTGCAGGTGTGTACATCCCAGAGCACAGTGAAGATGATTATGAAGGTATCCACCTGGGATGTTCACAGTTGACATGAAGGGTCAATTTAGTTGAATCTCCAAAGCTTTGAGCGAAACTGACGTTTTTGTTACAGATCCCAGAAAGCAGTACCCATTCGGGTCTATCTGCTGCGCCGGCTCTCCTACTCCTCAGAACAGCACTCATCAGCCTGGAATGAGCTCCCGCACAGCCTTGGGCATTTCCAGATAGGCGCACGATGCGGCAGAGCAATTCATCAGTCAGATTAATTAGAGGGAAAACATCATTGACACCCTCATGTTCACTGCCTGCAGTATTAAGTGATTGAATTCTTCGTTGAGCCATGACGACGTTAACACAGTTTGTCTGTAAAAGATACGAACTTAGATCTTCGATAAAAACTCGACAGGGACGAATGACAGGATTTCCATTTCTGGATGCAGCGACATAGCAGCACTGACAGCAGTTTAACCCTAGTATCGGTAATGTACGTCCCAAGAGTAGGAAACAACTCACACATACTTTGCTACATTGTTCATGGACGTTTCAAGTCATCGTTACTGACACTATATCAACATGATTTACCACTTGCATGAACTTTCGGCCTTGCAAGACAGGCCGATGGCACGTATATAGTGCCGATGTGCCAAGACCTTCAACACCTTCCAGAAACGAATGTCTAAGTCGCAAAAATTGATGTAAACGCTGTTTTGTTATGACTCCGCGGCTCGAACTCCCTTCGTCGGAGAGATCAAAGCCGCCATCAACAGCTTGCCCAGAGCTGTGTAATGGCCTCTCTCCAGCAGTAGGGATCGAAGGACTTGTGAGCTGTAATACAAACCAAGAACGGCTGTATGACTGGAAGGACAGTACTGCTGACACATGATTTTGTATGAACGAAGATAAACAAAGGAAGGAGGCGGGCACAAAGCACAACGCTGCGTATGCTGGACACAGCAATCTAACAGGCATAGATGTAGCAGTATGCAAGTTAGTGTCCTCAGATAAATGCCTGCACAAATTGCAGCAGCATGACGTGGCGTCCAATAAAGGAGTCGGACTTCTGCAGCTTCACACTCTGTCTTCCTAGTAAGATACGTTAGTTATCATTAAGACCTACAGTAGGTACTAAGTGATCAGGTATGTGTTCAGTGGCCCTGGGATACTTTGGAGGCCTAGTTACTGGAGCGTCTTGATGCCTGCAGTGCAGATGCTGCTTTCCAAACTGTCAAGACCTGATTATATTTACACAGCCCATGATTAAGCGAAAATGAACTCAGCAGTAACGCTCAAATCTTTAAGGAATGTCTGATGAAAGAACTCATCAACTTCCACATCACTCCATGTAAGTCCATTTACTTTGTGTCTGCTTATGCATATCTCACCTCGCTCTATCAGACGGCTCTACTATTTAACAGGTCACTACAAAGTTCTGTGATCAAACTTTATACTGTGAGCATGCTCCAGTAGTTTTGAAGAGTACCGTCACTACTTGAGCGGCATTTGCAATACCAGCTGCTGTACACAACCACTAAGCTTTTCATCACAATAATTAATAACTAAGGTCTACTATTTGTGACGGCGCAGTTCTGTATCCATTGATGTCTGCGGCACTACAGAAGCAGGTTTGTCAAGGTATTACATTCTGATAGGTATCTCCTTGTAGATGTGATCTAACAGCAGATTACATTCTGATAGACAAACCAGCCAAGGATTAAAGGTTGTCAATGCTGTGATCTCATGATGCCTTCTAGTGTATAGTGAGATGGAGAGACACTTCATCCCCCATCTACTTGGTAGTACCCTTCATGCAACACTACTATCTGCTGTGATGAAATCTCAACAGCTAAAGGTAGTTGTCTACAATAATTCACGATCCATAATGCTGTAATTCGATTGTTACAACATTGCTGCCGCGGCACGCAAGTGCCCGGTACCGTACCAACATTTTGACAACATGTCTCCTATCCTGGGCGATGATGCCAATACCATTACAGCATATGCTACGGCATAACATGGACTGAGGCACGGAATATGCCGCCGGCTATCAGAAGCAGGTTCCACTGAGAGCTACTTGATGATCAACATTAGACACTGCTTTACATCACGCTTCTACTTTAAGACTCGCAAACCTTCATCACTCTTCTAGTGAGATTAGTTCTGAATATAACGAATTACATTTTCATAGTTGTCTTCCACAATAACAAGCCTAACATGAAGCCCCTTGTGTAAGATATATATTTCCACTACTGCTATTCACATGATCTAGGCGATCTTCCTTCAATAGTCAACAGATCAATAGAGACTCATTTCCTAGTGGGACATGAGATGGGAACTCTTCATCTCCCTCCGCCCTTCCCTTCTAATACTGAATATCCACGAGTAAAAAGACAAGGCTCAAGACATTCATAAGCTACAACTCAATGTTCTTAAGCTCTGTCCACCATCATGAAATGCTTCATTGTGTAGCAGGGCAATTGATAGATGTTGCAAGCATTACCTTAGCTTGCAGGCTGGCATGTGCAATATGGCCTCACTCATAACAGCAAGTACAGCTGATGACTCATTGTCTGCAAGATCAACTAAATGTGCCTTGTCATGCTTGAAATGATATCCTACCACCAGCTGGGTCAGGGCTGAGAGCTGCCTGAGAGCTGGAGCCAGGACTGATATAGTAATTTTCTCAGTCAAAAAGGCACTGCATATCAAATTTAGGCACTCCAACTTTGTCAAAGCAGCCAGAGATGGAGTTAAAACCCTGAGCTGCTGAACCCCAGCTGAGAGACCAGACACCTCACTCATCCCAAGGTAGGTCAAGCCAGTCAGCTTGATGAGAGCATCAGATACATGTGAGGCCCCATCTTCACTAAGGAGATCCCTGTTGTAGGATAAGTTCAGGGACCTGAGAGTAGTATGAAGACAGCCAAGAGACGGCCCCAGCACTCCCATAGAACTTGCACTGATGATGTTATCGCTCAGATCAATGGACTGCAGGCGCTCAAGCCCACTTACAGCTGTGGCTATCATTGTGACACTCTCTAATGGAAGGTTTTGAAGACAAGCCATCAAAGTCAGGTGTTGCAGGGTGTGCTTGAGGCATGTAAGAGCTTTGGCAAAGTCAGTTGCATAATTCCAGTCCAACCAAGCATGCCCTGAGACATCCAAGCTGCGCAGGCTGAATCGCATCCCCTTCAGTGCTGTATAATAGAAGTCTGTTTCAAGCTGAAATGGCAGATGGCAGCGGCGCAGTATTGAAAGTTTCAAGTGCTCAAGCCTGGTCAGACCCTGAAAGGATGAAACAAAGTGTGGAGACTCTATGAGACTACACAGCCTGCCATTGGACAGGTTAAGGTACCGGAGACCAGTCAAGGTGCGCAACACGGAGGAGAATTCCTCAGCGTTTATTTGTCACTACTAAAATAAGCCATGCTGAGGTGCTGCAACCCAGTCAGTCCACTCAAGACAGCAGGGTACAAACGATCTTCACTATATTGATCAGGACTCAACATATTGAGGTTCAGGTGCTGCAGAGCTGTAAGATTGTTAAGCGCTGTTGAAAAAGCAGCATACCCAAATGGCGCGGTAATCTTTGAAAAGCTCATATCCAGAGTCCTCAGTTGACTGAGACCACTGAGGGCTGAGGAGAGCATTTGAAAATCAGAGAGCTCATCCTCATGATAGTAAAACAGACAGTTCTTATAAAGACTAAGAAATGTGAGGGTGGTCAGTGACCTCAGAGCTATGGCCATGGAGCAGGCTGCATCACCCTTGAATGCATTGCCACCTAGATCCAGAGACTGGAGAGCAGGTAGGTGCCTCCAGGCCGGCTCCAAGGCTTCAAGATCCTTTGCATCTAGACTATTGCAGGAGAGGACTAAGTCATGGAGTTGAGGCAGATTGATAAGACACTGCTGCAACAGTGGACAAGCCATGGTGTGGATGTTAGCGAGGGCACAATCAAGTCTCAAGCTCCGAAGATGGGTGAGCTGAGAGAAGAAGCGCCCATCCTCTGCACCCATTCTCTGGCTGCTGTTCATATTGAAGCTAAACATAGGAGGTGACTACAAATAGCAGAGACATAAGTCTTCACATATTGAGTGATGTTCACATCAGAGGGAATGATGAATCATCCATTGTTTCTGCCCTGCATCAAGTACCAGCAATTATAAACATTGCTACAGGTATTACAGGTGGGCAAGAGTGACAGAATAGGAGTGCCTCAACTACAGCTACGAGCCAGAAGATAATGAGAAATACATATTCATATTTATCATGTATCAAGTGCTGTTTTAAGCTTGATTACAATAAACACACATAAGAAATTGTCATATGGGCATACACGCAATTCATGCTGTGATCAGGGTGAATAAATGAACGTAGTCTCACCTCTCTTGCTACTCGGCCTATTGTGATGACTTGCACTGCGTCTTCCACACCATGTAGCACCCATTGCAGCATGTCCATCATGGAAGGTGAGGTGTGGCCAGAGGCTGGCCTGAGCGTTGACCTTTGATGATGATCGAATTTTAGATGAAGATTATGCATATCCTTGGCAGGTATTAGTCGCAACGCCCACTCCTTACACCATCTTTCACTGAACCTGAGGGATGTCATGTCAGAGGAAACTGGGTGTCCAGCAGGTGTTAAGTAATGATCGACTCCTTGAGATGAAGGTATGGTGGGGAATGATCAAGTTAAGCACACAGCTGTCTTGAAGTGTCAATTATAATCCATTAAGTTCCTTTCAGTAATCAGATACCTATCACAACACGAAGGAGCGAAGGTATTTTTATACAATATACACAGAATGTACATAGCAGCCGTAGTGAGTGCATGCAAGTATAATATGTAGGTTTCCACCTGGGGTTATCGCGTTCGACATAAAGGGTTAATTTTGCTGAATCTCCAAAGCTTTGAGCGGTGTTGAAACATCTGCTACTACAGGTCGTGGTACAATGTGGATCCCCATCAGCTGTAACCTTTGCAGCTCTTTTACTTCTCAGAACAGCACTCATTAGCCTGGTATGAGTTCCCGCACAGCCTTGGGCATTTCCTGACATGCGCACGATAAGGCAGAGCAATTCATCGCTCAGATTAAATAGAGGGAAAACATCCGCAGCACGTTTATGCTCATTGCTTGCGATGGCCAATGATGGATTTCCTTCGTCGTCCATCCTAGAAGGCTGTAATAATTAATGAGTGTTAACACAAATTTGTCTGATGGCGCAAATGTAAATTTGCGTTACACACTCAACAGGATCTAATGAAAGTGGTTTCCATAACTTGATTGAGCGACAAAAAATTTAGAGTAACTCCAACGCTAACATCGGTCATTGGCACTATTCACTTTGCATTATGTTCGCAAATAAATCTTGTGGGCAAAGTAGGACATTCACACATGCTATTCAGTATTGTCACTGGGCGTTTCAAGTCATTGTTGCTGTCATTCTATCACTATATTTCACTACGACATGTTTGACCTGCAAGGCTTCAGGTCTTCATGTCGGTTCGCTAAGAAATCAGAAACTCATCATGATAAACGCATACCTAGTTTGCATTCTGAAAGACCATGGGGTGTGAGAGAGAGGTCACAGGCCACTACAGTGCATTGCTAGCCATGGGACCTTTTACTTCCGCAACAGCAGTTGGAGGGATTCTTTACAGGATCTGTAGGTTCTTCAGTCCAACACTGCTTCTGCTTTTTCTCCTAACTTCAAATTATTTAAACAGAAAAACACAGCAGCAAGGTCGACACCATCACTAGGTCGACAAGCTTCTGATCAAAATGCCCAAACAGGTGTCTACTCTCATAGCTCTCAACAAACCAACAGCTTCCTACAAACATCCTCTGGTGATATTAAGGCAGTGCCTCCAACTAGGATCAAAGGGTACTCATAGACTCCCTCCTGCTCCACAAGGCTCTCGCTCCGGAACCCACCATCCCTTGCACCACCACTGCTGCTGATCATATCGGCACTCACTGTCCTAGCCTCTGACAAGCTCACACCACCCACCACAAACATCAGGACTATCTTGCTTCGTGCTGGGTTCTGCCTGGCTACCTGCCTGCTGACCCCAGCAGCACCCATCATGATGCGTCCCAATCCTTTGGAGATAAGACCACTCAGTGATGATGAGCTGTTGGATGGCTGAATAGCAGTCATGAACAGACAAGATCCTCTCATTACCTTTAAGACAAAAACAACACATGACAGCTTTCCAACACTTTAGCATATGTAGGCGAACAGCAAATGATACAAGGCATGCGCTAAGAGGATTCTTATGTCTGCAATGAAACCTCATCTGCTAATGCAGATTATCTACAATAAAGCACGCTTTTGAATCCATGCTGTAATTCCCTTGTTACAGCATTGCTTCACACAAGTGAGGGGTACAACATGTCTCCCATCCTGGGCGATGCCAATACCATTACAGCATCTGCTGCATGGACTGAGACATCAGAAAGTTCCACTGCTGCTTGATGATCAACAATTGACACCACTTTACATCACACTTCAAGACTCTCATGAAACCGGACTACCACTCTTCTATGATGACCAATCATTACCTGCATGAGGTCAGGCAGCTCCCCTCCCTTCCTCAACTGACAACCGATTTGCTGCAGCAGTGGCTTCACAGCAGCAGGTGTGTCAGAGAAGATGTCGGAAGTGGTGACCCTCCTCAGCTCCTCCAGGGGCAAGCGGGACTGTGAGATGTACCGCAAGCGCAGGAAGAAGGAGTGGAGTAGGCTGCGTACCTCCTTCTGTACAGCTGTCCTGCCTTCAGGGCCAGTTAGACATGCCTGCATCAGCATTAAGGATGAGGGACACTTCAGGAAGCTGCTGCTTCTGCTGCTGCCAGGGGGTCGTTTAGTAGTGCCAAGCAATTATAAAGCGGGTATCAAAGCTCCTAGTCTTGTCTTGTGTACCAACAGATGATTGACGGTAGATGAGTCAATAAGGAGTATAACCCCAATAACACATCCACACTTCCACGCACTACATGACGTTAAGTTCATTCACCCCCCGACTGTTACAACTATTGCAACTCAACAGCTTCATACTGATGATCGTTATATCATTCCTCCTCAGCACCTATCCTATCATCATCTCAAGAGCTGGGAGCTCAAGCTGATGGCTCTCTCATCCCATGACATACTACCAGCCCCTATCCACACGATGAAGGTCGAGATGCTAGTCTATCATGCCTTCTTGATGCCAGGAACAAGATTTTTACAGTTCCTCCATTGTACCTAAGGTGGATAGAGTAAGCATCCCTACTTGCTTTACTTGCTTGATCTTTTTCATCACAGCAGTAGAGTGGAGGTATCCCTACTACCTGATTCATGCTGTTCATCACAGTAGAGGGAAGATATCCCTACTACCTGATTCATGCTGTTCATCACAGTAGAGGGAAGATATCCCTACTACCTGATTCATGCTGTTCATCACAGTAGAGTGGAGGTATACCTACTACCTGATTCATCTTTTACATCATATCAGAGAGGTATCCAGGGGTGTCATCCCTACCTGCTTCATCCTGTCTATCACAGTAGAGGAGAAGCAGTCCAGAGACAATGTGTCATTCCCTTCCAGCTTCCCCTTGGCTGCCGCTGCAATCTGTGCCAGCACTGCCTGTTGGCAGGCATGCTGCAGCTCCTGCTCCTCAGGCTGAGAGAAAGGACCAGCAGCAGCAACAGCGGTGCCAGGAGGAGCAGCATCAGGCCACAGAGAGTAGACTAAAGGAAGCAGTTGGAGGACATCAGAGACGTAAAGAGGGCCCTGAGACAGCAGAAGAGAAGATGGGGCCTTTATCAAATAGAGATCAGGATGACGTGCAAACTAGTCGGTATGACCGCTGATCCCTTGATGATGAGCACAGTGCAGTGCAAACTAGTCGGTATGACCGCTGATCCCTTGATGATGAGCACAGTGCAGTGCAAACTAGTCTGCATGACCGCTCATCCCGCCTTGATGATGGGCACAGTGCAGTGCAAACTAGTCTGCATGACCGCTCATCCCGCCTTGATGATGGGCACAGTGCAGTGCAAACTAGTCTGTATGACCGCTCATCCCGCCTTGATGATGAGCACAGTGCAGTGCAAACTAGTCTGCATAACCGCTCATCCAGCTTCATGAGCACAGTGCAAACAAAGTGACATAATAGATAAATCACAGGACATAATGGAGCACAAACAAATTGCAATGTATGTAAGGAATATACAATTGTTGCCAAACGTCCAAGATGGTTGCGCAATGTCCCACATCACCTTGTTTGCCTTTGCATTAGTCAGTGCTTCAATCAGTGTCTTCTGCACCCCAGACATGTCACCAGCCTGCAATTAATAGGATTTTATAAGGTTGGCTTAATACAAGAAGTACCTGATGAACGATGTCACGTAACAGGGAACTATCAAACAAGGCATGGCAAAATTAGCAAGTCCTGGAGATGAAAGGAATCAACATTACTACTATTTCACATATAGTACCTGTGTGGATTATGAGTCAATGTATTCATAGTAAACAAGACATCTTAAAAAACGATGCCCCATGTATCTTAATCATCAACAAATTTAACTAAGCTCTCCTGTGCTGCTCTAAGACAGCATGATAGTGTTGTTGTTCACCAACTTCATATGACTAGTGTCCATACCATGAGTCCATACCATCATGGACCTTCTGCTCAACTGCAGGTCTGTAGTATTGCACTGATGGACATCATATGTCCATACCACCATGCAACTAGTGTCCATACCATGTGTCCATACCACCAGGCAACTAGTGTCCATACCATCATGTCATTAGTGTCCATACCATGTGTCCATACCATCATGTGACTAGTGTCCATACCATGTGTCCATACCATCATGTGACTAGTGCAGTTACACCATCATCATCAACAGTGTACCTGTACCATCATCAACAACAGCTGCTTCTCCAACGCTGCAGATGCCTCCCACCGTACAGCTAGAGGTCCTTCAGCTGCCTGCAGTACACTGACAGTAAGTGCCAGTAATCCTTTATATCGCAAGGCTGTACTTCTCCCTCTCTGACCACCATCCCTTGAGTCAACAGTAGGAGTAGTATCAGAATGAATTGATGCTAGATCCGTAATCAGTACACTGAGCTCTGACAGGGGTACAGATCCAGCCTTGGATCTGACGCTTGGATTCCTATTTTCATGTCTCAAGGCTTCTTTCAACCACTTTCGGAGCAGAGGCAGTACATCCTTTATTAGCAGAGAGGTAAGTGGCGAAATGTCAGAGGCATGATTGCGAAGATTGGAGCACTTATTGTATGGAGCACTAATTGTATGGAGCATTTATTGTATGGAACACTACAATCCTTCACCACACCTTGGAACTAATGAAAATTTTGTTGCAAGTCAATGACCACGTAATGAACAAGTCAAGAGCTAATCTCATGCTGTGATGTGAGGCAGGAAAACATGAAGGTGATACAGAGCAACGCTCAATCTCAACCACCACCAAGGGGACCCCTACATGAAGGTGATTACAGAGCAAAACTCAATCTCAACCAACAAATGCCAGAAGGCACTGCATTATAACTGACACCTAGTTTAGGGTTTTGACCCTAAACCCTAAACCCCTACAAATGCCAGAAGGCACTGCATTATAACTGACACAGCATTATTGACATTCTAGCAGCAGCTGGAGGGAGCTGACGACAGTAGTCCTCACCTTTGGTTTCCTGCTGAGCAGCTGTTCCATTCTCTCCATACAAGTCTTATCACTCGGTTCCCAAACATCCAGACCACCCAGCAGAAGCTGCTCTGCAGGAAGTGCAGTACATTGTGTACCACTTGAGTAACGACCATTTGCGGCACTCGCCTCTTCCAAAGGCATGGAGCATGGAGCTGCAGCAACAGGCACATGAGCCCTCATAGCCAGAGACCTCCATTTTGCTGCATGTGTTGCTTCCTCAGTGAAGTTTGGAGTGCTTGACTTGGCCCTGCTTTTAAAGGAGGCCCGTGGTGCTGCTGCTACAGCTAGCTCAAAAGGGTGCTCACCGTGGGAGCAAGGTGAAACGAGATCCATTGCCCTGATCAAAAGTAGGGCACAGGGTGAGACGGGACCTTTAGACCTGATAATCAAAAGTAGGGCGCAGGGTGAGACAATATCCAAACACTGATCAGTTTGATCACTGCATTATGATGGGCTATCTTTGAACAGGGTGGATATGAGCACCCAGTCGTGACACAGTGTGTGCATGAAGTGAGTAAAAGGCTGAAATATCAAGGTAGTCCAAATCTATTATGCTGATCTTCATGCAGTCACTGCCATTATATTCTGCTGATCTTCATGCAGTCACTGCCATTATATTCTGCTGATCTTCATGCAGTCACTGCCATCAAGTGGCATGAGAGGAGAGGAGGAGACGACAGGTTTCCTGAGTAAAACGCCATTCAGAACTTATGCTCCACTATACAGCTATCTCATATCAGCAATTGATCATTATGACGCTGTGCACTTAAAATTTGAGTAACTATTAGATCGCACTCGAGTGGCTCGCGACTGATACTCTACCACAAGGAACCTCGGCATGATTCCCTTCTTGTTGTTACACTTGCCTGTCCACAATGATGATGGAGAGTGTGGGGGCAGAACATTCCCCCCCTACCCCCCCCCAGCAGAGGTGACTGGTTCAGGTAGCGGCAGATTTGCAAGTTCCGTTGCTGTTCAGGAAGGAGATTTGACAGCCAACGTGAGAACATGTCTTTGAGCGGTGATTGATACGTTAGCCACTAATACCCCTGAATCTTAATGGCTACTTAGATAGAAGCATGCTGATGATGAGGTTATACCACAAGCTTAGAAGGTACTAACAAGTTGTGGAGCTGACATGTATGTAATGCACCAGCAAAGCAATCTAGCAAGTAGTACATTCCTGTTAAAGCAGGATGCAAAAGGTTGGCCGGAATCTTCAGGGTTTGCCGCCCACTCACCCAAAACCTCCAGGTTTGCCACCCACTCACCCAAAACCTTGGCACATGGACCCAAATAGAAGGGTGAAGTCTCCATCTTAGCTCCCAACTGAGCGATGATTCCACACAGCGAGTGAGCAAGTAGAGTCAGTCCACTGTCCCCACCCTCGCCCTCACCTTCGTACTTGCTACTTCCAGACGTTTCATCCGGGGGAGTGAGCCCTGCTACACAGCCTTGTGACCCCCTGACACCAATATTAGAAGTCTCGAAAACAAGAGAATCCGCATTCAGCTCACTCTATTTTAAAGACAAAGTTTTTACTACCAAATTCCATCTGCAATCATCATCATCTACTCTTAAGACTTGACTTAGTCCATTCCATAATCCTGTTATAAGACTGAGCGCATACACATCAAGCCTCCTTCCCCACAGACAAGAGCACTACAGAGATTGAGGGCATGAAAGAACATTGAAAGGTCATTTCATACCTGGCATGTGTCGCTGCAGCACTGGCGGACGGTAACACAAGTGTGGAAGCATCCATGGTGCAAATATGCATCGGAAGGTGACGAATATTGATTTGAAGAGAATTGTGGCTAGGAATCGACTGCTTGAGATGAGGTAGCCGGCGAGCAGAAGGAAAGGATATGTAGGTATATGTGAGGGTGCTTTCAGCAATAAGTTAGAAAAGATTGTGAACAAATTTGAAATTTGTGATTCAGGCATAACATTGACTTTACATGCAAGCACTTGCTGGTTAATGATATGCTATGTGCAGTGTCAGCTGAAAGGTAGTAACAACAGAACTGGCTGAAAGAAGCACACAAAAACTGGATCCTTTAACACAAGCAGGAAGACCATGAAACCATCCATTATCTTCACCTTGATCGCATCCCTGAGCAGTGTGGAGTACTCTGAAAAAGCCTCCACCCCCAAGGAGCATGAGGCCTGTAACCAAAAGGGTATTAATAAGACCTCATAGACATCGATCATAAACAGAGATACTGACATTGATAACTGACTTAAACCACCATGTTGGTCTCTGCAATAGCCTAGCACTGCAAATGACAGACCTCCATTTGTCATTTGTCCATATCAAGAAATAAAAAATGATGAAGTGAAGTTGGGAGTTTAAGGTTAAAGGTATAATCCATGCTATGAAGTGAAGTTGGGAGTTAAAGGTCTAATCCATGCTATGAAGTGAAGTTGGGAGTTAAAGGTCTAATCCATGCTATGAAGTGAAGTTGGGAGTTAAAGGTCTAATCCATGCTATGAAGTGAAGTTGGGAGTTGAAGGTCTAATCCATGCTATGAAGTGCACCTACGTACACTAGACGAGTGCATGTACAAGGATAACTTGGGGAACTTTCTGCATACCTGACAAGCATGTGCCAGCTCAGAGAAGGATGAAAATATTACAAGCTTAGTAACAGCTTGTCCATGAACCTGTTGCATGACGTAAAGATTTAACTTAAGGATACTATGATCCATGAACCTGTTGCATGACGTAAAGGTTTGACTTAAGGATACTATGATCCATGAACCTGTTGCATGACGTAAAGGTTCAACTCAAGGGTACTATGATCCATGAGGTAGGAGCATTTCATTGTGAAGGTTGAACAACATATAAATGACTCGGCCTGAACAACATTTTGAAGTATCACTGTGAAGACTCGAACATTCATCTTATCCATACTCAAGCAAGTAATTCCTCACTCACAAGGTCTTATAGCTTACATTGACAGCTTTCAAAATGTCTGGATGAGACTCTGTGATCAGCTTGGTGATGCAAATGGTGAGAGAAATTGTGTGGGCTGAGGAAAGGCCTTCATTTGTTGACAACATGAACGAACGATTTGCATCTTCATAGGATGCTGCTTCTAGAGA
The DNA here is from genome assembly GCA_002335675.1 of Chlamydomonas eustigma. NCBI lineage: Eukaryota > Viridiplantae > Chlorophyta > Chlorophyceae > Chlamydomonadales > Chlamydomonadaceae > Chlamydomonas > Chlamydomonas eustigma. Next base: position 222,959 of record BEGY01000041.1, on the reverse strand, counting down.
GCAAATATTTACAGCCCCTAGACCTGAAAACATGTTAATACAAGCTTTAGGCACACGTTCCTGTACATTAGACTTTCAGGAGCAGGACAGTTCAGATAGGTACTCCTTGTTTGCAGTGCTTCCCGTGTCAGCTGTCAAAAATAAGCATGTGCACAATCTAATGAATTATACCCCAGATGAATGGCAAACCAAGGGTTGTACTAGCTAACTCTGCAGCTCCCTGGTCTAGGTACAAAATCGATCCTTGAATCTCGAACGCATTATCTAAGAACGGGCGCCTTGCTGAATCTATCAGAACATCATGCATCGTGTTAGATGCAAAAAAGAGTCTTGATCAAATGAACATTCAAGCAGGTATGAACTTAGCATTGGTACATATTTCCCTACTACAGTTCTCAAGAGTGTTGACGTTTTCATTGATCACCTTGAAATGAGTAAAAGGATTGATCTCAACAAGCGCCACAATGAGATACGCAGTGCTTTAAGCTTCTTTCTGAGTCAGTGGTACAAACATAAACAAGCGTCAACTAGTGTAGATTCAAATCAAGTACTCAAAGACTACATCTGCTATAGAAGCCTGGAATCTGTCTTTCAACGTATCAAGGTCAATCATCCACAAGTGCATCAGTCTGGAGGCGGACGTCCTAGATAAAAATGCAAGGACATGACATTATTCGTGCACAAGAAAACAACGTGAAGGTCCTATTTGAAGTTGTTCGTAACATCGCAAACGTCTTACATTTTAGAGACGCAGGAGACGAGAATGCCTCCCCTGAGAATGGTCCAAATACTCTTGCTGAAATAACGACACATCAGATTTTTCTGAGAGTCTCACCTGATGGAGGAACTAGAGATCATCGGCAACAGCAGGGGGACAACAACTGCTGCATCCTTTCTAAGGCAGGACCTCTCACCTTGAGACATATCCCTTCCTTTGTTATGTCTCATCCTCTACAACTCTCACAAGGTCCTCAATTTTCGAATGCTGGAATCCAATCTGAACTCTGCTTCTGGAAACTGACTGGTATTGCAAGGCCCTCATCCTTCTGCACTGCACTGGAGCCAATTCCTACGATCATTCAAGGCCAGGCTGAACAGATTTGGGGGAACTTTGTGGCTGGCTGGCAAGAAAGACTGATTGATTTGTCCAGGATGACCACTGCTAGGCCAATTGGAAGGTCACTCCCCTTTGCTTCGGTCTCAGCTCCGTTACCTGAGTCTCTGTCATTGGCTCATGCAAAGTACAATGAGATGGCCGTCACAGCTTTGGGAGAGGACATGATAGAACTGAGTGCACAGAACCGCAGAGCTGAGCTTGGAAGGTAAGCGACAAGATGCAGCATGCGGACCTGGTATTAATGATATAGCTTTTAGATGACAGAAGTAAACCCATAGCAGAAGCTAAACATTAAACTCTGTAGGACAGTCAATTTTCACAGATCTCATAATCACCTGTCAATTCAAATATTTGAGGCTCCCTGCATCTGTAGTAAAATCATGAGCCCGTAGCACTTTTCATGACAATTCATGCATGACATTCTTGACACGCTACCTTCCTCACATGTGGATGGAGCTCGTATTTTCTGTTGATTCCTTCAGGGCCACCTGGACGCTACTCCACACTCTAGCTGCTCAGCTCCCAGATCATCCCACCAGGCAGCAACAGAGTGACACACGTCAGCTGATAGACGTGCTGACTCGCATATATCCCTGTGGGGAGTGCGCCACACATTTCAAAGACATAGTCAGGTGAGGAAGGTAGGGTCCATTTAACAATCCCTAATAGAAATTAGGCAGAAAAGAGGTTAACTGTGTGCTTTTTTGAATTAGTTATAAGTCATATGTGCTGACTCGTGTACTGCTGGCTATGTCATTACTCATTTTAGGAGAAACCCTCCCACAGTGCACAGCGGGCCTGAGTTCCGAACCTGGCTGTGTCATGTCCATAACATCGTGAATCGATCTCTTGGCAAGCCCTCCTTCAACTGCAACCTTCTGGTGGCTAGATGGGCTCCTTTGAACTGCAGTGAGTCAGAGGAAACTGGCAGCAGTGGTAGCGTGAATGGTTGTGCCATGTCTTCTGGGAAGTCAGCCTCCAGAAAATGGGAAGATAACTAAATGGTATAAGTTGGCAGGTGCAATATAAGTTCATTATCTAGCACGAGATTTGAAATATTTGAAAGTACTATGTCAGAATTCACAAAAAAAATATGATGCCCAAAACAACAATTAAATGTCTGTTCATATAGCAAGATGCTAGAAACTGATCAATCGCTCATGGTCATCTATATTTGATGCTTTGAGGAATTTGACATTTTTGCTTACCTCTTGAAGACCATCGAACTGAATGATAATGTATGGAACCGTTACTGTTGTTTCGCACCCTACTATTTTTACACCAGCGTAACTTTATTACCAAATTCAAAGTATTTGGAATGTACAGACAGTCTCTGGAACATGTTCAGCATGCAGAGTAATTTCACAAAAGCAAACAAACTAAGTCGACCATTAATTTTCCATCACTCAGAGTTCAATCGAGCTGGGCGTGTGAGCTATACTTCTTCACATAGATGTGTAATCAAAGTAGATGCATGGCATTACAGCGAGAGCACTCCTTTGACGGAGCACGAGCTCAGGCAAAAGAAGAGAGATGCTACGGAAATAATTGAGGTTATTACTGAGAACCTAGGCTTGCTTACCTATACTTATTACCGTGGCTGCATGAGTCTTACTGAGAGTCTAAGCTTGCATGTACTCACTACTTTGGCTACATGCACTTCTGTTTCAGCCCAGTAAGCTGCGATAAGCTGAGTGCAACATTGCTATGTCAATAGGTGGCATTGAGACAAGGAGGGGGGACTGATGCCTCAGTCAGGATGGCCCTAGAACAGATGGATGACCTCCTCCCTGGATTGGTAAACCTGTTTAAAATGAAGGCTTCTGACTGGTGAGAGTGACTTAAAGCAGGCGAGGAAGGAAGGATATTGAGAGGGGATGAGAAGTCTTCGGGCATATTTAACATGGACTGGCAAGCCATCACAGCACACGACTCATGGCACCTGATCAGCTCAAGCGTTTGGTAACTTTTGAGCTGATCAGCCTACATATCGACAACTCATATTGATCGCTGCTCTGTATAAGTGTTTTGTGAAGCTTCTGAAAACATACATGCAGCTCATCCTGCATGCTGGGTTTACCCCTAGCATTGTAGGTATAGATATGCTGGGTTTACCCCTAGCTCTGTATGGCGCTCTCATATTCAGGATTTCATTCATTGTTGTCCTGACATCGTCCATTCAGGGTGAAGGTACTATCAGATGTAGATTCTGTTGCGGCCAAGCTTGTTGCCCTCAAAACTATTTTCCCTAGAGTCAACGGTTACAAGTAAGGGGTCTTAAATCTTGTATTCTACCTAGAATGATCCTGTCATGATCCTGTCAATAAATTCATTCACTTCCTGTCATGATCCTGTCAATAAATTCATTCACCTCCTGTCATGGTCCTGTCAATAAAGTCATTCACTTTCTGTCATGGTCCTGTCTACGAAGTCATTCACTTCCTGTCATGGTCCTGTCTATAATATGCTAGTGTCATCTCCAAGACTCCAAAGCTGCTGTTGAAGACCACCCAAATTTTCCAGCAGGATCTGGAGCGGGTGAGAGATTTGATAATTATCGCAGAAATAAATCCGGATGTTTCGGACATTATGTTGTAGACACGAGGATACTTTAAGATGAAGCAGTTATTCTTGAGCAGATGTAGTCCTTGGAATTGTGTTTCTATCGTTGCCTCCGGTAAATGAAATCAACTGCTATCTCTACCCGCCACAACATCCTGTCTGTCATACCAACATGATCATATAATTCAGGTCAACCAGACTCTGTTAGCAGCTGGCTCCCCTGATCCATGTGTCACAGTAGCTTTGATCCCAGAGGTTGTTGATGCTCCCACACTGCAAAGAGTTGTTCTGAACATACGATCAGCCATGCCTTCGGAAGACCCTCTTCAGGTAGTAAGTCTGCTATTAAGACTTGCCGGCATCATTGTAATTAATCTAGTAGTAACTACATCACTTGCAGATGTCAGGCTTCACTCAGTGGTTGCAATGTGGTGTGCAGGGTACGACACTTTGTTGAGTTAAGTTCAGGTATCTACCTTAGGTTGGTTCACCGTAGGCAGCACACATCTGTGTGATGAGTCTAACCTCTCTAGTGTGTTGCGATGAAGAATTGCTTTGGCTTTAAATCATAACTAGAGGAAGTATGGACTTTTCTCATTCATATACATTGTTCCAGGTTCTAGCTCAAAAACCCGAAATTGCTGCAGCTTTAACGCAAGGGGAGGGCAATGTGCCTGACAGTGCTGAGTATGGTGAGAGTGGAAGAGTCCTGAACTGGCCTTAGTGGCGGTCATTTACTAGGTCATTAAAGGGGTCATGGGAACTGCACTCAAGCCGGAGTGGTGGGAATAAAGGGGTTAATGGGAGCTGCACCGCATGCACACGTACTTTATTTAAAGGCTGATTCCCTGAACAGAGCACACAACAGAACAGAGAATTGCCTTGCGGTCCAGATTTGTAGCAGATGGGCTTTTTGGACCTCTTTTCTAATCTTCAATTTTTGATACAGTCATAAGCGTGACTGCAGAGCTGAATACTGTCTAACGATCAAATACTATTACTTCAACATGTAAGGAAGTTAATATATGCGCTTGCTACGCCTGCCGCAATGCTAATCAGCATCATAACTTCTATGGCAGTACTGCTCTCTTTCAGGTAATGGCTTGCTGCTGACTCATCCTTAACAATACAACAGGTAACCAGGTTTGTGATGTTTACATCTTAAGGAAATTTGTGAGTTATTGTATTTATGATTGTTTGCTTTCATTAATGGCTTGCAAGAGCCCACAACTAGGTTTGAGATGCATTTGCTGCGTCCAGCAGCATTATCGCCATGCCCAGATGAAAGCTGCAACCAGAACTTTTGACTAGTATCTGCTCAATTTAAAATTTCTCGCAGTAAGGCCGCAAGTCAAGCTCATGTGTCCAAGCACTCCTCCCTTGTTCATGGATCTAGTGTAACAGGCAGACAGCATGAACATATTTGATAGTAGGAACTTTATGTGTAACTGCTATCAGCTCATTTCTAGGCAATGTGCAAGGACTTCTTGGACCCTACCAGGAAGACAGTCATTATGTATGGATCAGAATTCCTTTCATACCTGTCAATAAGACAGTGACTGCCGGCTACCACAAGTATGAAGCTGGCTCGTCATACCTGCCAATAACACAGTGCCAGTTCATCTGGGTCCATCCTGCTGTCCGGTGCAGAGGCAGGCCCTGCCAGCTTCTCAGCAATCTCTCCCTGAATCAGCCCATCCACAATCACATGGGCCACATGAATCCCTCTAGGACTCAACTCCCTGGCCATGCTCTGTGCAACAGCACGGAGTCCGCACTTGGCAGAGGCAAAGTCCGCAAGCATCGAGCCGCCCCGCAGGGAGGCAGTGGCGCCGGTGAAGAGCAGAGTGCCTGATTCTCCTCGAGCACACATCCTTGAGGCAACAGCTTGTCCAAGTTGCAGCCCACCTAAGCAACCAATACGCCCTGCATGCAAGCGTATCGAGGTGTGAAGGCTAGGCGCTGAAAGGATGAAAATCAGGGTCAGAGAATAGAATGAAGAGGCTTGTATCACATTCTTAAACAGCCACAGACCCTCAGCAATTGTTAGTGCTGTTAGAATTTTGGAAATGTCAGCGTATTGTGAAGATATTGGACCCTGCATGTTCTGCTCACACGATTGCTCAAAGTCCTGGGGTTGCAGGTCAAGTACGCTCACACGCTTAGGACGCGGTGCAGCATTGAAGACTGCTACTCTAATTGGGCCAATATCACGCTCAACTGCATCAACCAACTTTTGAACAGATTCTGAATCAGCAGCGTCCACAGTGTACGGAGTCACACCTGGAGGTGTCAATGAATGTGATTAAGGACAGAGATCCTGGGATTAATTGATTTCCTTACAACTAGGTGGGATACTCAGAAGCAACAGCAGCAAACCTGGGCTGGTTAATATGCACCACATCAGCACAAGTTACAATCATCCCCTAAGTTTTAGCACACCCGATATCCCCACTGCACATTGAGCACCGCCTCGACTGCCTGCAGCCACTTTCAAGCCCTTAGATGCAAAGACCTGACAACATCACTAGATATGAGAGGCAGGTCATGTACAAGCTATGCATACAATTCATGAGGCAAAGAGGGAACTAAAGTGTGTAAATCTGCAAGGCATGCTGTCAAGTTGCTGTGTGATGCACCTTGCAGAGAGCAAGACCCAAGCCTGGACCAACACCGAGCACAATGGCAGATCCGGGTTGAGTATTCATGCTCATGATTTCGTTACTAACTATCTGTCAAGGTGTGAAACGACTATTATGTGCCATAAATGATGAAGATGACAAAATATGGCCCTACAATTATGAACTTGTTACATAAATGGAGCATTGTACGGCGACGTGATTTGAATAGATATGCATTCTTTCTGATGAAAAGCCTAACCGAATTGAAGCTTTAATTCACTGTGTTTTACCGACAGCACATTGTTTGGACATCCATCGTTGGGCAGATTTGAACCTTTTCGTAATGTCTTCCTCACAAGAAGAAGATTTTGATGATATTGACTATGATGATATTCCATTGTCTCTACTTGACGACCATGCTTCAAGTAATGGTTACAACTCTTACGATCGACCAAACTTCACGTCTTTGAATGTGCAACAGAATTACGACCCATTACCGTCCTCTAGAGGCCCAAAGCCGATACTAGGTAAGGCCTTTGATTTGAACTTCAAGAAACTGCCACAGACACCAGAGCATGGCGAGGAGCCAATGCCATCCTCACGGATCCACAACGCCAGTGTCTTCGCCAAGCTGTCTGATGTGTCCAAGTCACACCAGGACGATGCATGCAGCTCTGGTCGTGTCCATGAAGGCATACCTCGCATGGCGCTGCCACTAACCTTCCCAGCTTTGGAAGAGCCTGGCAGGCCTTACACATCCCCACTACATCAGAAAGGTCAAGAGCTGCATCAAGTTGAATCAGCACCACTCACTTCACTCCCACCTCCCACACTTAACAGTGTGAGGAGCATGAAACCCCCCCGACTCACCCTCCAAAGCCCAGCCTCGGCATCCCCTTTGAATACACCGTCAGCCATGGTACATGCACAACCTGATCCCAACTCCTCCTCTTTACCCTCAAACCCCTCCTCTGCAGTGTCACAGTCTTCTATGCCCTCATTATCTGCATTACCATTAAATGGGATAAGTACAGGTGCGTGCTCAATATTTAATCTACTATGTTCAGCCGGATGTGTTAAGCATTGCCTTCCATACTTGTGGTACTACAAATGAATGCAGTTTATTTTCAGCTTGTGAGGAGATATGCAGGGCACTCTGTTCCTTACTTTGTAATCAAGAAAAATAGGTTGTTTCAGTTGTGCCTCTGTGCATGAAGCCGTCAATATGATGAAACCAAAATGAGTGTTAGATTTCAAAGAGATTGAAGATGTGACCCATCTTTTAATTTCTCTTTAATGCCAGATTGCACAGATGGCAGGGTGCTAGTGAGTCTCCTCTCTCCAGCATTTTCTTTACCTAGCACTAACACACTGAACACCCCCTCTGGAGGAGGCTCTGCTCCCACACCCGCTTCCACACCTTTAGTTCACACTCCCGTCTCCCTGGGAGCACACACCATCCATGACCCCTCCACTTCTCGAGGGGATTTCAGCAATCTTGCAACCCCTACTGGGATCCTCTCAGACCATGCTGTACGACAACGTGTGGCGTCCAGCCTGGGCTTGCCTCCGTCTAAGCTGCGCTGCTTCGTGGTACAAGAGACACCGTGGGAGCAGCTAGAGGAAGTCCTTATGTCAGCTGCCACAACCAGCGGTGCAGCCTCCAGCATGCCGCCGCCTCATGTGGCAGTCCTGGTTGACAACTCAAGTGAGTACTGAGTTCATAGGTATGATGACTATGATGGAGTCCTAACATCATCTGAATGATACACAGGCTGTATGGGAAGTACTGTGTCCTATTCAGGCAGTACTGTGTCCTATTCAGGCTCCAATTGTTTTGATGGAGCTACGTCTCACTGCTAGTCTCATCCCTCCTCATGCTGTCTCAATGATTCACACTTCTTCATCCTTCTCCTGCTGCAACTTCCTCCAGGCTTCAACCTCCCCGCTTTGGAGGAGATGATGAAGCAGAGCCGGCAGCTACTGTCTGCGCAGGAAGCTAGTGAGACTTCATAAGTAGCTAAGGAAGCTAGTGAGACTTCATAAGTAGCTAAGGAAGCTAGTGAGACTTCATATGTAGCTAAGATTTATCCTGGTTTCCTAGTGGTCATTGTTGGCTGTCAGATGCTTACTAGTACTGCATGATGTACATGAATGCTGCCTAATGGTCTGCTTATCATTAAAGAGTTGATTTGGAAAAGAATTCTGCTGCTGAGCTACGTGTTGGCTACTGAGCTACGTGTTGGCTCCTGAGCTACGTGTTGGCTCCTGAGCTACGTGTTGGCTGTACAAACCACTTAAGCTCCTGAGCTACGTGTTGGCTGTACAAACCACTTTAGCTCCTGCTCCTGACTGCAATGCTGCTGAGCTACGTGTTGGCTGCACAAAGCACTTAAGCTCCTGCTGCTGACTGCAATGGTACTGAGCTACGTGTTGGCTGCACAAAGCACTTAAGCTCCTGCTCCTGACTGCGATGCTACTGAGTCATCTTGTGCAAATGCAGATGCCAAGACCATCAGTGCGCTGCACCATGATTTTAAGGAGGCTGCTTGGGCCTCTCAAAAGCATGCTGTCAGGAATGCCCAGTTGGTAGGTAGAAACAGTTGGTAGGTAGAAAGCATGCTGTCAGGAATGATGTCTGCCAGTTGGTAGGTAGAAAGCATGCTGTCAGGAATGATGTCCGCCAGTTGGTAGGTAGAAAGCATGCTGTCAGGAATGATGTCCGCCAGTTGGTAGGTAGAAAGCATGCTGTCAGGAATGAGAATGATG
>BEGY01000041.1:193934-213524 GCA_002335675.1 Chlamydomonas eustigma | reverse complement strand
CTGTCAGGAATGATGTCCAGTTGGTAGGTAGAAAGCCTCATCTCATCCCACACAAAGAGACGAGTGCATTCAAGGACTGAAGATCGTTCATTTGAGATGTATAAGTATAAGTGTATCTAATGGGTTGGGAAGCTGTAGTGCATCTAATGGGTTGGGAAGCTGTAGTGCATCTAATGGGTTGGGAAGCTGTAGTGCAACAGAAATTTCTGTTGAGAGAGAGAGAGTGAGACATCCCCACTGCCATGCCCTGTCCCTGAATGCCTAATACCGTGAAGGTCCTTGTTGCCTGCAGACACTAGATAGTGACTGCATTGCTGATACACATCATCTTGTAGAATTAAGTTATGAGTTATGATCACACAAAAACTCTTTTTTTTGTACAGGAACGAGATGTTGAATTCTCCAAGGAGAAGCTTTTGCGCATGGAGAGTGAGGCTGCAGAGCTGAGGTGAGTACATGAAGGCTGGATCCATGAATGTGTGGAAAGTGTTCACACCACTGCAGTCCATGGCATGTGTACATTGACACCTATACCTATAACAGAAGTGGCCTTGACACTTTCCCAACTATTAAATGTGGAAGCAAAAACAATAAGAGACGTCCATCATGTGTGTACTAAGTTGCAGACCTGTATTGTGTCTCTTTTGCCGTGCCTTCAAGGACCTCAGGGCTGAGATGATCTTGTTAGCACACCGTCTGAAACACTGAAGGAATTCTTGCTGAAAGCTGGTTTATACTAAGTGTTTCCTCCCTTATCCAAGCAGATCTCAGCTTAAAAGATGTGATGAGCAGCGCTTGCATTTCCGAAATACGCTCTCTGGGTTGAGAGGAGAATTTGAGCGGTACAAAGGAATGTATGAGGCTTCAACTTTTGAGTCCAATGCACCCCAGGACAGAAGCACCATGCTTGAGGCAGCTCCTCCAGCATTGCAGAATTCACGTTCATCTAATATGCATCTAGATATGGCAAGGTCTCTTGAGACACTGACGTTAGAAAGTAGTGATGCAGGGGGGACAAGACATTAACCTTTTTTTACATGCATCTGTAAGGAAAATCATTAAGATTTATTATTAAAAATTTGTTAAATTTTATTAAGATTTGTTATGACATACTAGCACTAAGAACAGCTCCGAATACATTAAGGATTTAATTATTCCCCGATGATGCATAGGACAAATCTCCACAATGTCACGGAAGTCTTGTGTTAACATCCTATTGCAGCTAGGCCTGGCAGTGAGAGCACGAAGTGGATTATCTTCCTCTCCTCTGATCTCGGGATCTTTTGCGGGCCGCATCCTGTCTATCGAGGCATCACAGATTATTCCTGACCCTTCAGATGTTTTAAAAGCTGCTACAAGAAGCTTCTCGACGTCCCAAACCTCTTTCACGAGTAACCTCCTTAAGGTTCTGAAAGAAGAAATCAAACACGAGGAAGAAGGCTACGAGAAACCAGAGGAGATCAAGAGCGGCCCACCAGCGCCTTTCACACTACAGGAGAGTGCTGATGGGGATACCCTCCTTACCTTGGTAAGATCTTTCTTTTCAGAGGAGAGTCGTGCATGATTTATCACATAAGATACATTGCAAACATTCCTGTGACTGAGAACTCTGAATGCCTCTGCTGTCTAGTGAGCAGTAATGCATGCTTTTGTTGAACCTCAGAACGGCATACTTATTCATACTTATTCTGCACAGAAGCGCAAGTTCAATGGAGAGGATATTGCCGTGGACCTACACGTTAACAATCAGCCTTCCCATGACATGGGTGATGGTGAAAATGCTAATGAGGATGGCGAGACTCTCAACTTAGTCACCTTCAATGTCACCGTTACTAAGGGTTCAAGCTCGTGAGTCATTAACAGATTCTCTGATGAAGCTAAAGCATACTTTCTAACAACACTTCCACACGCCCATTATCCCATCTGCTCCATAAACCCATCGCAACCCTAAAGTATTGACACCTCGCAATGATACCCTATGAGCCTTTGATTGTATGCATTAGAGACATTCTTGGGAGCCTGCATATTTCATGGTTTTCAAACTCCATCTCTCTTTTATTACCCTGTTGAATGTCAGACTGGTCTTTGAGTGTGAAAGCGATGGAACTTATGTGGGGATTGTCCACCTGTCTCATGAGCCTAAAGACGGTCATTCCTCAGAGAGCAGCTACACGGTGAGAGAGAGCTGTGTACATGATGCAACTGGTGTGGACCTCCACACTTCCAAAAGGCTGCTCTAGTCACTGTCATATCAATTCATATTACTGCTGAGTACAAGATCATGCACATCTTCAAATTCTATTTTTTCTATGGTCCTGTAACTCGCACTTTGTATTTTTGTGCGTATGCACCAACATACTGATAGATCCACCAATGATATCTTTAGGGTCCTGTGTTTGCTGAGCTGGACGAGTCTCTTCAAAATGAGATGAGCCAGTATTTGTCAGACAGGTGACACAAAACATTTCCTTGAAGTGTGGATCAATGGCATGTGTGCTATACTGAAGTTTGTATTGAGCTCACAAGAGCTGTTGTGTTGAGGCTGATTCTGCAAGGGAAAGTTCTTGCCTTGACCGCGAGTGTGATGGCATGAGTGCCTGAAGATGCTTTTGTAGCAACACTAGCGTATTGCACTGGAATACCTGTGAATCCCTGCCTCCTAATTCCCTATGCCCTTGAAAGAAGGGGTATGATGTCTCATGATACTGAAACTGACCAAAGAGTGCCTGAAGATGCCCCGTCTTCCAATCACTGCTGCAGAGGTGTTACTGAGGAGCTTGGAGAGTATTTGAGACATCTGATTTATGACAAGGAGCAGCGAGAATACATGGCTTGGCTGAAGAAAGTGGGGGACTTTGTGCAATAGGCCTGAGATGTTCAACTGGCCATCCTGAACTTCCTGCAGCCTGGAGAACCTGGCCTGAAAACGAACTGCTCCTGGCATTCAAACTAATGCTTAATGTCAGGAATTCAACTTTATGTGCATTTGCTGAAAAAAGCAACTGATTAGAAGAACTACTAAGATTTGTTTTAATCATCAGCATTGCGTACTAAAACCTCTGATAGTTCTTGTCCAGTAAATAACTGGGAACGGTGCAGCGTAAATCATATAAATTCTTAATGTCTTAAATAAGAACACAAGTCACTGTTAAGAACTGAGCGCTTAGCGACAGAAACATCTTGCGCAAGTTGTTTCAGTCGCTANGCGCTCAGTTCTTAACAGTCAGGACGGAAGGCAGGTAGCTGAAAGACGAGGTCTTCAGATCTTTCAAAATTTAAGTTTGAGAGACTTTGAGAAACTTTGAGATACTTTGAGCAGTATTAAAGGTCGAAGATGATTACTCAGCAGTCCGCAAATGTACTTCAAAAATGGGAACACATGACTCCGGAGGAGCTGCGAATAGCTTTCAACAATGAACTACATTGCGGACCTAATGCAGCTGCTGCAAAAATATCTAGCTGGGCAGAGTCCTCTGGTGTGCTCAGATCGTTGAACCCCCAACACCTCAACATACCATATGGCCTTAGAGACAGAAACAAATGGGACATCTATCCCTCAAACTCTGACCCTTCTGCACCTTGCCTTGTGTACATCCACGGTGGGTACTTCAAATGGGGTAGCAAGGAGGCTTATGCATGTGTGGTAGAAGGTGTCCTGGCACACGGCTGGTCTGCAGCACTCCCTGGTTACACATTGGCTCCAGAGGCAACTCTGACCCAGATCGTAACTGAGCTGCGCCAAGCCCTGGACCTGCTCCCTCAGCTCCTTCAAGCTCGTGGTCTGACAGGCCCCATTGTACTGTCTGGGTGGTCTGCAGGAGGTCACCTCACTGCCCTTCTCCTCGATCACCCATCTGTCTCTGCAGGCGTCGCATTGTCAGGAGTGTATGATCTGCACCCAATGAGGGCAAGCCCCCATGTCAACGACAAGATCCAGCTAAGCGATCAGGAGTGTGCAACACTGTCACCTGCTCTGTTGCAACAGACTGTGGACAAGCCTCTCCACATAGTGTACGGCAGTGCTGAGTTGCCAGTTTTCACAGAGAGTGCGTATCAACTGCATCAGCTGCGCTCAGCAGCTCACTTGCCAGGAAGCCTCATCCCAGTAGCAGGTGCAGATCACTTTGTGGTGCTGGATCACCTGAGAGACCCCAACAGTCCACTCACACGATCTATAGTGCACTCAACGCTGCCTGACCACAACTAATTGTACAGTCTATTTGTACTTCATGTGCATCCAAATGAAGTGGATTGCTGTCCATTGTACTTCATATGCATCCAAATGAAGTACAACCAATTGTAGTCTATTTGTACTTGATATGCATCCAAATGAAATGGATTGCTGTCCATTCCAATAAGATGTTCTTATCCTCTATGCATTCAAACACATGTACCCAACTATGCTCTGATTCCTGATCCTTTCATGATTGGCAAGCCCTTCTCGCAGAGCTGGTTTATTCGAATATTGCAATGCAACCTTTTGAGAAGCTCGTTCATTTTCAATTCAGTCATCTTGCCTTCTGGGCATCATGAAGAGTGTTCATTTTTTAAAGCAGTAAAACAAGGACTGAGATACTGAACTGTTTTGCCTATTCAAAAAGATGACAGCTAATATTTATGTCTGTTGCACACTGCATTGGTATCATACATGTAATAGATTCAGAGCAACTCTGAGCTCCCCCTCTCCATGCTGTACATACATCCGATGATGTACACCAACCACTCCCTCAGCGGTACTACAACTACTGTCAGGTCTCATGACATTTGAGTTTGCCAGACCTGAGTTGCAAGGTGTCCTAGTAAAGTGTGAACTGCAAGGTGTCCTTACATCACTCTTGCCATCATAGGGCAACGTTGATGATGTCACTGGACTAAATGATAGCTGATGGAGTGAGGGAGTGCAGGTGTACACCCACTCTCTAAGGCCTGCGGCAGGCCAATATTCCTCAAACAGACACTGCATCAACTCCCTGTATCGGCAGTGGTCCTGGTGCTGCTGCTGCTGCTTACGCGCAGGTTGAAGGGCGGCTAATGCCTCTGCTTCCTCAAGCCAAGGGATGTCCTCAGCATCAGAAGCAGCACCACCATCCCTAATAAGGCATGAAGCTAATGAAGCAGCAGCAGCTGCAGATGTGCTGCACAGGGCAGAGGCGATTGCCAGGCGGCCCTCTGGGGTGTCCACAGATGTAGATGAGCGGTACAGTAGGTGGCCACCAGGCTGTGATGCATTTCTGTCAAGACCAACAGGAACACCTGAATAATACGTAATGATGTTGATGATAAGGAAACACAACTCAACCTTGTGCTGTTATCGTACCCAGCATTGAAAGAAATGATTTCTACACTGCCCACTGATTCAGGATCACAGTAGCTTGACGTGTTGTATGTTTCATACTTGATCATACTTCACTACCTGAGTGTCCTATTGAGGTGTGGGGTCGTTCATACTCTCTCTGCCCTTTGATTGCGCTCTTTAGCACCGCCTCACATGTAGAATGGCAGCCGGGTAGTCGCAGCACCAGAGACTCTCCCAACACCACAGCCTTGTGAGCATTACATAGAAGAGCAAGAAGAGTAATAATAAGAGAAATAAGATATTACGATACATCATGGTCTTTGATTGAAAAGCTCAGTGCACCCAAAACTTTCTGTCTACTTCGTGATGGCCGAAGATATGCCGTGTGATAATGTCAGGAGCAGTGCAAGATATGCCGTGTGATAATGTCAGGAGCAGTGCAAGATATGCCGTGTGATAATGTCAGGAGCAGTGCAAGATATGCCGTGTGATAATGTCAGGAACAGTGCAAGATATGCCGTGTAATAATGTCAGGAACAGTGCAAGATATGCCGTGTGATAATGTCAGGAACAGTGCAAGATATGCCGTGTGATAATGTCAGGAACAGTGCAAGAAATTATTCATGGATCAGAATTCAGCAAGTCAGAAACTGGCGCACAAGTTTCTTTGCAGGATACTACCAATACAAGACTCTATGATGAGTACCTTCTCCATGAAGTGGAATTCAGCCAACAGAAGCTCCAGCACAGAGTCTTCATGCCCAACCTGATCAGTAAATGACAAGAGCATGATAAGAAGGAAGCATGAGGTCCAATGCTGCCCTTGACAAACAGCAGTATCACAATATGCTTGTGATTGAGGATTGCACTGTGTGACCAGCTCCACACTATTTCAGCCATGGATGTACTCATCATGGACAGCCTCATAAGTCATATATTGCCAGGCTGCAGCAGTGATGTGCAACTCGACTGATCAATACCGCCTTCTAGAGCATCATTATAATATTCATGTAAGCCATAATATAAGTCATAGCTTATTCTTTACAGCATGACATGGCTTCATGTGTCGGTTTCTGATGTGCATCACATTATATAGAGTACAGTCACCTGTGCTTGCCAGCTGCCTTCATGCCCTTCTCTTCCACCACCCGCTAACTGACAGCCAGCAGCCAGCAGGCCCACAGACAACCTAGAGGCACCAACAGGACATCATGCATCATCATCAAAACACGCTTCTTTTACCTCTTCACTAACTTGCGATCAAACGATCCTACTAACCTTGAAGCAACATTGTCGCGTACAAGAGGACTGATGAGACAGATGGTAAACAGTCCAGAAGCAAAACAAACATAGATATTTGAGAACACTAAATGCCTCTCTTTACAGGTCAAATTATGGATAGGGACTCACCCATGGAACCTGTGTATTAGCTCCTGGACAGGCTCGAGACGTGCCCCTTTGGAAGCTTCTAGAAGCTGTACAGCTGAGGACATGCCCACAGCCAGCAGCTGAGTAAAGAGGTCTTTGGGGCTCACAGTCTCCAAGTCATGCAACACACGCTCTCCTTCCAGAAGGGGGTCCTGAGGTCAGAAGCATACAGCAGCAGCTATACATGGACTGATGATGGCACGGAAATCAGAAGAGTAATGATCAGTGTTCACACTTCATCTCGTGATGACACAGGTATGTCATCTAGTTGTCTCAACCTTCAACACAACTATGCAGCTGTTGCCTGGCATGAAAAGCACCTTGTCCCTGGCTTTGAGAGTCAACGCAGAAATAAAAGCACTCAATCACTATTTGAGGAATGCAATGAGTTCATCCAAACTCAATCACTATTTTGAGGAGATCAATAAGTTAATCTGGACTGCATTAAGGTGCTCACTTGCAACGGCTTCTGTTCCCATGCAGGCACCGCCTCCACACTCTCCCACAGAGGATGGCTCCAGTTAGACAAAACTCCACCTTCTCTCTTGTTATCCATCCCTTGTCTAACACTACTTATCACGCCTGTTACTGATGGAGGAGTTGTAACTTGATTCCATGATAAATGCTGTGATGATGAGACCTCGTCTGTGGAGCAAAGCGTAGAAGGGAATGAGTCAAGGTCTGCACCATGCTACACACCGCTGCACCATGCAAAGCATGAATGATGGAGATCTGTGAAGTCCTGAACCATGCTAATACACACTGCACAATGCTGCACACTACAACATGCAAAGCATAGATGGAGGTGAGTTAAGTCCTGTACCATGCTACACACTGCACCATGCTCCTGCACCATGCAAAGCTAGGTGGAGATGAGCACTGTACCATGCGACAACACAATCACCTTATTGGTACCATGCGACAACACAATCACGACCTTATTGGTACCATGCGACAACACAATCACGACCTTATTGGTACCATGCGACAACACAATCACCTTATTGGTACCATGCGACAACACAATCACCTTGGTATTCTCTTTCTTAAAGGGAATAAGGGTTAAATGAAATGAGGATATTGTCACACCTACCTGTGTGGTCAGGAGTAGGAAGCGTTGCAGAGATTCTCGGCTCCTCCTCAGCAGGAGGGAGGTTAGGGGAGAGAGCCACTACAGATGTGGCATCATGATAATCCTCACTGCCACATTCAATGCCATCGGAAGCTTCATCTGTCTTCTCTAGAACCTGTCCATCCTGATCATAGGGTGACAGATGGATCTCTAGACGCTGTCGATCCTGATCATAGGATGACAGATGCGCAGGTTTGATGGATCTAGTAGGAGTTGCCCAGGAGCTACCATCACCATATGTAGCTGTCTTTCCATTCCCATGATCGTTTTTCAGTCGAGGAGCTGAGTGCCACCTGAAAAAATCAATAAGCATGAGAACTAAATGCTGATATACTCAACTCTGAGGGTTTCTCTGTTAGGACATATGGCATGTTGCTGAGAACTAGTCTATCTGCTATGAATTTGCAAAACAAAAGGGTGGGAAATTGAAGCACCTACCATGAGGAGACTCCATGCACTCTTCACCTACCATGAGGGGACTCCATGCAATCTTCACCTACCATGAGGCGACTCCATGCACTCTTCACCTACCATGAGGGGACTTCATGCAATCTTCACCTACCATGAGGAGACTCCATGCGCTCTTCACCTTCCATGAGGAGACTCCATGCGCTCTTCACCTACCATGAGGAGACTCCATGCACTCTTCACCTACCATGAGGGGACTCCATGCACTCTTCATCTGCCATGAGGAGACTCCATGCACTCTTCATTACACACATACTGTTTTAGACAGGAGTCAATAACCTAAACCAACAACCTACTTGATGAAGTCCTGCAGGACAGCTCCTGGATTTGTGGCTTTGAATGCAGACATTCTGGATGCCAACACATCACCGTGTAGGAATCTCTGGGCTGTCTCTTTACCTGCATGAAGTGAAGAGCTATGAATCCATGGGATTTTTAACTTGACTTTCCAGACCTTCTCAACTTGACTTTCAAACTTTACAACAGGACCCCCCTCTGGTAATGCAATTACTCATTCTATGGCTCACCTGCTGGTGAGGTGTCAGCCATAAGATGGTCTAACACTGCCATCCGCTCCGCCAGCCTGTCCTCAGTGTACACTGGAAGCGGCTGTGTCAATGGCACCAGCAGAGCATGTTCTGGATGCCGGATTGTCCTAGCAGGTGAGGGAGGAAGGTCAACAGCAGGTGTTACCTCTGGACTGACAGCAGGTGCTACCTCTGTACTGAGCCTCTTTGCTTCTCCTCCTGCTTCATCACCCTCATCAACCAGTCTGGCTGCTGCACTACAGTCATGTACTGCCTGCTGCAGGATGATTTGTGACAGCGGGGATTTACAGGATACCCCTTTAACAGCCACTGGGCCGTCCCAGGTGCTGTCATTGTCATTCTCCCATGCAGAATTCCAGCCGCCGCTGCTGCTGTTAAGGGATGTATGTGCAAGATACTTCACATGACAGGCCGCTGCAGCATGGTTTAAAGAACCTTTTGCTTTTATTTTTGCACCTGCCTCATCTGCTGCAAACTTTTTCATCTCTTGGAGCATCTTCCGCCTGCGGCACATTTCATATCACACTGGTCAAAAGAGAGGGGAGCTACTTATCAGGATGGAACAACAACAGTGCTTAAAGGAGAGGGGAGCTGCTGATCAGGATGGAACAACAACAGTGCTTAAAGGAGAGGGGAGCTGCTTATCAGGATGGAACAACAACAGTGCTTAAAGGAGAGGGGAGCTGCTGATCAGGATGGAACAACAACAGTGCTTAAAGGAGAAGGGAGCTGCTTATCAGGATGATGGAACAACAACAGTGCTTAAAGGAGAGAGGAGCTGCTTATCAGGATGGAACAAAAACAGTGCTTAAAGGAGAGGGGAGCTACTCATCAGGATGGAACAACAACAGTGTTTAAAGGATTGGGGAGCTGCTTATCAGCACAAATAACCTTTGTCATATACAACACTGCCGTTGATGATTGAGTGCAACAGGCAATAATATTTTTTTCCAGCGAATGATCGTGACAAGTCTGTGCGGAATGACTAGGGGCATTTCAGCCACATCAAGCTACATGTGTCTCGGCTACATATCATGTTGCCAAGAGATGACACCAGCAGAGATGAAAACGTATGTACCTGGTCGATCATTTACTCAGTACTACAGGCAAAATCACCTATGAATGCACAACTGCAGCATCTGTAGTTTCTGATGCAGCAGGCAGCTGCTTTGGTCAGGGTTAGCCACTTGCTTGTCCGCCAGTACACCTGCAAGTACAACTTTTATTAAGTGGGACCATGTACTGCATGATTATGACAGACACTGCTTCAGTGAGTATGGATCATCACCATCACCAAAGCATTACCATGCAAAACATCAATGGCTAACCAAAGAATTACCATGCAAAACATCAATGGCTAACCAAAGAATTACCATGCAAAACATCAATGGAAGACCAAAGCATGACCATGCAAAACATCAATGGCTAACCAAAGCATTACCATGCAAAACATCAATGGCTAAACAAAGCATTACCATGCAAAACATCAATGGCTAACCAAAGAATTACCATGCAAAACATGAATGGAAGACCAAAGCATTACCATGCAAAACATCAATGGCTAACCAAAGCATTACCATGCAAAACATCAATGGCTAACCAAAGAATTACCATGCAAAACATCAATGGAAGAACAAAGCATTACCATGCAAAACATCAATGGAAGACCAAAGCATTACCATGCAAAACATCAATGGAAGACCAAAGCATTACCATGCAAAACAGCAATGGCAAACCAAAGCATTACCATGCAAAATCATGGCATGATGACTTGATTTCACTTTCTGTCCAAGAGTTACCTTGCTGTGACTTGGTGTCCGGCATGCGAGGCAATGGCTGGCACTCCTCCCAGCACTCAGTCCTCAGCACCCTTATTGCCCTTAAGGGAAGAATGAGATCATTCAGTCGGCAGTAGGTAGCACAATATGGAAGCATAGAGCCGGATATACCACGACAGTTATCTTCCTAACAATCATGAGTGTAGAAGACCAAGAGGTTTATCCTCTAAATGCTAAATGTTTAGAATTGCTAACTGCTTTTTAGACAGAAAATAGCCTGGACTTTTCATCGATTGCATGCAGCAGAGGCAGCCTAAGGTGGTCACAAAAATGGCGATTCTGACAATTTTGGTAAGTATGACAATAAACCAATGTTGCAAGACAAATGTGCAGTGATCATCTAGAGTCCAAGAATGTGGGTAATTAACTACACTTGGAAGTGTTTCTACCTTCTCCACAGCTCTGCGATGGCCCTGGCATTCCCAAAGACCAGACAGTGCAGTGCCAGCTGAGAAAGAAGAGACCCAAGGGGTGCCGTGCGCTTGTACTGCAACTTGCAATGTACTGCATCATCCTCCAGGCCTTGCGCCTGTTAGTGTGAAGGGCCACCATTATTAATAAGAGCAAACTGGCTCTATAGTGAGCTAACATCTTTGCTATCAAATCCACCGCCTTAATATGATGATGTCTCCTCCTTCCTACTAGGATGAGTCACCTTGAACAGGTCCATGAGAACAGCCTCCATAGCTCCTGTAATACAACAAACAACAACCATCACTGAATTGTCAATCAATGCATTGAGCTCAAGAAAAGCTATAAATCCCATGCCAATCAGGATGAGTGACATCATTTTTTATGATCAGGATCTTACGATGCGTCAGGGCATTACACAAAAAGAGATTGCAAGCACCAGAAATCCATGTGGGACAAAGTCTCACAACCATTAATTTAACAAGTCAACAAAAGATTTACCACATGCATTATAACCCAAGCTGATCCCCTTTTGGCACAACTAAAAGGACTTAGTTATAACATACCCACCGACTCACTTATTATCACATCTCTGCTGAATTCCGACACAGCGCTGTATGCCAAGTGCCGCCTCAATTATGCCATGTTTCTTATGAGGCAGAAGTATCATGTCAGAGAGAATCATTCTTCTCACCTCCAGGTGGGATGGGAGGTGCCCGTGCTACACCTTGCTCTTCCCACCAGGTGCTGGAGGCCAAGTCTCCCATGCTGGGAGCCATACCAGCGTCCTTACTGCAGCGCACCAACGTTGACAGCAGCGCACTGAAACTGTGGGCCTGCCACAGTACTATTTCAGTGAATATGAGGATTTCTGACCCTGTCTTGTCACATTGCTTCATCACGGATATACAAGGCTTATTGCAAAGCACTCAAGTCTTTGAACAGCCCTTCAGAATTCTCTAACTGATAATTGCAGAAAGTGTTCAGGATACATACCTGCGCTGCATCTTCCATTTCTGCATGACCATTTTTTCTTGTCCCAAGGCCAGCTGACTCAGCAGCAGTCCACAACCAGGCTGGGCTATCTGGGCCTGATTTGTAGTGGGGAGTAAAGTGTTACTTTTACAAATCTCAGTTATAGATCTCACGAGGCTACTATGGATAAGAATAGAAGATAATAAGCAGCAGCAGAAGTAATAGTGAGGAAAACGGTGTAGCAGCAGCTGAAACATGACCTGAACTGTTATGCGATGCTCTTATAGCGCCTCCCCTTCCTGCTTCAACAGGCTCTACAGTGCCCACCTTGATTTTGAAGGTCCACATACTGTCGTCGTCGCTCAGAGGAAATCAGGCCAAGGAAGCTGCGAGAAGCTGGACCTATTAGACCTTTCCTGAGCTGTACATCACACATCAGCAAAGAGCAGTCGTGCATATCAATGGATGATTAGATATTATCCATACCTTACAGAGAAATTAGTAACGTATATACCCGTAGTAGAAAAAAGTAACATTTATGTATAACATTTTGATGGTAATGCTCATGATTAAGAAGATGAAGAGCACAAATGCAGATGGCCATTCCAGTCAGTCACATGGAGTATCCATGCAGCAATCATGAATACGTGACACGTAACTGAAGCCGATTCGTACTGAAGCCAAATCAGAACCGTAGGAATGTATGGAATGTGAAGCACAATTTGTGATATGATAGTTAACAGGAGAGGGAGTTGAGGCTCATCATGATGTCATTATCCCACCACATGGAGAGACCAGTGGCAGGCCCTAGAGGGTGGCAGCAGCAGTCTCCACACTTCTTCTGCGTTGCATCCAGCAGAGGAGTAGGCATGCCCTTCATCCTCCTCTCTGAAAGCAGTGGTCGCTTCATTGCCACCTTCCAGATCTGTCTTTTTGCTTTCTACTCTGCTCTTAGAGGGTCTTGTAGCTGTGCATGTGCACCTGGTAGAAACCTCTGGAGGATCCTATAAGCAAAGACACATTAAGAGAGGTCCATCATTCTTGATATCTCAAACTCCGATCAATTAAACAAACAGCTGATTGAACCTGGATTCTTGTGCAGGCTGTAATTAGCAATGGAATGAGGTCAACGTGATTTATCACAACCTGCCTTGTTAGGATAAGCAACCTCACCTTATCTCTAACACTTTTATAAGGATGACGACTAGCGGCTACCAGAGTCGATGAGGATGAGTCATCCTCCCAGCCCCAGCGCTCATCGAACTCCCAGTCAGTATCAGCCTCAACCTTCAGGCCTTCCGATTGCTGACAGCAGTCTTCACATTTATCCACACGGGCATTATTTTCCATACTCAGCTGCCTCTCTCCCTCAATCGCTCTTTGAAGAATGGCAAGATCGTCCCAACCAAGATCCAGCTCTATGCAGTTGATGGGATCATGCTGACAAGCCCAAGGATGCCAAGAGGAATGTCCATCCCACAGATCTGCTTCTGAGAAAACATCACTGGAAGCACGTCCTAGAGTGGCGATCTGATAGCATGAGAGGCCCAGCCGAAGCCTCCATTAATCGTGAGAGAACGTCATTTACCAAAATATTCAAAAATTGCTTTCCACGAATATGCATATGGCGTAAAATTGCGATGAAGCAACGTCATGCTCTAATGATTCAAAAAATTTAGCTGAAATTTTTGAGGCTTTTGACAAGCGTTAGTGAAACCTGCAGAAGATGTGCTTATGTAGCTACTACCCGCAAGGTATTACCTTTGAGGATGGAAGTGATGATATGTCAGCTTCCTTATTCAGATCCTCAGGATTGGGAAATCTGTACACACAGCTGGCTGATACACCCATCTTGTTACTTATGCGCTGCCTTATACTCCCTGCTGTCATGGTGTTCATCATTCCGCCCCCTGGATTCCCACAGCAGAGGAAATAAGTTATTGGAGAGAACTATTTATTAGATAATGAACATAATTCAGAAGTTGAGGTGATTAATTTGAGACATTGCTTCCTCCACTCTCACCGTGAACCCCTTGCTGCAGCAGCGCCGTGGAAATCTGCACAGCATGCCTTTGTGCATCACCCTTGAAATTGCTGCAGCTGCTGCTGCTGCTATGACCTAGTTGGTTCTTGATCAGAAGAGAAATGGTCACAGCAGCCCATGGATCTTTGTGCCGCAAGCTGTCAGCAAACAAACGCAGCTGGCCCTAAGGAGGAATAACAGGCTGGCCTGTTAGCAACTTAACATGCTTTTACAAGAAAAAAACACCAGCATGTACAGCATGCTAAGGCGCAACAATGGTGGTGCTTAAATGACCAGCTCATGCTAAGGAGCAACAATGGCAGTGCTTAAATGACCAGCATGCTAAGGAGCAACAATGGTGGTGCTCATCCTCATAAGTTATTTGCTGATGCAGGTGTGGAAGAAACATTGACAATGACTGCAGCTGCATTGACATTGACTGCAGCTACATTGACATTGACTGCAGCTGCATTGACATTGGCTGCAGCTACATTGAAATTGGCTGCAGCTACAATGCCATACTTCATTGGTTGATCAACAACAAGGAACATCATCAAGTGAGACCCATAACATCACTGAAACATATTGACTACATTTTTCAGAGGATAGCCTCATCAACTGCATGCTTGTTTTTGTATGTTCTACATGCAATCATACCTCCATTCTTAGTAGATCCACATTCACATGACTGGCATGCATGCAATCATACCTCCATGCTCAGTAGATCCTCGTTCACATGACTGGCATGCATGCAATCTACGCTCAAATGCAGGGTTCCGCAATCATTTGGCAGTACAACTACACCGCAGTACGCATCTCGCTCAGGGTTGTGGATGGGCAGCAAGAGGGGCCATGTCAACCCCTAATAACAATGTTTCCAGTAGAAAGAGCAAATGATTAGACAAGCGGTCAACTCGACCTCTTTTGACCAATGATCAGCAATGTGATGTTTAGGGACAAAGAAAGAAGCAATGTGCAATGTGCAATGTGCAATGTGCAGTGCACAAGAGGCACTTATAATGGCTATTACCTGATCATGCAGTGCACAAGAGGCACTTATAATGGCTATTACCTGGTCATGCAGTGCACAAGAGGCACTCGAAAGAACCACATTTGCTTCCTCTTCGTTCTGCAGAATTGAACCAACAACAGGTCCTGGCGCAAGCTTGTGCATATAGATATGGGCGCAGATGCAATAATGTAGCAGCATGTAAATAATAGTAATAAGTTGTAATAACTACTGCCTCAGTTGGCGATTCATCATGCCACACCATGAAGTTGTAATAACTACTGCCCCCGTTGGCGATTCATCATGCCATACCATGAATCTCCGGCTATAGTTCTGAGGCTGTAGCAAAAGGAAGTGATCCAGGCCAAACCAGCGCTGAAGTTTGTGCTGGCGCCCATGTACCCACCACATCCGACCAGCAGCAGTAGTGAGGCCCTGCTGGGTTGCAGCAGCAGCAGTAGTGAGGCCCTGCTGGGTTGCAGCAGCAGCAGCAGGGACTGCTGATGTTGTCATGGTGCCAGGCCACCAGGACTGCTCCAGTGAGTCCTTGAGAGCAGAAGCTGGGCCGCTGGCATGTGCATAGAGCTGCATCGTGCTACTGCTGTGCCCTTCATCTCTCTGCTTGGTGCCGGTAACTCCACCAACAGCAGTGTAGCAAGTACCAACAGCAGTGTAGCAAGTACCAACAGCAGTGTAGCAAGTACCAACAGCAGTGTAGCAAGTACCAACACACTCACTAGGCACCTGTGATGCACTCTTTACCTCAGTAGCAAAGCATGGCTGCTGCTGAAGAGGAGGAAGCGCAACAATGGAAGTTGATGCATCATCATCTAATGCAGCAGCCATAACACCCGTCATAGTACTGCATGCTTCACCTGTAGTAGTGCCTACTACTCTGGCTGTAACCGGCAGGCCACTAGCAGCTGCAGGATCATGATGATGCATTCTTGTTGACCCTCTGGTATCTTCTTCACGTTGAAAGATGACGTTACGGCCATCATCAATGTCACAATAACGTTCACCATCATCATTCTTGGTGGCAGGCAATGACATGTCAGGACCTGTGATGACGGCCACAAGCAGGCCGCCTTTGTTAACTGCTACCTGACCTGCAACTACGACAGCATGTGCTTGTCTTTGAGCCTTCTTGAATGTTTCAGATGCTGCAGCTCCATTCAAAATGATGTCTACCTCAGAGGCCAGCTCCTCCATATTTAAATCCACAAACGCCTCCCATCCGTCTGCAGCCTGTTACAGATCCGAAGTACAGAGATCAAGTAAGATAAATTAAATTAAGCCCCTTGAACACTGTTATCAGCACACCACTGCATGATGTAAGATGCAGCATGCAAGTATGCTCTACGCAGGTATCTCGATTTATGTGACCTTCCATGTCACATAGTCACGTCAATAGCACTACTTTACATCATCCATATCTTAATAGTAATAGCACTGATGAATTGAGGGGCCTCCTACCTGGTTGCAGCTTCCCGCCTCTTTGTCAGCTACTCCACTACCACCTTTCTCAGCAGTAGTGTTGGAAAATGAGGTGAATGTAGTGTGATCAGGCCTACTTTCACTTCTATTAGCACTACGATTATCGTTCATCTCTGCTTGTGGCCTTAGTCCCTTCCTGCTTTCCCTCCTCTCACCAACAGAATGAGTAACAGAAGTACAAAGAGGTAACTGATTAAACTGAATGGCATTGCTGAAGTGCACAGCAGCAGCAGCGGAACCTGCTGAGCTAGTCTTCCCTGAACTAGCAGGTGATGGCGATGATTGCCTTCCCTCGTCCATAATCAATAATCCTGCTTCTACAGCGTCCGAGGCCTGGGACTCAGTGGCAGCTGCATGAGTAAGCTTATTTTTCTGCTGCCGGGGTCCAGCAGGTGACATACTTGAGGTGGTGGTGGGGAGGTGCAGCTGCAGCAGGTATGGTTCAGGACGCCAAGGCAACCTGAGTGTAGCAGCAGGTATGAAGTGTGAGATAACTTATAAGGATAAACCAGGGCAAGAGAGGGTGATAATAATCTAGAAGCATATGTCAATATGGCACTATGAACCCTGAACCCTATAAGCATTATGTCATGGCACTATGAACCCTAAACCCTAGAAGCATTATGTCATGGCACTATGAATGTCATGAGTCATGGCTCCAGGGAGCTGATTTCCACAAGCATGACATGGACATCACTAACATGCCTGCTGGCAATGAGGCCCTAACAAAACACTGCTCTGTAACATTGCTGTTGTGACAAGAAGGCCACAACAACAGAGGTCCCAAAGATTTGAACAGTGAGGAGAACGTATAGATTTGTTGACACACTTGTGTGGAATGGGTGCTTGCACATTCACCAGTGCAGGCTGCTCTTTGAGGCGGCGATTGTACCCTTTCAAGATGATGGAATGCAGACCTATAAGCAGAACGTCAGCTCAGGTGTAATCATGATATCTCAAAGTTTGCGTGTTTCTGAACTGAGCTTCACCTGCAGACTGCCATGCTTTGACTGTTTGTTGTATAACTGCACTCATCCTGACGGTATGTTCAAGAGGCTCAGCAGGGATAGGAAATATATAGAATGCTAGATGGTGATAGTATTCAGCATTTGTGAGCTCATATATTGATCAGGAAGTCCATCAGACTGAACACGGCCGAAAGCAATGATTAGGTATTGGCATGGCAGCTTATTGCTCACCTCTCAAAGCTCGTTGCGTTGGTGTAGTCATAGTACTGCTCTCCTGAATAGTCCTGGTAGGGAGATCTAGGGCGAGACATTTCTGAATGGTATTCGAAATACCCACTCAGCTCAGCAGCATTTGAGAGACGAATGCATCGAATATCGATGGACTCTGCTTGGAACCCTAATCCAGAACATAAGCAAGAGCTACTTGATGATTTAAAATAACCCTACGACCCTTTTGTCCTTCTCACGGTTTCGGAGTTTGTCGAGGTGAATGATCAACGTTACTAATTGAGCAAATAGCGATATAATCTAATGATACTGCTCATGATACTGCTGCATTATTGATGCGTACTGGTACAAAATTGTCATTACAGACAACTAATAGGTAGTTGAGCTGTTCCTGTTGCGCGACAATATGGCACAAGACAATCAACTATTAATGGGTCCTGGTAGCAACCAGCTGAACCTCAAAGCAGTAGGTCTCATATTTTGATGATCTCAATGCACCTCTACAACTTCTGTCTCCTATGATTCAATACCTCCTTATCATGCTTTCTCTTTTCTATCTTTTCCCCTCTTGTAAGGGATTGCAAAGTGCCTAATGAGTACACCAGGTGCTTTTAAATTCTTCACAAGCTCTGTTTTGGCATAATGCAGGTCCGAGACCATGCAGTGGCCCTCCGCAGAAGTGTGGATGAGGCTGTACAGTCCTTGGCTCTAGACAACCCTACCCTCAGTCAAGGTCCATTGCATTGGGAAAGCTGCCTTAAAAAATACTCTGTCATAAACCAGCAGGTCTGTTACGACAACATCCATCCCACAGTAGCTACTAACATATTTGGTTCCTGATCTTTGCGAATTTGATCTCAAGCGCTGTGAACTCGTAATTCATTCATTGGAACCACATGACATGAAGATGGTTTAGAACTTCTCATTTCTGCAGCTCGCTTAGTGATCCCTCTGCCTTGCATTGACAGGTCATGGGCCTCAGGGACCAGATGCGTGGGATTCTGAAGCAAGTAGTTGTCATGCCACGATTCGTTGACAACCCTGGCGTTGCTCATGGTAAGGTGAGGAGGCAAACTCCTCCTCAGTGGTAGTGAGACTCTTCTTTTGTGGTTGACTAAATTTGAGTAGAGATCCTTCGGCACACGTCACGAAATGTCACAGTAGCTCTGCAATTGTCATTTTTATGAACTGAGCAACTAGTTACTTGGTTTAGGGTTTAAGGTTACTGGCATATCTCGCCTGTTTATCCCTCTTACCCCATGAAGACACCCTTGGCTTCATTCTATTCCATGTTGTCCAATTCCATGTACTCCTATTCCATGTTGTCCAATTCCATTCACTCCTATCCCCTATACTCCTATTCCACAAAGTCCTATTTCATGTATTTCTAATCTCTTCGTCATGCCTGGATATTCCTTGTTATGAACACATTCCAATATGCACCTTCATGTATGCCATCCTGATCTTCCCAGTTGCTGTTAAAGCATGCCCAACATGACCACCTCGACTGCTTCTTCCCTCAGCCCTACCCATACAACTTGCTTCCAAGCTCACCCCAGAAATGGATGCCAAGGACGCCAGCACGAAGGCCTTTGTAAGCTCAGGTCCTCTTGGAAAGGGGGATGTGGGAACTCAGTATGAACAGGTATGAATGCCAAGGACGCCAGCACGAAGGCCATTGTAAGCTCAGGTCCTCTTGGAAAGGGGGATGTGGGAACTCAGTATGAACAGGTATGAATGCCAAGGACGCCAGCACGAAGGCCAGTGTA
>BEGY01000041.1:126592-192887 GCA_002335675.1 Chlamydomonas eustigma | reverse complement strand
GTATGAATGCCAAGGACGCCAGCACGAAGGCCAGTGTAAGCTCAGGTCCTCTTGGAAAGGGAGATGTGGGAACTCAGTATGAACAGGTATGAATGCTAAGGACGCCAGCACGAAGGGCAGTGTAAGCTCAGATCCTCTTGGAAAGGGGGATGTGGGAACTCAGTATGAACAGGTATGAATGCCAAGGACGCCAGCACGAAGGCCATTGTAAGCTCAGGTCCTCTTGGAAAGGGGGATGTGGGAACTCAGTATGAACAGGTATAAATGCCAAGGACGCCAGCACGAGGGCCATTGTAAGCTCAGGTCCTCTTGGAAAGGGAGATGTGGGAACTCAGTATGAACAGGTATAAATGCTAAGGACGCCAGCACGAGGGCCTTTTCTAAGCTCAGGTCCTCTTGGAAAGGGGGATGTGGGAACTCAGTATGAACATGTATGAATAAGATTTTGTTCCTTGCTCTTGGAACTCAATGTGATTCCATCCTTCCACGCAACCATGCAAGGCCAGTCCATGCTTGAAGCCATCATTCATTATAGACTTCAAGAGCCCACGTCTGCTGTATTATGACTGACCTGCAACACCCTGTCATGTGGTTCCTGATGCCACTATAAGGTCAGCAGCCAACTGGATGACTACAATCGCTTTGTCAGCTCCCTGACATCATCAGGGGGAGTTCTAGATATCAAGGTAATTATGGTAATTACTGGCTTTCTACTGGTAATAAGTTAATAGATGTCAAGGTGATGATGATGGTGATTATTGGCTCTCCACTGGTAATAAGTTAATAGATGTCAAGGTGATGATGATGGTGATTATTGGCTCTCCACTGGTAATAAGTTAATAGATGTCAAGGTGATGATGATGGTGATTATTGGCTCTCTACTGGTAATAAGTTAATAGATGTCAAGGTGATGATGATGGTGATTATTGGCTCTCTACTGGTAATAAGTTAATAGATGTCAAGGTGATGATGAGATGGTGATTATTGGCTCTCCACTGGTAATAAGTTAATAGATGTCAAGGTGATGATGATGGTGATTATTGGCTCTCCACTGGTAATAAGTTAATAGATGTCAAGGTGATGATGATGGTGATTATTGGCTCTCCACTGGTAATAAGTTATTAGAGTCACTGACAGGAGCTCAATGTGTGATCTATCTCCAAGGCTGACCTGAGTGTTCATCACGTACCTAGCAGAGGCATTTTATTGCAGGCTCAATGAACATACACATCAAGCATCTTTGACATTTCATACCTTAAAATTCTTGATGGCGTTAAGCCCATCATAACTACGTCACTAGAAGTTACTTATCAATTATCATGAATGGCCAAGTAGGCGACAGCTCATCTGCTGAATTCAATGAGCAATGAGTCAATGAGTCTTCATGCTGACCTCTGTTCACACATGTGCGTATCAGCAGGGGAGTTTGAGATCAGACATTGAGCTAGGCAGCAGGAGAATACAATCATTGATCACTGAAGCCAAAGAGATCCATGCTGCAGCTGCATTGCGGTACCACCCGGGGGGCGCTGCTGCGTCAGCGGCATCTGCTTCTGCTTCCATTAGGGGCACTGCTGCCGGATCTGCTGCCAGGCACTGGGAGCTGGCTAAGAGAGCGAGGATTGATCCTGCCGGCTCTGCAGGTGCACAAACGGTTCCAGGGACCAAACCCTTAGAGCCAGAGCTTGTTATGCTCTTAACAGGAGATGGACTGAGAGCCCAGCAGTCCATCCAGAGAGCACATTAATAAAGGCGTCATAAACGTGATGACTAATAGGGTAGTAACGCAATAGAAGGCAATTTCATGAGCCCTTACAGCGTACACGTGGAGTCTGTGCTTGAGACTGCTGTGGTAAAGTCTGTGCTTGAGGCTGCTGTCATGGAGTCTGTGCTTGAGGCTGCTGTGTTGGAGGTTGCGCTTGAGGCTGCTATGGTGGAGATTGTGCTTGAGGCTGCTGTGGTGGAGGATGTTCTTGAGTCTACTATGGTGGAGGCTGTGTTTAAGTCTGCTGTGTTGGAGGATGTGCTTGAGGCTACTGTGGTGGTGGCTGTGCTTAAGGCTGCTGTGGTAAAGTCTATGCTTGTCACTCTAGGGACTCAGTCGTTTCTTGCCTAGCGTCAATAACTCCTGCAAACTCGACACTGTTTATGCGTCAGTTTGATACTTGTTTTCTCTGATTTTGTTACAAGTAGCAAATAGGCTGTCTCTAAGTCATGTCAAGTGAAGTTTTTGTAGAAGTAACATCGGAGCCTTTAAACAGTAAGCATATTAGAAGATTTCCAGACGCCGATACATTGCGTCGAGCAAAGAGAACTGTGGGCATCTGAAATTGCAATAGCGGTGTCAAGTGTGAGAGAAAGTAGTGTTTCGCTCACATTTCCAACACATTTACAGCTTATTTTGTTTCATATTTGCAATCCACGCAAGATCCAAATTAGTGAGTTTTAGAAAAAGGAAGTTCTCTCCATTGTGATTAATTTAAGGCGTTGAGGAGGGATAATGTTGTACAACAAGTTCGCAAACATTGAAATTCAGTCGCTAAGCGAAAGATAAGCACTAATTCATTTACAGACGGGCCTTACATGTTAAGAAAGCACATTTGTGGCGCCAATGGCCTCAGGTTTCTAAGGTTGCCAGACATACCTCGCCCTAAGCTATTGCTGAATAAAGTTTCACAATCTATATATGTTTAAATCGATATCCCCAAATTTTATGCGCTGCAGTGCAGTATTCGCGCCATTGCTCACTTTCAGTGAAGACCCCGAGGGCCATTCGGAAAGACACCCGTGTATTATTTGCTATATGGGTACTTGGTGTGTCTCCATGCAGTATCATGGCATTACATGTAACAGGTCAAGCTAGTATGTGCGGCATTATGCAAAAGTTCATTGAATCTTGGTATGAACAAAAGATTTAAAAAATGTTCAAAGTCCTCCTACTGTGTACTATACATGCCATGACGTGGAAGGGCTGACCTAGAAACTCAACAATTATGACTGGTAGATGACATAAAAACGTTGATATTCATAAGCATTTTGAGGTCACAGTAAAAATAAAAAGGTCAAGCTCACATATATGTTGTGCAAATGAGGGTCCTAGGTACCCTGCTGGGGGAAAAAGTAAGAACGGAAGTTAAATGAATGGTTGAGCCGCTCAGTTGCATACTTCTCCAAGTACCTTATGTCCAGGCAAGGAGATCACAGTACTGCTACGTTTTCAGAACTGCCGTGAATTTGAAACTAGCTCCTTTCTTGGAGTCTCCACCTCAGTAGAGTGCAGCCTCCTATTTCTTCAATCCTCCTGCATCACCACCACTCCTCCGTCTCCCTAGTCCCCCATTCAAGAGCCTTACACTGTTATGAATTATGCTACCACTGCTGTGACCATGACTGCTACCTGCACCACTAAAGCATCCTCTCAGAATGAGCAGGTATACGATTGTGGTGCCACAGCCACCAATTGCAAGGCACGTCGTCAGCTCCACATAGGGCCAGCTGTGCACATCAAGAAAACAAGAAGAGGAAGTCACGGCAGACTAAATATAATTGCATCAACACATGGCAGAGCCAACATGATTAGAGATGATGCAGCAGGCGACTACAGATATAATATTAGAAATGATGCAGCAGGCGACCGCAGATATAATATTAGAAATGATGCAGCAGGCGACTGCAGATATAAGATAAGAGATGATATATTCAGTAATAATTAAATGATGGAAAGACTACCAGCAAGACAGCATTAGCTGATTCTGTGAATTCAAATTCTGAAAATGAATCAGTAAGGCATGAAGAAGTGATGACTGATTCCATGCTATGATCAGCAAGGCATGAAGAAGTGATGACTGATTCCATGCTGAGATCAGCAGTCTGCCTGAAGTACTGCCTGCACAGTAGTAGCAGCACAAGTATACACAGAGCTTAGCAGGGCACTGTACCATTAGTAGGGCACTGTACCCATTAGCAGGGTACTGTACCCATTTTACCTCTCTGACAGCTGTTGAAGCTGCTGTGGTTTGGAGGACCCAAAGAAGAACTTCCGGTGAGCTGCACTGTCTGCACTTCCTTGACCTGCAGCCCTTTTATCACTATCAAGGTGATGATCACTCCCATGACCTGTGTGCTCATTTTCTGCCTTAGGATTCACATCCTCGCCGTATTCTCTGATGAACATAGTAACAAGTATAGCATGGTAAACGTTAGCTCCTTGAGCTGAGAGACACCAAAAGCCACATTAAATGAGGCAATAAGAAGATCTCCATTCCATTGAGAGATTCCAAG
Organism: Chlamydomonas eustigma; assembly: GCA_002335675.1. Lineage (NCBI taxonomy): Eukaryota > Viridiplantae > Chlorophyta > Chlorophyceae > Chlamydomonadales > Chlamydomonadaceae > Chlamydomonas > Chlamydomonas eustigma. Next base: position 188,606 of record BEGY01000041.1, on the reverse strand, counting down.
AGCCACATTAAATAAGGCAATAAGATGATCTCCATTCCATTGAGAGATACCAAAAGCCACATGAAATAAGGCAATAAGCAGATTTCCATTCCATTGAGAGATTCCAAGAGCCACATTAAATAAGGCAATAAGAAGATCTCCATTCTATCTTTCCACATCTGCTGTGCAACCCATCAAATCTCTTTGGAAGCTAACCTTTCCAAGAAGAGGAGGATTTCACCCTCGTCCCAGTCTGTACTGTTGCCCATCCCTGCATCAACGCCCTTCTCTTCAACATTGCCTGGATGCTTCTTGTAGCACTTGGGACACATGCTGGCTGTTGGGAAAATGACTTTGGGATGTTTAAGGTCACCGTGGGTGCTGCCTCCGGAACCAGCTTCCTCAACCATTAATCGAGCATTCACCTGAATCATCATCCACAACTAAAGCACAACATGGAAATTTAACTCTGTAAAAACTGCCAGGCAATGCATGTCACATCAGGAACCACAGCTTTATGACAGTGTCGAGGTATCAGCAGATCAATGCTCAGCAAGGTGCATCCTGAACGTAATGCCATGTCATTGTCCACCAGCAGCATGGACGTAATGCCATGGCAATGTCCACCAGCAGTATGAATGTAATGCCATGGCATTGTCCCCCAGCAGCATGAACGTAAAGCCATGGCATTGTCCACCAGCAGCATGAACCAAATCACACTCAGATGAAGAGCCGTTTCACAAAAAAGTGCAATCTGTAACTTGGTCATCTGTAACCTGATCATTTAGAAATGAATAGGGATCCATCACCAATCTAAAACGTTAAACTTACTTGATTATGTACTCTCCACAGCCAAAGCACTGCATCTCTCTTACTTGATTAAGTACTCTCCACAGCCATAGCACTGCATCTCTCTTACTTGTTTATGCACTCTCCACAGCCAAAGCACTGTATCTCTCTTACTTGATTATGTACTCTCCACAGCCAAAGCACTGCATCTCTCTTGCTGCGCACACTCTTGGCCTCACGCGCTTGAAGCATCTGCAGCCCACAGCGTGTAATGAATGACTAGGAGGATGAAGCAGTGGTTTAGGGTTTAGGGTCCCTAGGAATCAAAGCAAGGGATCAAAGCGTGTAATGAATGACTAGGAAGATGAAGCAGTGGTTTAGGGTTTAGGGTCCCTAGGGATCAAAGCAAGGGATCAAAGCGTGTAATGAATGACTAGGAAGATGAAGCAGTGGCAACTAATGAATACTTTGCTTATCTAAAATATTGAGGGTTACACTACTCAAAAATGATATTGACTTAAAACAGAGAATGATCCCTGTCACAGACAATGAAGAGCAGGGCTGTACTCCCCTAGGCTGACTGCTATTCTTTGGGCCACCTCAGAATCCTCAAAACAGGAAGACAACTTTTAAATTTAAATTTACCAGCTGACAGTCGAGTTTAAAGGCATTGTGACCATGAAGTTGCATTAGGCAACTGCTAGGCAGCTGCTACCCACCGGAGGGAAGTGCTTTTTCCCAGATGCAAAAATGTGGCGGCTGCAAGAAAATATGCTCGCAGGGTCAGTGTACCTTTATTCCCACACCTGTGAAAAGTGCTCTTGGTATGTCTGGCACTGGAAGAAATGTGTGTTGAAGGCCCTTAGTCCCTCCATGAAGATCTTGTCTCCACTCAAGGGATCATCTGGAGGTATTCTGTTCCATATGCAAAATCATATTCATCAGCCAGAGAAATCAAGTACTCGAAAATAAAGTGCACAATGCAAGTCCTACTCAGTGATTGTGCACCTATTTCTGGATACTAATACATTGAAAAAGAAATTCTATACATGAGGATACAGCAGCGCTGGATGAATCGGTTGAATCGGTTGAAGACAGTCAGAAAGTAGTATATAAATATATCGTCTCACCTCTCTACACAGGTATGGAACATGACCCAAAGTCCACATGTGAACCCACGATACTCCTCAGAGGATCCCGTACAAGAAGACCAACGAGCACCAGGGTTGAGAGCAAAAGAAGACAGCTTCTCCTTCCCACAAATCTAATTCGATCATAGATAGCAAATGACGCCATATCTCAATCGATCAAGGTCAAGAAAGTACAGATAGTGTGAACGTGACCATGATCTAGTGCATAGAAGCACTCAGCCATGTACATAAGCCTCCTCTCATTGACTTTCCCTGATACCAGTTGCAGGTTCCACACACAACTTACTGTGTGGTAGTCCTTGACATCAATGGCAAGTGGATCATACACAACTTACTGTGTGGTAGTCCTTGACATCAATGGCAAGTGGATCATACACAACTTACTGTGTGGTAGTCCTTGACATTTACAAGTGGCATACCTTACCAACTGGATAGTCCTTGACATCAATGGCAAGTGGATCATACACAACTTACTGGGTAGTCCTTGACAGCAGCAGGTGCCGTATACTCTGAATCTGAAGAGACAGGCCACCAATCAGTAAAAAATGCTGCCAGTCTCTGAGCACCTGCTTGGCACCTGCCAATGAAGCACACAGTGGTACATAAGCTCCCCTAGGACATTACCTCTATGTGAGCACCCAACAAGGCATAATGCAACATCAGTATATTACTAGCAAGATACCACTAAGAAGCTTATATGATTGGATCATTCATCTTATATGCACAGCTTTGGTAATTATGGTCTGGGATGAGGTCTCAGGTGCTGCCCTCTGTAACTCATCTGGTTCTGGAGCACTAGAGAGGCCCTTAGTAGGTGGCTGAGGAGACTTACTGAGCGCTGGGATGTGCTGCAGCCCAGAGTTTGACCAGCTGCAGGACCGCTAGCCTTTTCTCCTTCCCCTGAATGTGAGGACAGAGATATGGACAGTACTGTCGTGGTTACATGAAGGCTAAATGGGTATTGCAACTGAAACACAAACTACTACTTACAAAGTAGGAACTGAAGGATTAGCCCTTCAGCATTAGATTGTTATGTCAGCAGTATCCTTCTGAGGGACAAGCAGGTTGTGCACTTATGTTGCAACAGAGACAGGATGACCCACGTCTTACCTGGGTCAGCATGGGACTTGCCATGATGGTAGAGTACATCCTACCTAGGTCAGCATGGGACTTGCCATGATGGTAGAGTACATCCTACCTGGGTCAGCATGGGACTAGTTGCCATGATGGTAGAGTACATCCTACCTGGGTAAGCATGGGACTTGCCATGATGGTAGAGTACAGCGTCATGGTGGCACTCTCAACGTCCAACAAGGTCCACTAACAGGATTTCATGAGGAGGATAGATCATCATATGGGCAAAGAGTTTGCGCAGAGCAGAACCATCGTAGAGAGATATGCTTTTTCTTTATCAGAACAGAGCATCATCATTAAGAATGGTTTGCATAGCGGGAAATATCACAGGATGGCATAATTGCATAAATGCTTTACTTGAGCTGCACTTAAATTTGTTTTTTCACCAAGATAAACAATGAGATGTCCAGAAACATGAACAGATCATGCAGAAAATCTGATTTACGTATCATGCAGCAAATCTGTTCAAGGTATACAAATTTATGCGAACTATGGGCTTCTTGCATGCGCCATTTTATGGATATGAGCCTTGTGTGAACACTGTGAATGTCTGCATATTCAGAGCACATCCTCAAAAATGCTTCCAGGAAAACCGCAGACAGGCTCAAGAGAAGTGATCTTACCACTAACTGAGACTTCCAAGCCATTCCTGCAGACATCAAGTCTGATTTGGGAGGAGGGGTTGTAGCAGCCAAAGCTAGTTTCATGCCATTTGCAATACTGGTACTGCTTCTGTAACAGAAAGCAGGGAAAGTGATGTAACAAGGCTTTCACAAAAGCACATCATGATGAAATCTGAGGACCATGTCTCTGGCTTCTGTTACACATCTCTGGCTTCTCTAGCAGCATAATTTCAGAATGGGGTTAGGCAGGCCCCTCTCTCTTCATGTAATCCTGAAGACTTTCATCTGATATCTGTGACTAGCATTAAAGATTGCAGGTATAAACATAGAGGTTCACAAGTTGAGCTCCGTTCCAATGTACATCATGGGGACTCACAAGTTGAGCTCCGTTCCAATGTACATCATGGGGACTCACAAGTTGAGCTCCGTTCCAATGTACATCATGAGGACTCACAAGTTGAGCTCCGTTCCAATCCACTTCATCACCAATGGCAATGAGCGCTCACTGCGAGTGGGATAGACATGTAGGGATGACGACTTCCTCGTGAGGTACAGCTCCGCAGTGCCCACAGTAACATATGGATAGGATGGTACCTTGAACTCTCCACAAATTACAGGCTACAAGGAAAATAAAAGAGCCATGTCAATAGAAATGATGAGTATCAGCAAGACCACACCGCTGCTACCAGATACAGTTGCTGTTACTTCATGCTAGTACTATTGAAGGAACCTTAATTTGTTAGAAAAAAAATTAACCATAAAAACTTACCTCTACAAAATCCCTAGAGGTATTAGTGTCTCACTTCTTTTGCGCAGTCTACTCTCGCCACAGTTATTGATCCTCCTGCTGACTGTGTCTCTGCAGCTGCATTTTTCACAGCGCCCTCAACCTCTGTCCCTTCGGAAGGTTTAATGTGCTGGTATTGATGCAGAGAGTCAGCCACATGGCCTTTAGCAGGGTCTAAAACAGTGGAGGGGGAGGGCAAGGCTGCAGCAAATATACCATCCTGGATGCCTGAGAGGGCTATTCCAACTTGGGCATAAACTGGCATGAAATGCCTGCATGCTGGGCACCTGCATAAAGTAGCAGGAAGCTCTCTGCCAGGTCCTGCACTGCTAGCTAGCCGATTCTTCAGAATTCCTCAGTGAATGCTGAAGAGGAAATTTGATGTATAGGTAACATCTACATACTTAACTATGATACCTTAGTAAACAATCTCTGCAACTAATTGATTTTAAGTAGGTTAATATGTTATTGTTATTTGTTAAGCCCATAAACGTCAGGAGAGTTGCCCACAGTAAGTAGGTACCTATACATACAGCACTCACCACGACGCATAAAACTCAACAATGCAAGGAGATGATTTTTGTAACTGCAAGAAAATTGAATTAAAATTTGATGAATCAAGGTTTACGACATTCCCATGTTGTTTTGTGTCCTGATCAGTTGAAGAAAATGCGGTAAAAACGAGAAGGGAGAGCCAGACACCGACAATTAAAACGCTACATGTCATTCGCTTTGATCTTCTTACTATTCAAGAAGATACAAGTTGGGAGTACGGCGTATGTATCATTTCAAGATTTAATAAGAAGAGATTCGTGGAAATTGGGACTGCTTTACTCGTTCATAATTTTATTACACGCACTTGCAACTTGTGAGATAGTCCATGAGAGCAGTAAGTAGCGCAGCTTATTCAAGCGACACTAGCGTCCAAGGCACCAATGATGATGCACAAGTTAGCAAGATGTGAGGAGCTGATGTGTTATCATTGTTTCATTATCAAGGCATTGAAGTTATGCTTCCCACTATGCAGGTCATGTGCTAAAGCAGGCTATTTTAAAGATGACTTCATTCACTTCTTTGTTAAGAAATCTTCTAGACGTTCACCCTTGATTAATAGAGGTAGGTGATGATGGAGGAAATCATCTTCTCTCAACTCATCTGGCTGTTGTCAATTCAGCTTTAGAGTTAATACTTCTGCATCTGTACATCTTTCAGGCTACTACTCCAGACATGCTGCTCTTAGGCACCTATTACTAGACTTCTTGAAACGCTCTTATGAGCGAGGCATCCAATGCCAAGTGCTGTGCCTTGGAGCTGGCTTCGACACAACCTGGTTCCAGTTGCATCAGGACTCACCACACCTTCTGCCTACAAGATACTTGGAGGTTGATTTTAAAGAGGTGAGGGAGGCAATGCATGGTACTGCCAATATTTCAATAAATATTGGACCTGCCTAAATGCTCTTGATGTGGCCCTTTAGCACAGCAAGAGTTGTAATAACTAACGACTGCTGGTTTTTCCAGTACAACATGCCCGCCAGTCAAAACTTGTTGATGGTTATACGAGTATGCGTTCAGCTCTTCATTCATACATCTGTCAGGTAACCCAGAGGAAGGTCACCATTATTTCAGGTCAGGATTCCCTAAAAGACAGAATCAAACAACACGTTTCTTCTGCTTCTACTTCTGCCTCTGTCCCCGGGAAACCAGCATGTGTTGGTACAAATTCTGTACAGCCTTCAGATCTTGTACCGCCAGCCCCATTTACTGCTGCTTCAGTACGACAGCAGTCAGGTGGTGAAGTGGCAGCTGTGTCCATCATCCCGGATGGTGTTGAGGCGGCTGCTGTAGAGTACCTATCAGGAGCAGCACCTATACTAGGTACCAACAATGTTGAGAGCCCTAGCTATAATAGTGAGCCTATGAACACGGCAGGGTCTCATGTTTTAAATTTCAGCGTGACCTCTATGATAACTGATGTAGCAGCTGTTAAGGATGCTGGGGAAGTGGAAGCTGGTGTGAAGTTAGATGTTCAGGGTGGGACACTGATCAGTAGCTGCTACAGCATCTTGCCCGTGGACCTCAAGGTGGGCTGAGTAGTTGTTACAGCATCTTGCCTGTGGACCCTAAGGTGCACTGGCAGATAGTCTTCCTTTTGATATCAATTTGGATGATCTAAAGCTGTGCTTTAACAAGTGTTATACAATGCCATGTTAGTGAATCTTGCTCTTCTAAGTGCGACCATAGTGCATGGTTGGAATGTCTGGAAACTGCATTTAATATCTGTGAATATTCGACATGCCTGTTGCTATCAGAGCTAAGGACTGAAAGCATGTCTACAAGCTGAACTCAAACAAGCATGATCAAATGGACATGAGAGATGACCCCTGATGATATGTAGGATCTTACAGCTTTGGAGGCTGCAACACAGAGGGCGGGTCTGGACCCTGACTTGCCTACGTACATCCTGTCAGAGTGTGTTCTTGTCTACATGGAGCCTTCAGATAGCGCAGCAGTTATAAAGTGGTTGGCAGGGCACTTCAAAACAGCTGCTTTGGTGGTTTATGAACAGGCAAGTGGTCATCAAGAGGAGCTGGAAGCATGATCTGGTTTCCTAGTCGTACCAGACGTTGTACCAGACGAGGTCTGACTGTGATAGATCTAGTCATCTTGCCGGTGATGTTGGTAAATATCGTGTGAGCTCATTGGGAGCTCATGTGATTCATTGGGAGCTCATGTGAGCTCATTTGGAGCTCATGTGATTCATTGGGAGCTCATGTGATTCATGGGGAGCTCATGTGAGCTCATTGGGAGCTCATGTGATTCATTGGGAGCTCAGTCATGTGAGCTCATTGGGAGCTCATGTGATTCATTGAGAGCTCATGTGATTCATTGGGAGCTCATGTATCTGTTCAACTTTGGTGAAACCTTTGACATCTGACATAAAGAGTTATGTCATGTTTGTGCATTCTTGGTGACTCTGAAGTCAGATCACTTGTGTCATCCTTTCAGATAAAGCCTGATGATGCCTTTGGTCAGCAGATGTGCTCCAACTTGGAGAGCAGGGGCTGCCCCCTCAGAGGCATTATCAGCACGCCTACATTAGAGGTACAGTAACATGAAGCACGATGGAGGAAAACGGATAGGAATTGCCTCTGTTCAGAGGAGTGGAGTAGTATGATATCATGGCTGAAAGGGCGGGAAATGTGTCAATGAGCATGACATTTGTGCTGCTGTCTATTTCATGCTGTTTATTTCACTGCTCGGACCACCTTAACATATGCTTTGGTTTCACGCATGCTCTGGCAGGCACACTGTCAACGCATGAGGATAGGGGGTTGGTCAGATGCCAAGTCACACGACATGGACACCATCTACAAGCTGTACTTAGATCCTGTGGATCGGGCTCGAATGGAGCGATTAGAGATATTTGATGAGTTTGAGGAGTGGCACATGATTCAGGTACAGCACTGTCGGTTTTATACAGTTTTTTCAAGTCAAGTGTGCTTAAGTGCTACCGGGTGCCCTCCTCCATTATTACCTCTTAAATTCAGTGAGGCTTATTGGGATCACAAGAGCTCCTGGCATTTGATGTGTTCACCAACATGTTTGTTCTACAGGAGCATTACAGCATCACCATTGGTATGAATAATGATAATGCCAAGGAGTGTACGTCCAACTCCGAAACAGGCAGCTTTATGACAGGCTTTGGGTTTACATGAGCCAAGGGATCTATTGGAAAACACAATAAGTGCAGCTGCTAAAAGAATATGTTCATTGATTACTTGAAGTTCTGAGTACCTCTGCATGCTTACTGTACAGCTGCTGCAGAGTATCTCTTCTGTTGCGCCATAACTTAAACCTCGTCAAATACTCTTATTTCCGCTTCACTGAGCAAGTCAAGCTGGCATCAAAGATTTTATAATGAGTTAACCTTGACTGAAGCTCTTCACACTACTTCACATTACTTGGAACATGTCACACAGTTGAGACTCCAGTACATCATGCACGTATTTTTTGTGTCTACCTTATTCATAAGCCAGAAGCATCATGGTAAGTCATTTAACAAGAAAGGAAATATGCATTTCCATTAGCCATCTCAGCACATGGACATAACACGACAGACTAGGGTCTGTACCGCCGCAGTATCCACCACGACATTCATTAGACTGCTCATTAAAGTTCATAATCCAGCTTTCAAAGACGGCTTGATCTTTATCCTAGTTTCAGCCGGACTTGGGCACAAAAAAGCGTAGCAAAAAGATAGAGCGCTACACAAGCATCCACAATGAGGCACATCGACTGATAAAGACAGGTCGCTGCTGCCTTGAACAAAATCCTAGCACTACTTCTTTTACATGCAACTGCCAATAATGGCAGCAAATGAAGATTCGCAATTCACATGCATGCTTATGCACTGTATGTTAAAAAATCCATCAGCTCAAAAATATGAGCTACTAGAACTTCCACACACTTCCTCGTAGAAAAGCGTGTCGTTCTGATCATTCCTAGCCCGCTAATGTTAGGAAATAACTACATCAGCAAAACAAGTTCGCAATTCTCAATACTCTGGATGCCCTTTTAGGGCTGCATGCAAATGAGTTGTAAACAGTGCTGTGTATAATAGGATACAAAAAATGTTTAACTAGCTTGATATTGCCATTGCGTTAATTGAGGCATTAAGCAGCAGCACACTTCACAATCAGACACACAAACACACGTACACACTTTCTCTCACAAACACAAACAGAGGAATCCTGATAAGGCATACAGCAAAGGCTGAAGCTCTCTTCTGAACAGGACAATCTTGCATGATGACAACGGGGCACTCAAGCTGAGTGATGCTTCTGGTTTGATGGGTAACCAACATCTACTTGTTGACTAGCAGCATGCTGTGCTGTCCTCCTCCAACTTAGTGCCATGGCCACCAACAGGAAGGAGGAGAGGAGGCAGATTCCAGCTCCAACGTTCCAATATGAGAGGTCAAGAATTTCTGGACCTACAAAAATCACGCACTCTTCACACCTGGCCACACTTAACTGTTGTTGTTACCACACAGCCCTAATATGTCCTGAATATTCATTTTGGTTTATCAAGTTTTTGGAGCAGCACTGACGCAACTGCATGACAATGGCTTGAGTTAGAGCACCCGCCTATCAATATAACAAACACTGCAGCTGAAAATAAGATCTTGGGCAGGATGAATGGCTGGACGGGAAGTAGTGAGGCAGAACTACAAGGCTGTGGTCAAATAGGTCAAGGGTACCGAATTAAGCTCACCTGCGCTGATTGTCACAGCAGCATAGCAGGTGACTACAGTACAGACTGCAAAGACCAGCCAGGGAATAAGGGAGGGTGAAATGACGGAGTAGGATTGAGGTTTGACCAGTTGACTGACTTTCCTGGGCATAGTCATCTTCTTCTGGCTGCCTCTGTTGATTCCCTCCTCCTCCTCCTGCTCCTCCTCTTGCACCTTCTCCCATAATCCTCTGGTACAAGACGCTGGGTTGCAGCCCAGAACACTGCTTTCACTCAAGACTCTGCTCAGCAATCCATTCAGGGCGGAAACCGGAATGTCCCTAGGCAGCTTCTGCCACCTCCTCCTCAATGTCATTGCCCCCTGGGCCAGCATGGTGATGGTGGCAACAAGGAGCACCTGTCGTACTGTAGCAGCCGGCTTCAGGCTCTGCCGTACTGCCAAGTAGAACACCGGCACCTCCAGCAGCGCTGTCACTGCGGCCATGGCCCTAAAGTCATAGCTCTCCACCATCATCATGATACATTTAGCCACAATAATGTACCACTTCCCAGATATCACAACCAATTTGGAGGTACCGAGTAAAGACGGATATGCTGCACGCAACCCTATGACTATCAAGCGGTACATGTGGAGCAGCATGCCCAGGTTGTCCTCTGATATAACCCACACTATCCTCCCTCTGACCCAAGCATGAGCAGGTGTGAAAGCAGGTGTGAATACACCAGGCATCGCCTCATCCTTGTCTGAGTGTATTGCAGATGAATGCTGTGCACCTTTCCTGATCAGCTGAACATTCTTGGATGCTGCCTGAGTCTTACATACCAGCTGCTCTTTGCAGACGCCGTTACAGCCTTTGCTGTCATTACAAGCTATCGTTGAGCTATTCAGCGCAGAGAGAAGAGGGGAAGCACTGGATGTACAGGAAGCGGTACGCTGATGGATGTGATAGCATATGAGAATAGGGTAGTATGGTGCTGTCCAGAGGAGGAAGACAGGCAGGGCAACTGCATGGTAGTTAGGGAAAGGTGCACAGAGCAGTTAGCAAGGATAACGCACAGTGAAATGGTACAAGTCTTGCAAACAGCAGATTCATGGCAGATGCCAGAACGGAAGCTGTTAGCTGTGACAGTACATGGAGGTGCCACACTAGGTGCCACACTAGGTGCCACACTAGGTGCCTAATATTTGAATGCTTAAAACGTTTCAAAATAAGTGAACACTTTTGATTGGCGACCTTATGAGTGGGGATGGAGCCAGAAGAGAAAATTACAGGAACAATATACTCATCTGATGCACAACTTTATGCTCTCAGTAAGAACATCATGAAATTAGCTTTGAAGATTACGTTGAGTGAAAAAGGTTTCTTCTAGCTAGCCATATGGATTCCAGGAACATTATGCATGGGAAGTCACTTTGTCTTACCAGGAATATCATGCATGGTAAGTCACTTTGTCTTACCAGGAACATTATGCATGGTAAGTCACTTTGTCTTACCAGGAATATCATGCATGGTAAGTCACTTTGTCTTACCAGGAACATTATGCATGGTAAGTCACTTTGTCTTACCAGGAATATCATGCATGGTAAGTCACTTTGTCTTACCAGGAACATTATGCATGGTAAGTCACTTTGTCTTACCAGGAATATCATGCATGGTAAGTCACTTTGTCTTACCAGGTTTATCATGCATGGTAAGTCACTTTGTCTTACCAGGAATATCATGCATGGTAAGTCACTTTGTCTTACCAGGAACATCATGCATGGTAAGTCACTTTGTCTTACCAGGAATATCATGGATGGTAAGTCACTTTGTCTTACCAGGAATATCATGCATGGTAAGTCACTTTGTCTTACCAGGGCCATTTTTAAGAAAGACAACAATGATGAGGAAGAAGGTCATGATGATGTACATGCTTGACCAGGTCTGCCAGAAGCTCGAGGAAGCTGCAGATCGCATGGTTTGTCCAGCCCACTGGCTCAGCTGTTCAGAAGAGCTCTTTAAGCCCTCATTTTGTTGCGGAGGGAGTTCACGACGCTCTTCTGAGGGAGTTCTCTTGCCTTGGGAGCCCTTCTTAACTGCTGCAGGCACCGCACCCTTAGAAGTATCAGTGTTGAGAGCGCTGATGCAGTGGTCAAACTTCCTCACAGCCTCAGCTTTGACCGGATCGTCAGCTACAGCCTTCTGCACAACATTGCTGTAGCTTTGTGCATGGAGATTTTCAGTGGCGGATCTTAGGGAGCGCCCTGGGAGCGAGCTCATAGGAAACTCTTGAATCCTACCCTCAATGTACGGAACTGCTTGAGTTGCAGCCACCAGAGCTTTCCGTTCCCTTTTTGCTTGCTTCAGAAGGCTCTTACAGTACCTCAGAAGTTCTACAGTCGCTAACCTCCTTGTCTTCAGACCCCACTCAAATAAGTCCCCCATGACAAGTTCCACAACTTTGGCAACGTCTGAGAGTCTTTGAGCTGATATCCTGTCACCTTGAAAGATATCGCAGCTGCTGTACCTCTGCTGACTAGGATTAGCAGGCAACTCAAAATATTCAATGACACCCTTGCTGCCTGGTGCCTCCTCCATGCTGCCCACAGCCTCTAACACCCCCCTTTTAAGCCTCAGCCCCTCTTGACTCAGCACTGCACCAAGCATCTCCGTCCCACAAGGTGTGCTCAAGTCAGCAGCCACATCACCACAGGCAACCTCCACAACCACTCCCAAGTCATCCATCAACTCCGCCCCTGAGCGCCTTGCCCTCTCCGCTTCTTTCACCGCCAAGGAAATCTCCGCTGCTGCTGCCTCATAGCCTTGAGGTAGCAGCAGAAGTTGCTCAGAAGAGAGAAGGAGGGGCATGTGCTTGTCAGAGCCCTCTCTCCATAAATTCAAACGCAGTAGTCCTCCATTATGAGATTCAGACAGCACTTCTCTTATGATATCAATACAAAGATCATCAGACTCATGATTCTTATCATCTCCCAAAACATCCACCTCAAGCATCACAGACGCTGCCAGTGACTCAAAGCTGTCTTTGACACCCACAACACCATTGGCTTGAGTCGACGGAACAGCAGCTGCTGTCATCCCTTCCACCCTAGAAGGATGATCCATGTTAGAAGATTCCGGTAGTCTCCTCTTATCACACTGGGTCATTCGCAAGGGTCTACGTCTACCACATAACACCGCCTCAAGTCTTAAGCACTCCCCTAGGTTGAGGAAGCCCTCCTTATCACTATTCACACCACCAGCAGCAGCAGCAGCAGCAGCAGCACCAAAGTCAGGCACACATGGCACCAGGCACCTCATGAAGCAGACTGCCACATGGAGTCTGGAACCTGAGGAAGCAGCAGCACCTGGCGGACGGACTAATGCACCTGGCGGAGAAGGAGTGTAGGAGGGTGCCAGGACGCAACGTGGCTGAGAGGGATCAAGCAGCAGGACAGGCAGTCGGCGGGGATGGTGTACTGCAGACAGTAGCTGCTGCCAGGAGCCATTGTCCAAGCGGTAGTACCTGTCATGATGTACAGACTCCTCAGTGCTGCCTCCTGTTAGGCTTCCAGAACTCTGGACAGACAAAAACCCACAGATTAATGTAGAGCAGTGGACCCGTTTACAGAAAATATTTTCTGAACTAAAAACAATCAGATGCGTGTCATGATTGACAGATGCATGAAGATATAATGCGTGCTGGATGCTTCATTAAGTCACTGGCAGCATGCTTTTATGTACACAACCTGCCGGGCACAACAGGAGCGTCTGCCCTGCACCATCAAAATCTCTTCAAAGTACAGACTTTTGCCTTACCAGGACGCTAGCAAAAGCTCCCCTCAAAGCTTGTTGCACTTCAATGCCTGGCCCTGTTGGTGCAGACTGAGCTATCAAATCTAACAGGCTCATGGTGTAGAGGACATGCTCTACGTCCTCATGGGAGGTGCATGCTCTTAGTTCATCACCGTCGTGAGTTCCTGGAGTGTCAGAGTCTTCCAGATTCTGGTAAATCTCGTTATGAACCTCGAGGTCAACAGATGGTGCAGAACATGAGGCTCCTTCTGAGTCATCTTGAGTTCGACAGATCAAGTCCACCTCCAAGATAATACAACCTTCTCTAGCACTAGCTTTTCAAAACAGTAGCGCAGAAAGCCTGATTTCAAAGTCAGTAAGCAAAGTCACAGTCAGAGAGATCTAACTGCAGACTGTGCATGCAAAGAGCTTTGACGAGATGAAGCATGAGAAAGGACACAGTCAGACATCCTAGTGATCATGCACATGAAGTACCTTGTACCAATTCTTGGAGACCTGTTGCGTATCTCCTGAATCCATTTTTTCTGACAAAGCTTTGCGCTCGGACACTGAAGCAGATAAAACCCGCATGCTTTGTCAATTTAGTTCAAAATATATTAAAATTTATCATTGTAAACATAAAATTACCTTAACCAAAATTTTCACATGGCGTGTTCTTGGGGCGTAAAGGTGGTTGTCATGTTCAGGGATTTCATAATTAGAAATTACGTTCTGAATATTATGATTGTTGTGATCTACGCTAAAGAGTTTGCGATACTGATGTCCTAAATCCTTGTTCTCTGTCCTTTTTAGAGTACGCTCGCCTCCAATTGTTGGCCGAAGCAAAGGTGAATCACTGAGGCCATAGCAGGTCGATATACTCATTGTTTTACAGTTTTCACTGAGGGCGCTCATTGTTGGCTTCCCATCCATACAAACTTGTAATAAAGCCACCCAAGACACTAATTGGTCAATTTGTAGTCTTCCTCCTCTCATCACAGATGCAACATTATAACTCAAAAACAAAACGCCGTACATGGCTATTCCCGCCCCAGGATGTTAGGACATCTCCTGAATATCTCTGTTCTTTATTTGTTTAATTCTATTCGGATTTAATTCGTGGTGAGCTGAGCACATTGCGAATTTGTGATGGGTGTTAAGCTCTTTACTTTTGTCTGACGAAATTCTGATGGAATATAGAAACTAGGCATCAGACAGGTGCTTCACGAATCTGTTAATGACATACATGCATGGATATGAAACATTCTATGGGGCCGCTGGACTAGCTGGACCTACTGCTGCCTCGGCAGAACAATTTTCATAAGTAAGTAAAAAGACAGAGTGCTCAATAAAAGGCTTGGCCAGGCTTGGTAGCCTCGACAGTCACTCATCTCATTCTACAGGAATGTACATTGTATGAGATCGTACAAATGCATAATGGGCATGATGGCAGAGCATTAGGCGACACGTGCTTGTCTGAAAGCCTCATATATAACCATTTATCTCAATTAGTTCTGGATACAACGAAAGTACTAGCAGCAAACACAAATGAGCAATTTAACAATTTAACAACAGCCAATGTTTTATAACGACCTCATCATTTCATGACAGCTGTCGATAGAGCCACATAACAAGACTGAGATACTCAGCAAGGAGAGCTTGAATGTGCATTGCAAAGTGTGGGCCCCGGCACCATATATCACGTCAACATTCCCATAACGTGCACTACTTGACAACAGTTTGAATTTCAATTACCAACTGCACTACACGTGACCTTACCAATCACTTCTAAAATTTCCTCATGGAGCTTATTATGGAACTCTGAGACTTGTCTCCCCGCTTACCATTCATTCAAATCACCAAACTATAAAATGTACCTAGAAAGAACAGAAAGAGTAGAAAGAGAGCACAGGCTTGAGGAAAGATCACCTGAGTTGATTTTCTGCGTACATGGTAATATATTGTTCGATAAATTAAATGGAAAAACTTGCTCAAGCAGCTGGTAGGACATAAGGAGAGCAACATGGCCTTTCTCACATTCATTGTTCAATTTAATCCTATCTCTTGTTCCAAAGTTAGACTATGGCCACTTGCAATCACACGGGCCGGTAATGAGACGCTACAGCATAAGACACTACAATAGGCCCAGCAGTGATGTGTCTACAATATTGGAAACAAGAATGCTGGATGTTTAAGATATTGCCAACTAATACCATATTGGAATATCTAGGAAGAGGACTACTGCCAGCAAGTTAACTGCATGTACTGCTTGCATGCCATGTGGCTCTACAACAGCCGCCAGAGGCACCATGGCAAGGGACGATAAATGTCCTATAATACGATCTGCATGTACTCTGTTCAAAGATTTCCATAAGGATTATGTCTCCGTCCAGAGGTTGGCGGGAGGACGCCAATAAATGCTGCTTCCGTCCAGAGGTTGGCGGGAGGACGCCAATAAATGCTGCTTCTGTCCAGAGGTTGGCGGGAGGACGCAAATAAATGCTACTTCCGTCCAGAGGTTGGCGGGAGGACGCCAATAAATGCTAGGATGGGCATTATGAGGAGGCGATTGAGGACTCAAAATCGAGCACCAGAAAGAGCTTAATTA
Organism: Chlamydomonas eustigma; assembly: GCA_002335675.1. Taxonomy (NCBI): domain Eukaryota; kingdom Viridiplantae; phylum Chlorophyta; class Chlorophyceae; order Chlamydomonadales; family Chlamydomonadaceae; genus Chlamydomonas; species Chlamydomonas eustigma. Next base: position 172,507 of record BEGY01000041.1, on the reverse strand, counting down.
TTAAGCTTACAGATGTAGTCTGTGAGCTTTGCTTTGCTCTGTTCCGCTGTTAGATCCTGCTTTTGGCGTCGCATGCTGTGATCCTGTGATGCAGTACAATTTAGCGGCGGGGGGATCCAGCGCTTCATTACAGCCATCGCAACCTGAGCTGAGCCGCACATGGCACCTGTGAAGAGCGCATGGCGCATGGCTGCATGCCTGGATCCCAACCAGCGTTCGTAGCATGGGAACCATGCAAACATCTCTGTCAGGAAGGCCATCGGTAAGGAGGCTCTCAAGTCATATGATTCCACAGTAGACAACAGCAGGCGAAGCAATAGGCGTGAAGTGTGGTTGACCTTCTCCTCAAAGATGGTGAGCCGAATCAGGCCAGGGAACCAAGATCTAAGGAACACCATGACTACAACACGGTAGAGGTGGAGCACCAGCCCCAGGTTACCATGCAGCACCCATGAGAGGAACCTGGCCAGCCAGCTACCGATCAACTTCTTGTAGATCAGGAGCGCATCAATTAGTTGGTGGACATGCTGGGTGAGATGTAGTGGTGGCAACAACCGACTTAACCGACTACCGGCAGATTCAGTTAGGACACAACAGGAGGCATCATCAGATACTGTGTCAGCTACAAACCTGTCAGAGCTGACTAAGCTTACGTCCGCAAAATGATTTGTGGATGATGGCGAAGTATGAACATCGTTATCATCATCTTGCTCGAGCTGGGAAGGGAGCGAAGGCCGAGAAGACTGCTGTCTTACTGATGAGCTGCTCATTGTCAGATGATACGCGGTGATGAAGATGTATGGCAAGGCCCAAATAAGGTAGGTTATGGCAAATGCCCAATCTGAAATGAAAGTAAAGAAACCAGATTTTCAAATTGATGCCACTGAATGAAGCATGTCCTGAGCAGTGTTGTAGGCAGAGATAAGCTGTTAAACATAATAACTTCATCTGCAAACTTCATTATTACACATTGCGCATTTTATTTATAACACATAATGAAGACTACAGCCACAACACTGATTATTGACACACTGAAAACTTAAGGGACAGTCACTGCAGCCATTAGAACACACTGAACGACGCTAAAAGCACACTCACCGCAGCCATTCACTCACACTGAACACTACAGGACGGTCACCGCAGCCATTCACAACACACAGTGAACACTACAGGACGGTCACCGCAGCCATTCACAACACACAGTGAACACTACAGGGAAACTCACTGCTGCCATTTAGTAAATACTGAACTCAAAAGGGACACTCACCATAGCCATTGCGACTGACGTGGACAGTAGCCAGGCAAAACAGCTTGACAGGAACCAAAGCAAACCACACGACCTGGAAGGGCCATGTATGTTGCCCTGCTGTCGAGCTTACAGCCTTTCCACCACCAGTTATCTCATCAGAGCAGCCTGATGTTACAAATGGGAATGGGGTACATTGCATGGAAGATTCTAGGGCATTGCATGTCCTAGGCTCTACTCCTGAGCGTGCTGCACCCGAGAATGCTCTACAGACAACACTGGAGGTCAGTATTGCAGCACTGTCTGTACGAGGCAGTGCTGGGGAATGAGGGTCTTTCATAAGGTTGTGACGCCGGTAGCCTGGTAGCTGCTGGTCAGAAGGATGCGCTTCTTGACACTCTAGTGGCAAGGCAAAACCCTCATAAAGAGCCTCCGCCGCATCTACAGAAGCTTGCGTCCCCTGTTTGGCAGCATTGCCACTATCCTCTGCAGCTGATGTAAAGGATCCGTCTCTGCTCAGATCCAATAAAAGATCTAGATCCAAGCCCAAAGCTTCAATCCGACTCATGCATTCTCTCAGAAGTCCCATGGTCTCAATGCAACCTGCTGCCTGAGCCCATAGCATCAAGTCTTCCACTGTTAGCTCAATAGCTGGGGCTATCCCCCCTAGATCCAGTTGCCCAGATCTCAATATTCTGCTCCCCTCACTCTCAGCACCAGGGGAACTGAGTGGGATCTGGCTCCTCGTTATTACATCGCACCCAGCAGCTTGTTCTGGAGTAGAAGGCCGTGATGCCCCCTTCTCTACCGCACAATTTGGAAAGGCCGAGGAGGATTTGCCGCAGAGTTGTTGAGAACTTAAAAGGCATCTCGTGTTTGGAGCTGTCATTGCATGGCTAGAAGCAGTCCTGGAAGCTTCAGGTTCTGAAGCTTCAGCTCCCTGCATGTACCTTGAATAAGGATCTCCCACAGAGAGCTCAACATGCAGCCCCCGTCCTGAGAATGCAGCTTCCACCACCACTCCTAGATCACCGAGGAGGTCCATTCCGCAGCTTCCCATCGCATGCCCTTCAGCTGCCCAAAACGCATTGGAAATTTCCTGAGCAGCATCCTGGAAGCCAGGAGGCAGCAGCAATACCTGCTCCGTGCAGAGCAGGAGCGATTGCCGGCCATGAGTACCACAATAACTACGGGAGGCGGCTGAACCTCCAGTCATGTTGTCCATCTGATGGTTAACATCTTCTTTACTTCCTGAGAATCTTCCAGAAACCATCCTTTCCTTATCTAGACCTTTATCCACATCCCCCCTGCGGCTTGATGTCTCCTGATCCCACCAGACATTAAGGCAGAGCTGCCCAGCAACTGCAGGAGGATCCAGTACCTGCTGCAGTACATCCACCACTCCCACCTCAGCACTGATGTCAATCTCCAACACGGCAGAGACAGTCACCACCTCCATCGTCTCTTCACATGCACCTAGTCCTGAGCCAGAGGAGCTGACGTCATTATCATTCATCAGGCCGTATCTGAGTCCACTGTTGCCATTGTCAGACATCATTTTGTCGTCTATCAACTGTTTGCCACGAATCAGCCTTTTTTCTGTAGTGTTTAGCCGCCTGTCAAGGTTCTGTGAAATCGGGCGAGGCCTATCCACAGACATTTTGAAAGGAAGTCTCCTTCCACAAAGCACTGCTTCTAGTTTCATTTGACCTCCCAAGAGTACAAACCCATCCTCACAGTCATCACTCCTTAGACTCAAGAATTCACTATCACTGTCATCATTATGCAAGGCAGGTACCAGCGAGTGCATGAAGCGAGCTGAAACACGCACTATTGATGGGGTTTCTAGAGGGAAGGTGGAGGAGGAGGTGTAGGAGGAGGAGGTGTAGGAGGAGGATATGCATCGGGGCTGAGAAGAATCCAGAAGCAGTAGGGGGAGTAGTCGGGGATGATCTGTCGAGGAAAGTAGCTGCTTCCAGGCAGCAACGTCCAGGCAGTACTGATGGTGCCGGATGTCTCTGAGTCCAGAACCTCTTGTCTGTAATGAACAAGCACAGGATGCAGGTACACTCATTAATATTGTTAGATAAAGCTTGTAATGTGGCACATATGTATCGCTTACAAATTGTTTGCAATTTATGTGTCCACACTTCCACCACAATATAGTAAATCCTGAACCCTAAACTAGGCATTTATGTGCAATAAATTTATCCACATACACTGCGACAATATCCTTAATAAAATATGAGAGGTTGAGTGACACACAGGAATAAAGTTTAAAAACGCTACTGCTGCGTCGTAATCTGGAGGCGGAGAGCTTGTAGAATTGATGTAACAAAAGGAAATTTCCCACTGCACCAGCCAAGGACTTAGTAGTGCTGTCACTCTTACGGCTGAAATGCAAACAGCTGAAATGCTTGAAACTACATGATTTACAATTGGATGATGGAAGGCCACTTTGGCTATGTAGTCGTCACCTAGCGCTCACTAATATGCTGAAGTGCAAGCACTCACAGCTTGAAGTACTCACCAACATGCTGGCAGTACAACCACCGACTGCTCTAAGAACCCGCTCGTTGAGGTTTAGTAAATCCAGCAACAAGTCTGGATTGCCCATTAGGTGTTCGACCTCCAGGTTTTGATCTTCGAGCCCTAGATTGTCAAAATGTAGAGCATCTTCTGCAACATCATAGGATTCCAAGCCAACCGCAGTAGCTGCAAGGGTATGCTTCTTGTCTTGTACAAGGTTCCCATGATGGTCATTAGAAGTGCAGATCAGGTCTGTTGTAGCGTCACGACAAGCTTGCATGCCTCCTCCAGTGCAAGGTGCTGGTCGCGTCAATACTGCCTTTAGCGATTCTTCAAGAGAACATGAGGCTTCAGCATCGCCATTGGCAGAGGTAACAGGTGCTGGGGTGCGGCTGATCAAGTCTACTTCAATGATGAAACATCTAGGCCTCATATTGGCACAGCGTAATCTCAGATGCAGCAGGGCAGTATCCTGAGCACAATAATGAGAAGATTCCATAGCATTCGATTTGATTTAGATGTCGAACTTCACATTCGACCAAATCTACGATTACCAAGCAGTAAGGGCACTAACAGGAGCAGGTCGAACCTTATCTCTTCAAACCTTTCCTCTAGAAAATCTTGATTTTACAGGTGTCAGGAACAACTCTCGAGGTCAATAATTGGACACCTGTCAGGGTTGGTTCGTAAAGAGCTTAGAATAGAGTGTTGGCTACATAAAAAGTACCTTCATGTTACAGGTAATATGTTAGGAGGCTCGACAATTTGTGACTTCGGATTCGGTGGACGTCGGATCTCTTACCTTCATCTAATATCACCATGTAGATCATATTCTAACTTGAAAAGAATCGTGAGCACAATAAGTTCTGCCCAATGCAGTTGCCATGAATTTTTTCCACGTAATCTTTTGTAGTTTCATACAGCGTTTGTAATTAGAATCTCATCTTCGGTAAAAGAGATGAAAACTGCAATTCACAACTCCAGAAGTTTTTCCTAATACGGCAACTAAGAAATCGGAGCAAACCTTGGGTGAAGTTACGACAACTTATACAAAGTTTTTTCTGAGACTTTGTTTGCAGTCCTTACTTACACCCGTTCAATTTTAAATGATAATTTCGAGGTAGTAAGCACGAGCTTCAAATTAGATTGAAGTATCCTGACTCCTGAGTGGACCTAACGTACCTATGAAGAGTTTTTAATTTCGTAATCAAAAGAGACAGAAAAAATACCCAATCAAGCTCAAAATGTTTAATGTTTTTCACAAGCAGGCCTCAGATTGTGAAGCAGCAATGCCGAGCTATGCATACAAAAAATCGCATAGCAGCATTATTACAGCATCTCAGCATGCTGCATGCCCAACAGAGGTTGCATTATTGATTTCATTGACCAGCCACATGCAGTTATTAACACCTTCAATTAATACCATCCTCATAATATAATGGCAACCACCTGCGATCAGCTTCCCAATCAAAACCCAACAATACTTCAGTGAAACCATCAGTTATTACCATGAACTGGGAAGGGTAACATAGAATGAACGCTTACATGATTTAACTAGCATGGATCTTTGAGACAGGTCTATAAGGATAATGCCTAGGTCTGAAGCCTTTTTTAAAGCTAGACACACCCAAATGAGCCAAGAAACTGAGGACGCTGTTCGTGAAGGCGTGAGCAAGAGGTTTTGGAACCTTCATTGTCAAGCTAAAGGCACAAGCCCATATTGGGAAGTCAACAAACAGCATAGCTGCTGCGGCGGCCCTTAGATCATAAGACTCCGCAGCCGCATGACACATCTTGATGAGCACAAAAGTGAGGCGCTTAGCATTCCTGGATACCATTGATTCTGTGAGCACCTCTGATGGAAAGATACCCAACACAGACAGAAGAATGACAATCATTCGATTCAGGTACAGCATCAGCCCAACATTAGGTCCAAGAAGCCAGTAGACAGCTGAAAGTATGCCTCTGGGACAAACTCTCTTGATGCACCTATAGATATACCGACAAGCTGTTGACTCTCCCATTCCAGTTGAGTGCGCCAAGTGGAGCAGAAGCACTAGAGAGTAGGGCCACACAGACTGAATGATAGCTGGTAAGTACTGCACCAGCTCGTCTACAATATACGGGGAATGAAGTTAAGTAGATGTTCGTCGCTTTGTATACATAGTCGCAATGGTCGTGACCAATACTTATGACACAGGAAAACATGCCATTGAATCAGGGCCTTACCAGCTCTTCCAGAAATTATGCCAGATCCCAATATTACAGTGATGAGGACAGCTGCCCAGTATGAGGACACTGCTGGCTTTGGAAACGGGAAGGACTCCTCCAAGGGCTTGCTCTGGCAGTCCCCTTTGAGAGTTACCCCTATGGCAGAGTTAGAACCAGAAGTCGTCTGAGGTGCGTCTTCATCTTTAACTTGCCGCAGAAGTGTTTCACTTTGGGCATTCTCAAGGGCCGTATCAAGCTCCAAGGAGGTTGAAGAAGCATCCCCCTCACCACTAGCCAACAGCAGGCCCTCCAGTTGTGCAGATCCCTGCTCTCCTTCATCCCCAACATTGGCTAAACTCTCATCTAAACCCTGTTTGGCTTCTGGACCCCTGTCCTGCCTCTCCTCTGAATGCAAGCTGCCTTCACCTTCTTGAGCCATTCTGGCGCTTTCAAATGATGACTTACAAAGCACTCCTTCAACTCTGCGCTCCTCACAACAACTTCTAACATTGACGCTGTCCACATTAAAAGAAGCCGCTTCTGCAGAGGTTCCTTCTCTAAGGCCTGCACCAACCCTCAGGTTCAGGTTCTGTAAGCATTCCTCTAGTATGCATGCTGTGGCTGGTAGACCTGCCTCCTCAGACCACTCCAGCAGGTCCAGAGCAGTTAGCACTAAAGGATGTTGTACAGCTGAGTTGTCAGCATGTACAACATGATGAACCTGCTTCTGTGGGCCAGCAGGCAAAAGATGAGTTGCTTCAGGCAGGTCAGATATAGATCCCCACGATTTCCTCAAACCCGACTCATTCATCAAAGGAGACGGCGATCTATAGCTTGTAGCTGTTGCTGCCTCAATGACAGCACCCATATCCTCAAGAAGAGCTTTGCAGCTGTTGATCCCAGTGCTAGCGATCACGCCAGAAACTTCCGCTGCCGCCTCCTGGCACTCACACCAGGCACCATCCAGCTCCATGGATGGAAGCAGCAGTACGCAATCTGAGGACAAGAGATAGCTTCCATTCCCCTTCCCGTCACAGTCCTTCCAAGCGTTCAAATACAGCAACCCAGAGTGTAAGGAACCCTGCTGCTGCTGCTGCTGCTCCTGCCTCTGACAAGCAGCGATGCCTTCTATGCACCGGGTTCCATCCTCATCACTCTTGCTGGCACCAGTCTCAGCGTAATAAACTATGGGCTGGACCTCAGGTAGCTTCACTATCAACTCCACCAACACACGTTGAGGTCCATCCACCATCTTCCCACTCCCCTTCCTTGACTTAGCGGAGCCTGGTGCAGCAGATCCATCATCATCAGAGCTCAAGTCCTGGCTGATAGCTGCCACAGTTTCTAACATCAAGGCACTTGGACTATGACCAAGCTCTGAGCCTGACCAACCGGAGGCTGAGACACAGGATCTGCTGGAACCCTCCACCCTGCATGTCTTCACCTCTGAGCCTCCCTTATGGAACCTCTGTTGACAAGCTACCTGCTGCTGGCTGCCTCCAAGCTGCAGGGGCACATGCCAGTGATCCACATCTACATCTGTAGCTGAACAGCCCTGTCCGTCTCCTGAAACCCTAATGATCTTAACAGGGAGTCGCTGCCCACACAGGGTAACCTCTAGAAGCAAACCTGGCTCCAGAACCAAGAAGCCATCCTCACGGCTAGACAGGAAGCAGATGGGACCAGCAGAAGCAGCAACAGGAGCAGCTGTAGCAGCTGAGTAGTCAGAAAATGTTAGGAATGTAGAAATCGGCGATATGCCATGCACGCTGGAACCCTCAGTCGATATGCCATGCACGCTGGAACCCTCAGTCGATAACAAAGGGAATGGAGCACTCTCATTTGAGTGGAAAGTGGTGTCATTGAAGGAGCCCAGTTTAGCATCTGCCTCTTTGATGGGGGCTGCATCACAGCTGTGAGGCAGCGGAGTTTCTTCCACAGAGATAGGAGGCATGTTCTGGAAAGTGGAGAGGTTAATGTTTGCTAGAAGGCGTATCTGTTGCCATGCAGGAGGAGAAGAAACTTCTGTTCCTTGTTGCATATCAAGGGAAGCAGCAGTAGTAGTGAGGGCATCAGGCACCACTAAACAGCGTGGCTGCTGCACATCTAAGCTCAGTGCTGCAGAAGGGCTAAAACCATCACATTCATTCCATCCCCGCCCAGCAGTGTCCTGAGACCAGGATCCAGCTTCATACAGGTAAGTAGCATTTACACCACCTGTCAAAAGGCCTCCTCCTTCCATCTGCTCAAGAGATTCAGAGGGCATGCCAGTATAAAATCAGCCTTGAACAAGACATGAGTACGTCACAGGCATTCCAATAAGGCAGAGATCCTGTACAGTGCGTAGTACAGAAGCAGGACAGGCAATACAGTATGATCAAGTATGGGCCCCTCTTTAATACTGTGTACTTCTGGTAGTGACCAATAAGTCAGCATCCCTCCTTATAAGATCAGGCCTTGCAAGAAGTAGCACTCAACTGTACCTGAAAGTATCACTACAGCTGTACCTGAAAGTAGCACTACAGCTGTACCTGAAAGTTAGCCCTCCCTGAGCCGCCATTGGTAGGCAAGAGCTTCTGCACTCCTAACACATCCAGCCAGTCCTCTGGTTTCATTACTTGGGAACTCATTGTACTCATTGGCTGGTGTCCGTGATGTCTTAATGACCTAGTGGTGAGCCCGGAAGGTAGCATTTCCGGGAGAGGATGCCCAGCATCATCTAACTCCCTCAAGATCTTTACAGGCAGACGGGGGAGTTTGAATGAGCTCAACAGACGATGCAGTTTTAAGGAGTGGAGGCAAGTGGAATCATTTTGGGTGTCAACAGCACGGTCCAACATTCTCAGCTCGAGGATGATGCAGCCAGATCGGGCTGTCAGGGACTGAAGGTGCATGGCAGTAGGTAGCCTGTGGGCAGCATGAAGGTGCATGGCAGTAGGTAGCCTGTGGGCAGCATGAAGGTGCATGGCAGTAGGTAGCTTGTGGGCAGCATGAAGGTGCATGGCAGTAGGTAGCCTGTGGGCAGCATGAAGGTGCATGGCAGTAGGTAGCCTGTGGGCAGCATGAAGGTGCATGGCAGTAGGTAGCTTGTGGGCAGCATGAAGGTGCATGGCAGTAGGTAGCCTGTGGGTAGCATGAAGGTGCATGGCAGTAGGTAGCTTGTGGGCAGCATGAAGGTGCATGGCAGTAGGTAGCCTGTGGGCAGCATAAAGGTGCATGGCAGTAGGTAGCTTGTGGGCAGCATGAAGGTGCATGGCAGTAGGTAGCCTGTGGGTAGCATGAAGGTGCATGGCAGTAGGTAGCCTGTGGGCAGCATGAAGGTGCATGGAAGTAGGTAGCCTGTGGGCAGTATGAAGGTGCATGGCAGTAGGTAGCCTGTGGGCAGCATGAAGGTGCATGGCAGGTAGCTTGTGGGCAGCATGAATTAATTGGGCTCATGGAAGGCTGCTGAGGCTACCTACTACCTGTAGAGAGGCCTTTAAACTTTGTCAAGGCAGAGAGAGTCAGATTTGTTTGAGCTATTTCCGCAGGGAAGAAGAAATATGACTGTGGTGTCAAGCAGGTGGCAAGTAGGCACATACCTTAGTGCTACATCTTCTCTGATATTGTTCAGTGACAACGTCTGTATGGCCTCTTGAACGTTTGAGTGAGGGACCTAGGAGATGAGAGGCATATAAATGTTATATTTCACAAGGTTATGGCATCTAAAATGTTCAACAGCCTTCTGAGCACCTTGACGACCACTCTCAGATGCCGTGTTCGTGAAACATACTCTGGGGGCTTTTGACGTTCATAATTCATCGGATAGGGCGAATCATTTAGTGGGCCACCTGCCAGAATTTTTGGGCGTCGCTTGCTTTGCTTGCTGGACTCAGGGTCGATCCCAGCAACCTTGTCTGAATTAGACAATACCTTATTTTTTGTGCAAGTCGTAGCAGTGCCTCGCAAATCATTTCTCTGCTGCAGACGGAACTCAGAATTATCTTCTGAGCTTATTGGAGGTGACTCAAAAGGAGTCAATCCAGAAGTGCTGGTGCATTCTTCATGACCTGACCCTGAAAAACCGCTTGAGGTTCCTGAAGGAGGTCTACAGATTTCTGAAGAAGAAGGTGGCTTCTTGTGCTTCAGCTGCGTGATTTTATTCAGAGCAGAAGCCATAACCAATTTCAAAAAGCTTTAAAGCATAGTTAAAGATCATAAATATAGACGAAGAAGAGAAACCTTCATCAACCGTCCGAGTAAAGGAGAAAACATGCAAATGTATCCCTAAACAACGAAAGCAAAAGAGTATGAGCAATCAAGTTGTCCTATCTAAAGAGACGCTTACATTACTAAGACAATTTACGTAATGTTGGCAATACACCCTTGGGCTTGCTTTCCTGTATGGGTGGGCAAATAATGTCTGCGTTCAACTGTGCAAAGATACCCAAGCGCTCTTGTGGATTACGCTCATATGTAAGGATTGTTAAGTCAAAGACCCTTTCGATTGACCTCATTATAGTTTATAGCTAAATACGACACAGAAGGCCTCTTCACAAAAAAACGCTTCACAGCATCATTGTGAAGCAATTAAATGCAGAAACATAGTGAAAAAATTTCGTATCTTATAGAAGGATATATCAAGACAGCAGGGACGACAATATATGAACAAAATACTGAAGCATGAATAGAGTATCAACCTTATTATTGTACTACATTTTTGAGGCCTTGACACTACAATATTAATTGACGGGTGTGGACAAACCTGCTGTCCGTAATAATCTTAAACAGTTACAGAAAAATCAGTCCTGATGGCTACCAAACAGAGCATAACATGAAATCAAAGATAAGTGGCCTCCCTTACAACAATTACTTATTCCCTGCTTGACACTGAACATGAACAACCTTGGCATGGCGGTTAATTCAAATAAATTCTGGCCGGCTACAACTACTAACAACTACTAACAACTACTAACCTGAAGATGCACGAAATATCTCGCCATAATATGCAGAACCAGCGAAGTGGATTATCTTAGCTTATTCATCAAATATGCTTCATGACTGCTAGTCTGGAACTCCCATTACTCCCATCATAATCTAACATCAGCATGCAAGTTGCTCAGATCTAGTTGTACGACAGCATGGACCATTACCCTGCATCATTCCTTGTGCACACTGCTCAAATCATTATAAAACAATCATTTTCACATTCTCAATCAATCCTTTTTGCATCTAGCATGCTGCTAGACCCAGAAGGCACAGGACTCGCCAGCATGCTAGCAGATCTTACAAGCCATGAGGAGGCCACGATATTGACACAAACTGTAACAATAGTGTTTATCACAGCACTCTGGAAGGCAGCCACCTGACAGCCCAGGATGCAGCAGTACAAGCAGTACAACAAGGGCCCGTCATTGAACAGTGCCACACAAATTCCAGCAGTCCTTCCATAATGCTCTGTCGCTAGCAAGAAGGTTTTGACCAAGCAGAGTGCGAAGTGCCCCGACGAACACTCCTCTCCAACAAGACATTGGATAGAAGGTGTGGGAAGGCACGACTGGCTAGTATGAGCAAGAGGCGGTAAAGGTGCAGCCAGAGGCCTGGGCTCTGCTGCTGCACACACATCCACACTTTATTGTTAGTCATCCCAAAGCGGTTAGTCTGCTTCAAAAGGTCGTGATGTCCTTCAAGAGGCATTTTGGAGGGTGGGGGTGTGCGACCACCTGTATGTGATACGACCAAAGCCAGAGACTTGATGTCAGGCGACAACGAGCCTGACCTTTCCTCTGAGCCCAATTTGGAGGCAGTGGGACTAAGAACAGACCATGAAAGGCGAACCAGGTATGGAAGCATCCACAACAGCAGCGTAAAGAAGCACCTTAGGGCTGAGAGGAGGCGCAGCAAAGTTTGCACATTAAAAAGTAATTGAGTAAGTTGGCAAGAACAAGCGATGCAATGCACCTTATAATGTCTCACATGCTCAGGGCTAATATGGGCATAATGATTAGACATGTTGCTCCTGGAACATGTTGGGCATGATTAGACATGTTGCTCCTGGAACATGTTGAGCATGATTAGACATGTTACCCAGCTGGAACATGCTGGGCATGATTAGACATGTTACCCAGCTGGAACATGTTGGGTATGATTAGACATGTTGTCCAGCTGGAACATGCTGGGCATGATTAGACATGTTGCTCCTGGAACATGTTGGGCATGATTAGACATGTTACCCAGCTGGAATATGCTGGGTATGATTAGACATATTGCCCAGCTGAAACATGTTGGGCATGATTAGACATGTTACCCAGCTGGAATATGCTGGTTATGATTAGACATGTTGCTCCTGGAACATGTTGGGTATGATTAGACATGTTGCCCAGCTGGAACATGTTGGGCATGATTAGACATGTTACCCAGCTGGAACATGTTAGGCATGATTAGACATGTTGCTCCTGGAACATGTTGGGCATGATTAGACATGTTAACCAGCTGGAACATGTTGGGCATGATTATACATGTTGTTGAGGAGCTCCACTGCTGTCCAAGAAGAGGGGCATTGACAGTCATATGACGCTCCCTTGTTGAGGAGCTCCACTGCTGTCCAAGAAGAGGGGCATTGACAGTCATATGACGCTCCCTTGTGACCCGCCTGGTGCACAACCGATGGCCATGGAGGGTTACCTCAACGCATACGCCCTTGCTCAGTGCAACAAAACCCTCAGGGTTGACGATGCCATGGTCCTTGGCATGCAAAGCTAGAGGAGAAGGCATTCCATCCAGAGCAGAGACTTGAGAAGCGCTTTGCGTCTCTCGCCTTAGGTTTTCACATGTGATGACATGCATGGGGCCATGCAAGTAGCCTTGCATGGCGGATGTGCATGCTGAGTCCAAGGTCAGATTACCAGGGGGCTGTCTGGAATTCTCATGAGACTCTGTCTCATCCTCTTCCACAGGTCCGCCTGATTGGCTACTCTCTCTCCAATACATCACCATGTCCAAGATCAGAGAAGAGGAGCCATGGTGTGGCCCTACCAGGCAGCGCGGCTGAGAGGGGCTGAGCTGCGACGCTGCAGTAGCATGTGTACTCCCTCCCTCTGGATTGTCGCCTCTACCTTGAAATGAGGAGGAGACATCATACCAGGCCCCATCATTTAATTTCATTACGTGGGAGGAAAGGATGTGTTGAGGTGAGGCTCTCTGACTGGAGGTCACCTTACACACAGAAGCATAAAGAAGTGTGAACGTAGTCCTGACTATGTTAAGGATGTTTTCAGGTAAGGCTCTCTGACTGGAGGCCATGTAACAAACACAAGTACCAAAAGGCTATTATGACAAAGGCTAGCCGGTGAGCCGATCTTTTCGATGTGCAGTTATTAAAGTTGAAGAATGAAGTGTCTCTGTAATCCATCTTGTAGAAAGCTAAGGAGCAAAAGAAGCTCTGAACACATCATTAATAACTATGTTGAAGCTCTGAACACATCATTAACTATGTTGAATGATTAAAAACACATCATTAACTATGTTGAATGATTAAAAACATGTGTTTCTAATTTACTACCATTTCATTTCAACAGTTAGTATCTGGGTTGAGATTTCACACACCTGGACAATGGTATTGGAGCCATTGCCAATGAGTTTGTGGATCTCTGAGAGCTGGAGCCATGAGGCAGGACCTAGATCTAATGCAAGGCGGTCTGACTGTATAGATTCTGTCAGGGGGGCGTTAGATGAAGAAGTTAGTGGAAGTGTGGAGGTATTGAGTCGTTCTAGTGCAGACGCAGAAGCGGCAGCTGCTGCATGCTGAGTTGACAGGTGGAGCTCCATGATGACACAGCCACTCCTAGCGCTGATGCTCTCAATGCTGCAAGTGGGGAGCCTGTTCATGGGTGCAGAAGAATTCAGCAATGCTCTCACCTCTCATTTTCAGCGATGATGCTCAGAAACATTATGGGTCATCTTCAGCATTAAGGACATGATGATGTAGTCTACAAGAAGAAGGCAGCAGGTGCCATGAATATGATGTCATTTATGGTCAGGCTATATATCACACTTACCTCTCAGCTACGCTGTCTCTGATTCCATGTAAGGACAGCTTGTCCATCACATTCTCAATCTTTGCATCATGCACCTGCAAGTAGGAATGCATTGCAAGCTAAACAAGGGTTTCAAAATAAACTGAAGGTTTTGGTTGGACAAGTAGGTAGATGCAATAGCTTATAGCATAATGCCTCGGGCATTTTCTCAACAAGGATCCTAGCCAACCTAGTTTACACGGACAGACCTTCACAACTACTCGCATCCGCGTTGTTCTGGAGACATACATCGGAGCAGAGCTGCGATGAGTATCGGCTTGAATGGACTGCCGCGATGGCGCAAACATTTTGGGCCTACGTTTGCATACGATAGAAGGTGACTGCTCTGTCCCGCCTAATGAGCCCACCCGACTCTCAAGAGACCTGAATAATGTATTCTGTGAATGGTTGAGACAGCCACGAATGAAGTCCTGAATGAGCTGCAAAGGCTCTAAGTCGCTTTTGTTCGGCTTTGATGTCGTCAGTTTGCATAGCTTTTCACGTCTGGGAGAGCGAAATGATATGCAATCAGATATGACTGTACTATCTGGAGACAAGTTTGCACTCATAAGTCCGGGTGAGGGGATGATGTCGCAATTTTTGAATGAACAACCATTGTTTCGGGCTTCATGTGAAATTTGCGACGTAATGGATGAAGAATCCATACAGAACTTCTAGCCAGTTCTGCAGTATAGCTATGGATTTAATGTCAAAGATCAAAGTGGTGATCGTTAAAAACGGTGCGAACACGTCATATGACAATTCATGTGTGGAAGGTTAAATGAGTCCCCCACGAAAGAATGTTTGATCAACAAAGCATACTTATCTTATTTATCTGACCCTAAAGATACTAGAATGTCTATGTCAGTATGCTGCAGATTTTGACATCCACATAGGTGCATACAGATCTCAAGCTCATGCAAGTTACAACTAGGATTGTCCCAGAGAGAGTTTCGAAATTCAGAAGTGTGTGTGGCAACCACCTTGCACAGCCATGTTGTCTCAATAATCCTTTGAACAGAAACAAATGTAATCAAGCCATAAGAGCTCGAGTTCAGATTGTGTGTAAGGGCACAGAAAGCAGCCAGATTCGTTCAAATGGCCCACCTCCAGGGCTCTTACCTGAGCCATGGATTGGCTCAACTGATCAGTTAGAAGTGAGGTCTCCAGAAAACATCCTTTTTTTCCATCATCTGCAGTCTTCACTTCTGTGCCTGAATTGCCTAGGCCCTGGATTCCCTCCGGAACCGCATCTCTATAGCAGCCATAGAATTGAAAGTCACGGAGCCAGCAGAGGAAACTCTTAAGTGAGTTCTCCTGTCCTTGGCCGAACACTGAGTATGGCCTTCAAGCCTGTAGCCTTTGGTCTCTACAGGAATTGTTTGATAACAAGCTTATTCCTCTTCTTATCATCTCCTGCATGTGACCCCTACAATTGCTTTAACCTCCCCTTTATGAGTTAGATTTACTACTTGGATTTATGACTTGGATTGAGACTGAAACTGGTTTAAAGTCCTAGGTTTCTTACTGATCAGTATGATCTTGATCCGAACAACATCTTCTGGTTTCTATAGATAACTATGAAGTGCTGCGTAATGATTAACTCCTACTTCCTCAACCTGGATCAGGTGGTACCTGAGGGATCGATACTTTGATGTGGAAGAAGCTGAACAGAAGCTGAAGAACATGCTTAAATGGAGGAAAGAGTTCCAGTTGAGTACTTTACCATTCATGTGCTCTGAGATGGCATTGGAAGCAGTTGAAGAAGCTTAAAGGATGAAGTTGGATCCAGCCATTACTGTCGACTAGTGAACCCACAGTACTGCTCGTATTATGGCGGCGTGACAGCTCTATTATGCCGAAATTTAATCCTGACTGATGACCATCATGCCAGCTCTATGCTGATAATGTTCATACCTCGTGACTGATGATCGTACTTGCCTCTACAGGCCTGGGTCAATTACAGCTGCTGATGTGGCAGCAGAGCTGGCAACTGGAAAGTCATATGTACATGAACACAACGACATATATGGCCGACCAGTTATCATCATCCAAGCTTCAAAACACATCATAGGTCAGTCAGCATCTAAACACATCATAGGTCATCAGTCAGCATCTTAACACATCATAGGTCAGTCAGCATCTAAACACATCATAGGTCAGTCAGCATCTAAACACATCATAGGTCATCAGTCAGCATCTTAACACATCATAGGTCAGTCACCTTCTCAGTATTTCATGATGCGACACACATCAGCCAACATGCACATTACAGGATGAAGGCTGTGCGTTACAGGATATGAAGGCTGTGCATTACAGGATGAAGGCTGTGCTTCTGATGTTTCTGGGCAACAGATTATAATTCCATGAAAACACCTGAACACAAATAGCAACAAGCACACATAGCTGCAGTCTCCGCCAGCTAGCATGGTTTTGAGAGCCGCTCTGTAGTAGAGGACTTGTACAGCTTTTATTAGAGGCTAGTGCTACGAATGATGTACCTAAATATGACGTTAACACTAAGTCATCATCATCCGGATGACGGTGCACGCTGCGACCTTGAAGCACTAGTAATGCTAGCAGTTCTGTCATTGCTTGACTGGGCACAGTACCATCTTTCACCAGCTGTAGAGCTCTCCTGATAGTGTTTTTGATTGATTCATTCACTGTTTTGATGTTTATCGTTATCCACGACTGCTTTTGCTACAATCTTTGCCACTACATTATAATAGGACAAAATCTATCCCAGCACCTAGCATGTTTAATTCATCAGCCGATCAGCAACAATAACTGACAGTAGCAGGATACAATACTGATCATCATAATTCCGTGCTTCCCTGCAATCTGAAACCCCTCACGACATGACATGATGTTGCAGCTCAGTAGATTGATAATGAGGAGGTATAATTCATGACATGGTGTTGCAGCTCAGTAGATTGATAATGAGGAGGTATAATTCATGACATGATGTTGCAGCTCAGTAGATTGATAATGAGGAGGTATAGTTCATACACTTTCTTGATCATGCTGTGATGTCTCACGTCCTCCTGACTCTAGGGGAGTTCCCCATTGATGACAGTAAACGCTTGTGCATCTTCAATATTGACACTGCAATAGCTCGGCTCACTAAGCCTTCACCGGCCGCCTCTGTGGAAGAAAGCGCTGTGAGAGGTGATGCTTTTGGGATCTCACTGCCATTTAAGAAGCACTATGACTCGTTTGTCTAATAACTAAGGTGCACGTTAAATGTATGTATGGTTCTGTCCTATGGTTGTTGGGAGAGTTTTAACTAGTTCTTGCGTCCTCTTGACTACTAATAGGCAGCAGCTCTACAATAACCCAGATGACTGAGGCAGCTGCTGGGCAGCCGCTTTCTGTGGACACTGCCATGAGACCTGCTATCCATCCGGCTACTAGTCATCAGGCATTATTACAAGAAACTACTGCAGCATCAACAACAGGAAGGGAGCAGATAGTGGGAATCTTCAACCTCGGGGATTTCTCTGTGACTCGCAATATGGACCTCACATTCATCGGGTTCCTGGTAAGAACTGATATTCTGGTCACAGATCACAGTCAATGATGATCCATAGTATGATGCCTCACTATGTTGAGTATTATGCTTATTCTGATTGTTGACATGGATGTCCCCAGGTCATGTACACACTGCCTGCTGTCATCTTTAATTTTTGACATCTGAGTGATATATTCTTGATCTCCTCCTCAATAGAAGATCAAAGCCTATGTCATATCGACCGCTTACTAGAGTTCTGAGTTGTTCTAAATTGTACTATATATTGTACTAAAATGTACTTTATCATCATGAGGAGTCTGCAATTCATATTCCATCATAATGACTGCGTCCCTTCAATTCCTTAATGTGTGTTCCTTGAAGGTGGAGGCCTTCTTTGAGTACTACCCAAGGCGGGTGGGTCAGGTTCTGCTGGTGGATGCTCCTTGGATGTTTGGACCTGCTTGGGAGATCATTAAGCCGCTGATGAGGAAGTATGCTGCACTGGTGAGAGGGACTGGTTACTTAGTAATAATGCATGACCGCACCACACTTTGAGATAATGCTTCGTTTGCTTAGTATTCAAATTGCTTGGAAGAGCCGGATTGAAAGGCTAAGACTCAATGTTTTCTTGTGTTGGGATTAGATTTACCCTTGTGTTTGTACTTCTTAACGTGATTGTATTACTTTCACTGCTTTCCATGGCGGCCAGAGTGCCAACACTATTTCATTGTACTTGCATGGTACATAGATGATTTTCACACTTGTGTAGCTGTAGCTGTAGCTGTAGCTGTAGCTGTAGCTGTCCCTTTCAATGCACCTCTGCCTGTCCCTCTCAGTGCACATTCATGTGTGTAGTTGTTAGATATGAAGCTGCTGGTAAATAAATGATGACCATACAATTACAGCAGCAGCATTTTTGCAACACACTTGACACACTGCAACGTCACTGCCTAGTGTTCATAAACAACACATAATTGAGACACATGTTTAAATGCTGCAGTGCATTGCCGTATAAAGTTAGACTCACCATGTTGTCTCATTACGGCTGCAAGGCGGTACCTAGTAGGTTAAGAAATTATATGACTCGATTGTAAAATGTGTCCTGATAACTGTCGTAACAGGTGCGCTTTGTGTCTGCTGAGGAGGTTTGTCAAGAATTCTTCACAAAGGATACTGTTCCTCCTGAGTTCAAAAGGTAGCAGCAGCAGTGGCAAGGCATCAACAAAATTTGAGAAATAATGTGCCATTGATCTGAGTAGATATCTGCCTGTGAATGACCATCTTGATAGAGTCGTGCAAGTTAAGACGTGATCAACCGTTGACATGCTGTCATCACATAATTTTGAATGTGATTAACAACCATGATCATGTAGATCATGTCACATATTTTTACAAGCATTACAATTTACAGGTCATAACATTCAAAATAGCATCCCAGACATATTACTATTCAGTAATTCATTGAACATTGAAAGAAACAGGATAAGTACACAATTAACACAATGCACAGGACTAACAACTCTTTATGAGCAGATCAGGATGACAACAGAACTTCCCTACTTCATGACATTCATTCCAAATATTTGCCGCAGATGAAATCCATTAGTAGGAAAAGTAAAAGAGGAAAAGCAGCATGTTTACAAGAATATAGAGACAATCTTTACACATGTCTTTTACACGAACTCTTTAGAGTGTGAAAGCATAATGTATTACAGTAGTGGATGAAGGTTGGAAGTACCAATAGAAGCAGATTATACATGCACGGGTACAGCTTACTGCAATGTGCACTGATTATTACTAGAAGGTTAACAAGCAGTTATTTCGAAGTCTTTGACTAATAGCACAACGTTGCAGTTTTAGAGAATGAAAAGAATCACCTTGCTTCTCACTATCATGAATGAATTATCTGCTGCCACTTAATGGACTGTTAAAACACATCTTTCTTTCTTAAGATCATTCAAGTGGCAAGTTTTCTACTGAGCGTGCTACTGTGGCTGTGGCAGAGGATGGGCATCCAGCTGTACAGTAAAACAGCGACCCACCCAACCAGATATTGCGCAGTGCTGATGCACCTTATTTTTGCGTATTAGTATTCTGTACCCTATTCTGTACCCTGATGCGCGAACCCTATGAATGAAGTCTTGGGCTTTAAAAGTCAATAGGGTCCCCCAAGGATGTGAGGGTCTCATTCCTGGGCTTCACCTTCTTCACCTTCACCGGCTTGTTAGTAGCCTTGGGGCCAGCAGCAGCAGGAGGAGGTGGATCACTAGATGCTTGTGTTGCTTCATCTGGTACATCTGCCTCTTTCATCGGCAGTACTGTCTCTACTGCTGATAGAGGCGGATCCACGGGTGATGCTTGATCCACGGGTGCTGCTTGATCCATCACGGCAGGTTTCTTCCTCTTACCTGACTTCTTAGTCAACTTAATAACCTCTCCAACAGTATCAGCAGCACTGCTTGGCACCTTGATCGGATCTGGAGCCACAACACGGAGCTCCTCTCCCTCTAGTCTAACTTCAGCTGATACCCCTGTCACTGGCTTGGCTAAGCTAGACCCTGCTGCATTGAACTCAGCAATCAAGGGATGTCCTCCTGGAGCCCAACGGGCAGCAGCTTGAGCTCTAAAAAATGAAGCATCCCTTACTGCCTGTGTTGATCCCTGCCCCTGTCCTAACTGTGCTGCTATACCTTTTGGTCGGACATGGATGAGCACTGGTAGCTTATGGAATGGATCAGATGAGGACTGTCCTAAGGGGAAGTAAACGTCAGCATCTTGGTCTTGGCTGCCTCCTGCTGTCATGCCACTCACCACCTCCTGCTGTCATGCCACTCACCACCTCCTGCACCGCATGCCACTCACCACCTCCTGCTGTCATGCCACTCACCACCTCCTGCTGTCATGCCACTCACCACCTCCTGCTGTCATGCCACTCACCACCTCCTGCTGTCATGCCACTCACCACCTCCTGCTGTCATGCCACTCACCACCTCCTGCTGTCATGCCACTCACCACCTCCTGCTGTCATGCCACTCACCACCTCCTGCTGTCATGCCACTCACCACCTCCTGTACCGCTTGCCCAACCATCTTTTGCATTGTCTGCCCACTCACCTCCTGCACCGCATGCCCAACCATCTTTTGCATTGTCTGCTCACTCACCTCCAGCTGCTCTGGAGCAACCCTTCTGTTGTAGCGGTGGATGATCAGGAACAAGGCAATGACCAGCACTACTAGGAAGGCAGCAACACCCAGTGCTACACCCACAATGGATAAGATGTTGAATTGACTTGAGCTGGAGGAAGCAGAGGAGAAAGAGCTTGGGTAGGAGGGAGCAGAAGGTGGCAGTGGAGAGCTGAGTGAGAGCGCCACCATAGTCAC
The DNA here is from genome assembly GCA_002335675.1 of Chlamydomonas eustigma. Lineage (NCBI taxonomy): Eukaryota > Viridiplantae > Chlorophyta > Chlorophyceae > Chlamydomonadales > Chlamydomonadaceae > Chlamydomonas > Chlamydomonas eustigma. The sequence continues at coordinate 151,573 of BEGY01000041.1, read as the reverse complement.
CTTGCTTATGCCATACTCTTGAAGGAACTGTGGACTGAAGGTGTTGTTGGGGAACAGGCAGAGAGTTGTTGCTGTGGCAAGCGCCTGCAATTGAATCATGTAGAAGGAGGAAGAGAGATGGATTGCGCAGTTCTCTCGAGCAGAACAACGCAGTTAATGGAGGAGAATCGTGGAAGAAGGGTTTACAAAAGGTTTAAAAAGGGAAGACATTTTGAGAGGAACCACAAAAAGCTGGCCAGCTGTTCTGAACCTTTCCAACAACCTATGGCCATGCTGAAATGTCAGCAAAGGCTTACCTGTGCAGAAGTAAAATTGACTGCAGGGAATGAGATATTGTTGTCAGCAAAGGCTTACCTGTGCAGAAGTAAAATTGACTGCAGGGAATGAGATATTGTTGTCCGCAAAGGCTTACCTGTGCAGAAGTAAAATTGACTGCAGGGAATGAGATATTGTTGTCCGCAACTGCAGAGCCAGCCATGAGCGTTAACAAGAGAACATCTTCATAGCTGACACTTGAAGCTTTTGAAAGCTGGCTGTTGATTCCAATTTTGAATTGCGCCAACTTGGTGGCATTGGCTGAAAGGCTTGTGAAGTCCATGGTGAAGTATGAGCGTATCGTTTGCACTGAGCTAACTGCAAGCATGAAAGGTTGAGGCAGAGGAGGTGGCAGAGGAGGGCGGGAAGAGCTCGTAAAAGGTGGAGGATTAGGAAATGGATTTGGCGGTGACGGTACAGGCGGGGATGGTACAGGCGGTGACGGTACAGGTGGGGACGGTACAGGCGGGGATGGTACAGGCGGGGACGTTAAAGGCAAAGGTAATGGAGGAGGGGGATAGGGAGGGGGATAGAGTGGAGGATAGTAGAGAGGAGGGGGGGCAGGCCATTGAGGTACTGGAGGAGGAGGCAATGCACATTCTAAACCTGAGAAACATCGCACAGAGTTGAGGGATAATTTTAAGCATGGGAAGCAAGTGAAATGCTTAATGTAGGGAAGGCTGGCCTTACATGCTTGTACATTACAAAACCAGAATTTTCCCCTAGCTAGATCCTCACCTATTTAACCTATTATCATCATATTCTTAAAGATGCATGCACAGTAATACCAGGTCCCTTGGTAGGCCTGAGGCATGGAGGCTACTGCAAACTGTCCTGTGAGTGCAAAGGAGTATCATATGAAGATAATTATGTTTGGTGATTATGACTCCTTGATATTAAAGCAATCTTTTAGAAGATTAGAAGGTATTGAGATTAGTAATATGAGCAGTAAATCCTTATCTTCATGATACCTAATTAGGTCTGGAACTGACCTTGAGACGGTAGGCTGTAAGGAAGTAAATGCCAAGAGCTAGAGGAACATATACATGTTTATATACTAGTCATTTTAAATTGGGACAGGCCTCGAGTAGTTAAGTTCTTTTTGACTTGTTCCTGCCACGTCTCCCGTACTGTTCTTTCATACAGGTGATTCAGCAGTACTATCTAGAAATTGGTTTTCGGCAGGTAGCGTCTTACGATTGATTACGCCGAGTTATCCTTACTCACCCTTACAGTGAAGTGAAACAAATGCGCAAAAGAGTTGAGTTGCGCAAAACGAAGATGAGCTAATTTTCTTATGCTTTTGTGGCCCTCGCATGTAATATCTCAGGGGTTTTCGAACAGGAAGGCATGCTGTGCAGATATTGTTTGCAATGACTTCTTGGATCATAGATTGAGAGGATTGCTTTTGTGCTGTACCATTAAATACGTTACAAACGTTGGAACTGGATGGTTTCATGCGAATAAGCAGAGCAGTTGCATATCAAGAGCTCTAAGCAGGATTGTGCGGCATGCCTCAGCTGATTTCTCCTCACCTCCTCTGCGACTCAATCCCAACTCCACATTCCTTGAGGATCATGATGATGGAAGGCAGTGGGCCTGTGCTGTACTCCGAGCAGCTCATGATGTGCTGCATCAAGATGGAGAGAATGACATGACTCAGGCGGACTACAGCAGTGAAAAACAACTGCCTGCAGGTGCAGCACACCTCAATGAGAAAATGCGTCTGGCAGTACAAGTCTTAGATCTACATAAATCCTGGATCCTACTTACACATCTTTATGAGCTGTTACCACCAGCAGCTGGACATGCCTCTGCCGCCACTGCAGCTGCTGCCATCTCTGTTGCTGCAGCTATACTCTCCCCTGACTCTGTTGCTTCAAGTCATCCCCCGTCAGCATCGCCATTGCATTCATCTGCCAGAACAACAGCAAGCACATCACCAAATATGCCCTATGCAGTTTCTGAGGTCCCCAAGCCCCTACACTCAGCTACAATAAATCAGCTACATGCCCCTGCCTTCATCTACTTGTTGCAGCACATTGCACATTTACTGAAGAGCCGCCACTCATCATGTCCTGATGGGATCCCTGTTGGCGTACTTCAGCATTCAGAGCTGCCAGTAATGATGCCTGAGTCACTGATCCCTCAGTCAGCCTTTGAACCCTTTGTCAGCACCCTAAGTCAGCTTCTGTACCTCCAAGAGAGGCAGGCCAGCAGTACAGCAAGTGCTGCTGCTACTAGCAGACAACAAAGTGGCAGCCATGCCAGTACATCCTACCCTTCTCACCCAGTGCCTTTCAGCTCAGCAAGGGGAAGGAAGGGATCACGTCAGTCTAGTCAGACAGCTAGTGAGCTGCCTGCCAGGGTGAGATCTGTGGAGTCAAAGGGCGGAGAGAAGAAGAAGACAGAGGCTGACAGCTTGCTGCAACCAAGTCAGGTGGTCATATTGATGGAAGCAGTACTGTTTTCTGCTGTTGCTGGGAGGAGGATTGGCAGAACCCTAACAGCTAGGAGCAGTACCAGCAGTAATTGTGAGGCAGCTGACACGCACCTGCAACAGTTTGAGGGACAGGGGCGACGAGGCCTTGTGTGTGATGATCCCACAGCTCAAGCTGCTGCTGCTGCTGCTGCTGCTGCTGTGCATGGTGGTCACATGCCTGATCTGCCAGTGACGCATCCCTCCTTTCCGCCCTCTGTCGCTGCTGCACGGAACTCTGGTGGCATATTTCCTGTCAGAGGTTTCGGCTTCAACAGAAATAGCTCCTACAATGGTAAGCAGCTACCAGATGGCTTCAAGGCACCATATGCTCTGACTTCCAAGCTTGGACCTGGGGTTTGGTGGATGATCATCAGAACCCTGAAAGTTGCTGAGATTAACGTAGTGCCTGGTGGGCAAGAGACAGAAGCTGGTGCAAGGTACTGCGCTGATGATGTACAGAGTAGATGTATGAGCAGTACAGGGGCCACAAGGGCAAGCCGAGCAGGATCAGATCATGCTGATAGCGATGAGCCGACAGCATGGTCAGATGTGGTAGCAGCTTCCATGCAGCTCCTTCAGATTCAGGCGTGCTTGGGTGTAAAACCTTCCAAGGTGTGCTCCATATGCCACGGCTCCATGAAAGATGAAGGCACTGCTGTTGATGAAATGGGATGCATGTGTTTGCGGTATATGCTGTTGTACTTTTTTGCATGCTGTAAGATTTTAAGCTCTTTTGAGCTCTTAGTCTGTAAATCTTTTAAGCTTAGGGTTTAGGGTTTAGGCCCTCTTAGCCTTTCCTAAATGCTCCTGTTCAAATTTTTCTTCCTTCGTAAACAGTGCTTCATTCTCCTCTTACAGGATTTGGCAACCAAAATAGCAAATGCTTTGGAGACATGGCTCCCCACTCCCTGCTGGCCTCTGGGCTGTCACAAGTATTCGCGAACAACGTCTGGGACGCACAACATAGAAGCAGTACTAAGTCATGTAGAAGTGACAAGCAGCTTGCCTAGAACCGCTGAGAGTACTGCATTGCCTACTTCTAATGGCCTATCAATATCTCCTAGTCCGTATTCATACCCCAGCAGTGCATCTGCTAGTGCCAGGACATCTCCCCTCCTACCCCACCATTCATACCCCAACAGTGCATATGCTAGTGCCAGGACATCTCCGGCCCTCCCCTCATGCAGCGTTCTCTTGGCATCCCTGACTGGTGATCTTCATTGCCTTGGTGTGGAGCCATCCTCACGCTGGATCTCTTCAGTGCTCTCACAGATCGTCATGACAAACCCAACATTAAATAATGTGTCACTGCCTCATCGCAGCCAGTCCTCAGATGATACAGAGGATGCTGACTGGTCATCACTGCATAATGTGAGCTCTAATAGCAGCCACATCAAGCAGCACTCGCCATTAACAGAGACTGCTAGAAGTGGTAGAAACAAGGCGGCGGCGGTCACAGAAGCAGGATCGCTGGAGTTGTCAGTGATGAGAAACCATCAGGAAGCTGCTGCAACGACACAGCATGCTTTACACACACACGAAGCAAGGCAGAAGATTGTATTGTTAGGTGGGAGCACAAAGAGACCTGCCCTGGGTGCAACTTGGCGGAGTAGGCGGAGGGAACTCAAGAACATCTTACCTGCAGAGTTGCACCTAGAGCTGGCACTAGCTGTCAATGCCATGACAGCTGCTTCCAAGCGCCCTGCTCATCGGAGTCATTCTTGTATTCATGATGTAGTTCATCCAGTTCTTTCTGTCACTCATGAGGCTGTACTCTCTACATCATTGGATCGGCTCCATGAGGTGAGATTGGATCGGCTCCATGAGGTGATGAGATGATGGCCACTAATAATCCCTGTTTACTAAGAGCTCAGAGGAATGCATAATGATCAATGCTTCACTATTTGTTTGTACTTGGTTGCATGTTAAAGTTCTCCCAGCTAGGGTTTTACTCTTTTCAAACCTGGCTGCTATTGACTTGCTAAGCAGGTAGTCATTGTCTCATTCAACATCAGGTCCTTGTCACAACGCTGTGTTCAATTGCGCTGCGGCTATCGATGGAGTTATCAGAAGTTGCACACTCTGATGGTTTTGCAGCTGCAAGTGCACCTACTAGTACACCTCCTGCTACTACTTACAAGCAACATCTCTTCCAAGGTTGCCTGAGAGCACTACAGAGCAAGTTGCAGGAGGCATGTGAGGCTGGCATCAGTGAGAGAAGCAGGAATCAGGAAGAGGGGCCTGCTGGCATTAATGCAGGAGGCAGGACTCATCATGGGATGGACCCTGCTGGTAGCAGCACAAGGACTGAGAGGCATCATCTTAAGGGCCCTGAAGAGCTTACAGCGACAGCAAGAGCTGGTATCAAGAGGCGACCTAGTAATGTTATCCGTCAAAGCGCAGGTGTGGTTTGCACCAGAAGGAGCAGCCAGGAAGAAGCTGCTGCACATGCCACACACAGCACTAGCAGCCCAGTAACAGAAGCAGCTCCGCCACCACCTGTATCTTATTGCTCTCTGCTTGAATCTGAATTGCTGCTGATCAGCAACACTCTGAGCAAGGTGGGAATGCCGCCAGCCGAATGAGAACTTCGATTCTTTGTTCATATTCTGTCCTCATAACCAAAAGTTGAATGTCTAAGAAGTTCAGAATCCTCCAGGTCTTAAATATCATGCCAATAATAACAAGTTCTGCTTTCTCCAGACGTCTTGAATGTAATGCCAGTAATTCTGAATGTAGTCCTCCCCATCTACTCCATCAAGATATAACATGGTAAGACTACCCTTAGGTGGCATATCATGGCTGCCACTTTAAATACGATTCCTGATTAACTCATGATCTTGGACCATTATTACCTTCTGAAGGTCAGGGTCTCACCAAGGGCTAGTATATGGCAGGACCTCCAGACGGCCTTGACCACTGCCATGGCAATCATACCTCATCATGGAGCTCCCAGCCTCTCCACTACTGCCAGTGAGGTCGTGTATAGTGCTCATGATGATGATGATGTCACTTATTGTGGTCAACGCCGCCAGCAGGCTCATCAAGCCCTAGTGCCTTTCCTCAAGGAGAGGACAGCGGTGGAGGCATGCAGGTGACTAGAATCTGTGCAGTAGCTACAGTCTGTAACTCCCTATCATATGTTATAGGTGGTCCTCACATGATGAATTCCTGGGATAGCCCTGTGATAGTCAATTCCTAGGATAGTACTAGGCACAGATAACCCTGTGATAGTCAATTCCTAGGATAGTACTAGGCACACATGAGATGGATTTTTAGCGTCGTGGGACTCATATGATCATATTCTGTGCTCTGGGTTGATGATATGTACCTACAGGGTATTATACTAGTACCTTCTACTGCATTTGGTTGATGATTTATACATACCATAATGTATGATACGTTACTAGTGCCCGACAGGGTATATATCTGCTACAGGGTATTATACTAGTACCCTCTACTGCTTTCCTGCTCTATTTGCAATTATCCTTGCAAAGTGATTCTACATGAAGGGATGATTCTGCACGTTGAATTATGTTAAGCTCCTGATGCCACAGGATGATGGTACAGGCAGCTGTACCGCTGGGCAGGCCCCTTGTGGATGCCCTCTGTGACCTTCTGGAGCCAACTGTACTTCTTTCTGCATCAGCAGAACATCCTTCACAGCCATATGCTTTTAACGGGCCTAGACCTGCCATGCACGGTAACAATGTAAGAGACACATCTGTGAGCTCGAGATCTGAGGCTGCTGACTCATTGAGTTGCAGTTCTATCCCAACATCTATGAGAGCCTCGCTCCAGGGACAGCTGGACTCAACCCCAAACCCTAATTCTGTAGCTGAAATAAAGCAATCTGAGCAGCAGTTATCCACACTGCATCCCTCAATCCAACATGCCACCTATGATCATAGTTTGTCCATGTTACCCCTTGACAGCAGGCTACAAGGAACGACATTGCAACCAGCACCCCAGCTCCAACCCCAGCACCTACAGCAGCAGAAGTCATTACTCTCACACCCTGTTGTGATGCGTCCCACACCACCTCGTGTAGAAGCCCTGCTAGCCACAACACTCAGCATCTCATCACAGCAACCAGTGGCGACAGTGGCGACTGACACTCAAGCCATGCTGGCAAACAGCAATGCAGCAGCAGTCATGGCTGGTGGCGGTGGGAATGCTACATTAAGGGTGATGCCCGGCTGTGAGGATGCGTTGGCTGCTAGGACTGACAATAATGCCAGTCATCATCTGACTGCTGCTGCTGCTAGTAGTACTAGTCAGCATCTGGCTGCTGTCATTGCTGCAGGTGATCTGTCTGCTACAGTGCGTCAGCAGTATGGCAGCACTAGCAGCAACATTATTGCTGCTGCTGCTGCTGGTAATCGTCATCTGGATACGCTGTGCCGCTTAGCCTGGGTCCTGGCTAGCAACAGGGGCCCCTCCCCTCGCAGGGCCTTCACTGCCATGTTGGCCAGAGCAGTGGCATCCACCCTGGCAGCAGCACAGCAGCAGCAGCAGCTGCTTACTGCCAGGGCCAGCAGCATCAGCGGCAGGAAGGAGGTCGCAAGAGCTCTTGCTACCTGTACCTGGGCTCTAGGGAAGATGGGGGCGCATCTGCCTGAGCCTCAGGCTGAAGTGCTGCTCAGAATCTCAGAGGCCTGCATGAAGGTACATGATTGTTTTAAATGCGCAGGCTGCTGCTGCTTACATGCGTCCATGATCCACTGCTACTGCCCAAAAACTCATGATGACTTAACTGCTACTGCTTTGTGACCTCAGATATTGGGACCTCAGGAGTTGTCTGATGTGGCCTGGGGCATTGCAAAGCTGGCCAGCTCACAAGTACGTCTTCTATCACCATGATCTACGTGTATGTGTGTGCTAAGATGACATGTAGCTGACAGTAGATAACCAATGCTGCCATTGTGTAGCTGGCAGTAGATGACAAATGCTGCCATCAAGCTCTATGTGGGCCCAATTACTGTCATGAATTATGAAAGGCAGAACCCTAAGTAGGAAACCCTAAATCTACCCATCATTAGCCGCTTTGAGCTGACCAGTACTAGCATGCAGTAGCAACAATTTAATACTATATATCATATATGTGAAGTATTCACTTCATGAAACACTTCAAGTCTTCATGTCAAGATTTCCATCATTGTAGGTTATCCTTAACAGCAGGCCAGACTGGTTGGGATGATCCCAGTTGACCCTTCATTACAAATTACTACTTATTGCCTTGAATGCTGCTGATCCTGCTCTTGTGCTGATCACTAGCAGGAGTGGCAACCTGGTGACGTCTGGCTCTCCTCCCTCTGCTCTCAGCTGAGTCAAATAACCCCTCATCTCGCTCCTCAGCACCTTTCTCACATCATGTGGGCTCTGGCGAAGTTGAACTGCAAGCCCAGGCCTCAGGTCATGTACGGCCTGATGCAGCGCTCCGCAGCTCTGATGCCAAGGTGAGGAGAGAATGACACAAATGGATGAGATATGTGAATTATTGAGCCCTACCTGGATGACCTGGGTTACTAGGTCATGACCTCATACCTGACTTCTTGCTATCCCAAGAATGATGCAGAACGATCATTTGTTTACAGCAGGTTTGACTCTGACAGTTTAGCTCTGATGCTGTACGGGCTGGCGGGCCTGGGTTATCGCCCTCCTAGATCTTGGATCCGATCTTACCTTGCAAGATCTAATGAACTCCTCCACAGCCATCGTAAAACATATGAGCCAGTCTACCAGCCTGATCTAGTGAGGTTTTCTTCTGAGGATTCAGGGTCAGGACAGTCGAAGCCCGCTGCCTTCTCTAGGGTGGTGGTGTGGCGAGCTAGCACCAGCAAGAGAGGCAATGAAGGGTATGGCGCCAAGTCTCTTGCAAGGACAGCCTGGTCCTTGGCAGCACTTCTGGGGAGAGTGTCTTTGACAGGTAGAAAACAGTTGAGGCAGAATACCAGCAGGGTTAGAATCAGCAGTGGAAGCAGTAGCTCCTACAGTGCAAGAGGTGGAAGAGTAGGCAAGAGCAGTCGCAGCCTTGATGGAGCTCTGTTGGTGTCTCCACAATGGCTGAACAGGTGACTAGTGGGTGCCTTAAGAACAGGTGACTAGTGGGTGCCTTAAGAACAGGTGACTAGTGGGTACCTTAAGAACAGGTGACTAGTGGGTGCCTTAACTAGCTAGTCACCGCCAGAAAGGATAGGCTTAGTACACCCATGATGTACATTATCTGGAGGTCATTAGTCACCAGAAAGGATAGGTATACACCCATGATGTACATTATCTGGATGTCTGCCATGTTCGTACTGCCTGTCTGTTGCTGGCATTATTGAGACTGGATGGATCCCATTGGACAGCTGCTAGCACTACAGCGCATTACTCAAGCTTATGCTCACTCATCATTCTAGGGACGATGAGCCTACATGCGTTACCATTATAGATGACAGTTCAATGATGTACTGTCGCCTAAATAATGATGACATCAACTCACTCTGATGAAGGTCACCATTATCATTTATCTGTCAAGCCCTCCGCATTGACCTCATTATTATAAGTGTTACGCTTTATTATGATTGTCTGAAGATTCCGCTTGTCGTTGGCGGTTTCTGCCTCTTTGTGGTACAGGTTCATGAGACACTGCTTGGGACAACTGCCTGAGTGTGATGCCCATGACCTGACTCTACTGGCAGTAGGCCTTGCAGTATTAGGTCCCACCCTCACACGGGGATGGCTCAGGAAGTTTCAGGCTGCTATTAACCGCCAACCCACCTCGCTAGATCTACAGATCCAGGTCAGAGCAGCTGCCTTTTGCCAGCATCTGATATGGATCACTCATGACAGTCAGGGGCTGCATGTGACTAATAAGTAGCTAATGTTGGAAAGTAGCTAATATTGGCTTATAGGCTAAATAGTCCTAATGATGCGTGATATGATATTACATAACGTTAATATGCCTCTTCTGCTTGTAATGTTATGTCCATTCAAAATATATATTTTCTACTACCTTGTCTTGCTCTTCAGGCAAACATGATGTGGGCATGGAGGAAGTTGAGAGGACGTGCCAACTTGGACAGCAAGAGCAGAACGGGTCGAGTTGTGATTAGGTTCAGACTCTTAAACAGAAGGACTAAAACATAAATGGGTTTTCAGAGATTTCAGTAGCAGCCCTCAGAGCCGTTAATAGTATTACGACATCAAGGACAGCAGGGATGAGCTCAAATTTGTTCAACAGTAATGAGTATGAAAGGGCTGTACGAGTGCTGCCTTTCTAGCCTTTCTCAAAGTGATGGATAGTCTCAGAACTATCCATAGCAGCGCAGTGTTACGACTACCACGATACTTGAATCAGTGCTGAACGGTCTTCGTTAAGATTTTATTTCTTCTAAATTCTTATTTTATTGTTCTTCATAATTATGATCTTTAACTTCTTTAACCTACAAAAATACGGTGTTCTGAATAATGGATAATTACTTGAATTATTAGGCTTATCTGAAGTGATGAGTTAATGCTGCGTGGGCCTTATTGAAGACACTTCCAAAATGGGGGAAATGAATTAAGGATTTAGGCCATTACCGTATTCCCTCAGAGTAGCCAGTCATCAGACAGTTTGCATGATGAAATCCTTACATTGCAAACATGCTTCTCTAATACCGCTAATTCGCAGCTGCATCTACTTTATGACTAGTTTCACACAGAAGCAGCAGAGCCAGTATCATTCATGGCAGACTTCATCCTTTCCTCCCTGCGCTTGACCAGGGCATGATCAATAGCAGGCCTTGGGAATACTTTGGCAACAATTGAATCCAAGATAAAATCATGCCTGCAGTAAAATTGAAACATGTTTTATACTTTATGGCGGGTGCTAAGGGTGATGCTTCATTTCAGTACTAATTGGATTTGTTCTAGCATAAAACGATGGTGCTTGTGCAGTCAGAGTGACCCTAAACCCTGCTAACTTTCAGGTCATTTCCTTTTAGACAAGAAGAGCAGTTGAAAAGATTTAGGCACACTACTTTAAAACCCTGTGAAATCCTGTTTATGATGTCAGTGATGACAGCGAGAAAGGTGTTGGTGCGCTGTTGCATGTCGGAATTAAAACAGTTCCTCACAGGCTAAGTAGCTTTTTGTCTAATTCTGGTAATTCTGGTGTTTTTTTTTCAAGCAAATCCCACGCCATATTCTAATATGAATTCAGACAAGCAAGGAAAGGGCGATTAACAAGCAGTGCATGAACATGCAGAATGGGATGAAGTGATTAACAATAAGTAAGGGTCACTAACCTCAGTTTTCCATGTTGGAAAGGCTCTGGGCCCAACACTGAACCACATTTTGGCATGGGACACACATTATGGTGACCTCCCAGCTGTAAGTCCTTACTGACACAATCGTAGCAAACTGAGGGGGATGAGGATTGAAAAACAGGGTTTAGGGTTGTCTTGCATGATGAACTAGTCGGTGACATTATTGCACCAGCCAAGTCATGCCTAATAAACGAATCACGCCATCTGGTTTGAGTGAACAACAGCCAAGTCATGCCTGAACGAATCACGCCATCTGGTTTGGGTGAACAACAGCCAAGTCAAGCCAAAATAAATCATGCCATCTGGTTTGGGTGAATAAAGGGAAGCGATGATGAATCAGTTGATAACACGAGCATCCTTCAAGCTACTCAGATACCTTATAAAACACTTCATAATTGAACAATGTGAGCCAGCTCTATATGGAACTCACATGTGCTTAGGCACTCTGTGCAGAATGTAGCCTCCTTCAAGAGATCTCCACATAGAGCACAAGACAGAGCCAAGGCCAGAGGTTGGTACGGCCTGCGCTGCACCTGCTGGAGCTGATGAGCTGCTTGGACACCTTCTACCACAGACAATCTGCACGCCTGGGCATGCCTGTCCGCTACATGGGGGGAAACAGGGCGTTCTGTATCTGAATCTCTGCTGCAAGAAGCTGAAAATAGCAGAGAGTTTCTGGTACCGCTAGGCAATGGCTGCGGCAGCCTTTTGCATTTCCCCCCATCATCTCCGCTATGTCCGTGTGCATCTGCTGATGTGTTACAATCACAGGTATTGCTAATTTGCAGTCCTCCTGCAGCTGGGCCTTTCAAACAAGCACGTCTGTGTACCCCTCTACCCCTCTCTTCATGGCTAACAGTCAATGCTGCGGAGTTTAGATCCTGACATTCATACAAAATTAACCTAGATTTAAAATGTGGGCATAATGGCACTCTACGACACCTTTTACAGCAAACTAAGCATCATATGTATATATAAACAGCAGTACAGCACAGTACATCACTAGAAGCCGTACTTCTTTCAAGGCAATCTCTACAGCTTGTCGACAGCATAAGAACAACCTGGGATAGCTGGATAAGTAGGCATAAAATGGCATACTGAAAACATCTGACGATGAGCAGGCTGGTTACTGAATGATCAGCAACAACTATATTCATGGTCATTAATCAATGCTTCCCTTCAATTTGGAAGCGTTCCCGTTGTAATGGAAGAGTGAGCTCATGGTATAATATGCAGGGAGAAAAACCTGCCATGTTAAATCAAAAATATCTCCATAAGAACCACACCTGTCGCATTTTGCAGCTCGGGGGTTTCAGGTTCTTGCCCTGATAGTGTAAGTTGCTGCCTGCAGCTTTGAGACAATAATTAGGTTAGCAGAAACTTAGGTTTTAAAATGGGCATCGTTCATGAAAGTGTTTGAATCCAATTTTTGAACTAGCTTATTGAGCAGAACATTCTTCTCTCTGTCACAGTCACTCTACTACAGGTAGGCTTTACATACAGCTTGCGTATGTGCTTACCAGCATGTTTCGGAGGCATCAAATGTAAGCGAACATAAATAATAAAAGGGTAAGTACGCTGAGCATGCAGATTTTGGTCACTTCGTGCATGTTACGAAACTAGGACCACATTCTATGACTACTTCTAGGCTTGACTAATATATACATATAATATATTTTGTATTAATAGAGAACTGGTGAGTTTGCTAAATTACGGAAGGTAGTAGTTTATACGACAGCTTCCATGCTCCACAGTAAGTGGTTGGTGGGAAATCTGGGAAGTGTACAGCAAAATTTTGGGTCGTGCTCTTTACAAGTCTTATTCTACAGGGACCCTTGAGAAAATTACGTAGCAGGATCTCCAAACAGATCCAATTTGGAGCCAGTGTTTTTGGTCGCCTTTTCTCTATCCAATTACAGATACTGAACAGAAACATGGCAGATGCTAAAATTGTGACGGCTGCTGCTTGTGCCCTTGTTTGCTGGCCTCTGCTGACGAGTACTTTGAGCAACAAGGTTGCAGTTATGCTCCACCAGGTTGCAATGAAATCGCCCCTCTTGCCAGTTCTGAGTTTGACGAAGAAGTCGTCGACTTTCTGTTGGGCTATGCCTACTTAGAGATGTCTCATTCAGTGGAGGCTTCAACTCTTCAACAATCTGTGGCTGATTCAACAAGCAGGCCCTACATCTTTCGTTGCGATTTCTGGTCGAAGCCTAGGTTGCAATCTTTCTACCATAATCATGTGGAAGTTCACATTATGGAACTTGACACATTATCAAGTTGACAAAGCAACATTCACTGATTTGCTGACAGAACTGCAGTCTCCAATCACACAGACGATAAACACCAACTATCGTAATGCATCACTCATGGCCAGCGCCTCTCGTGCACTTAAATGTACCTAGCCACTGGTATCACATTGCAACAAGCAGGAACCATGGAGGGAATAAGTCAGCCATACGCACAGAGCTGTATAGCATGTATGACAAGAGCAATAATTGTACACCGAACCCTGTTAAATCCCCTGAGACTGCAACAGAGATGAGGGTTTCAGCTGCAGCATTTCAATCCCTTGGAAAAATTCCTCAATTTTCATTGCAGCTCTTGATGGGATGCATGTGGCTATCAGGAAACCTGGTAATGCTGGATATGCTCACAAAAATCAAAATCAATATGATTCTCTGATTACCAGCGCATGTTGCTATGGTAGTGTGTATTTCATTGATATCCATATTGGTAGCTCGGGACGTAATCATGACAGCACAGCAGTGCTGAAGACATCTCCATTGTGGCTGGTAATCATGGAACAATAATCTGAATCCTTAGGCTTCCTCATGAGATCTGCAGCTGTAACTACACAGGGTCAGGTCGTCCCGATGCAAATTGTTTGTGACTCAGCTTATTCCTGCATCCCTCATTTCCTCCCAGCTTACAGACCATCAGTTGCAAATAACCGTTCTTAAACGCAGTACAATGTGGAGCTTGCTAGAACTAGAGGTTTGGTGGAGAGGGCACTTGGTTGTCTTAAGGCCAGGTGGAGGAAGTTGCTAACTGGGCTAGAGCTTTAAGTTGACAACTGCCGATTTGCTACAGCCGCTTGCTTTATCCTTCACAATATTTGTGAGGCTAGGGGCATGGCGGTCCCACAGCACTTGATGGAGACTTCATGCTGCAGTCATGAGGCTAGGGGCATGGTGGTCCCACAGCACTTGATGGAGACTTCATGCTGCAGTCATGAGGCTAGGGGCATGGTGGTCCCACAGCACTTGATGGAGACTTCATGCTGCAGTCATGAGGCTAGGGGCATGGCGGTCCCACAGCACTTGATGGAGACTTCATGCTGCAGTCATGAGGCTAGGGGCATGGCTGGTCCCACAGCACTTGATGGAGACTTCATGCTGCAGTCATGAGGCTAGGGGCATGGTGGTCCCACAGCACTTGATGGAGACTTCATGCTGCAGTCATGAAGCTATGGGCATGGCGGTCCCACAGCACTTGATGGAGACTTCATGCTGCAGTCATGAGGCTACGGGCATGGCGGTCCCACAGCACTTGATGGAGACTTCATGCTGCATTCATGCGCTTATGATCAAATGTTTCCTGCTACTGGAGTTGTTGCAGTGGCGGCTCATCCAAACAGTGCGGGCGAAGCAATAAGAAATGCCGTCGTTAAGCATGTTGCCTTATCTTTCAAATAACGCTCATGATCTCCTTTGGGAGAAAGTGCTAGAGCTTTTTTTCATGTCGACATTTCCCTTTTCGTCAAAAGACTGATTTAATATTGATGTGCACAAGTTATGTCTCCAAAAGGTTAAGCATATCAGTTAGATCGAGCACTTCCTTGCATGCAGCCTTGATCATGGATCTAGTCTGATTCGTTGGTGGCCACAATCCTGCATCCATCAGCGCTTTCACAATCGTAGACAGCAAAACATGCATTGGCGGTCACTCTGGCATCCATTTGGCAATTCTCATCACTGTCTCATCTGTAGCTACAATAAGCCATGGAGGCGCATTGTTGCTTGACTTGGAAGTTGATGTCCACTCACTAAGGCTCTGACTGTAAGAGTTGGTGTGTTGTGATGGGGACTTGAAAGCTTCCTTTATGGCCTCAGCCAGCATTGAAGTTGCATGCACAATAAAATAGCAAGGAATGTTTCATTAGGTAGTATGAAGTATTTGGTGACTTCACAAACGAACAACTAGGCTTAACTATTACGTAATACATATTTCTTTAATCAGTAGAAAACTGGTAAGTCTGCTATATTACGGAAGGTATTAGGTAGTAGTTTAAATACGACAGTTTCCGTTCTAAAATAAGTCTGCTTAGATGGTGCGATATATGTCGTCATTTTTTCTTTTCTCGATACATTTGAAGTTCTCCAGTGTCAAGCATCACAATCATATACCTACAGTAATCAGGAGCAATCTGCACTACTTAAAGAGTCCTCAACTCGATTGCTTACATGAGCATCTCCCTTGGAAAAGGGCATAACAAGCAATAAATCACATTGCTAAATAGTATGTACAGAGTAACAAGAAGCAGTTCGTGCATCAGGCCCTTGATCTGAAGACAATTGTAGATCCCAATAAGTTTTGCTCAGTCAAAGGTAAGAGGAGTTTGAGCAGGATGTCAGCAAGAGCTCAAACATCTCATCACACAACCTCTTGAACTCTATCATCTTCTAGATCGTTCAGACACAGTGTGCAGGGCAGCTTGAAACATGCGCCCTCCAGCCTCCCCTGTGCCTCCCTTGCCTTTTGCATCAGCAACCCTACCCAAGTCCGTGACAGACGCTTTGTGCCTCTTTCCATTCAGTGTTTCAATCATGAAAGAAGCAGATGCTGACGATGATTTTCTACCCACTCCTAACTCATCATCACTGACCTCTGGAACATACCTGATGTGGAACACAGTCACATCACAAGCTTCAAAAAACTTCTATCCCACAAAAACTGTAATCGATCAAACATAAGTTTTCTGCAGAGCTATTTGCAGTAAATAGCAAAGAATAGCGATTCATCACTTTGCTTACCTCTCTTTCTCTATTTCTCTAGCTACCGGTGCCAGTGGTCTGTCAGTTATAAAGCTGCCTCCCTGCTGCCTTGGCAGAGCAGGGGCACGACGGAGGGGTGACAAGGACCTAGGTCTTGAACTCTGTCTCTGGAGCAGCTGCCAGGCACCACCAGGCACCTCCTCTGCAGCAGCAGCAGGTGAACGTCTCTTAGACAACTTCTTCTCCACCTTACTCCTGAGAGGGGAAGGAGAGGAAGTTCCTCTCCGTCCCTTCTTCCGGTCACGCCTGTCTGGGGACCTAGATCTTGAGCGCAGACGCTCTTTCCTGCTGTCCCTGCGCTCAAGAGACCGTGACCTAGAGCGCTGTCGAACTTTTTTTCTATCCCTCTCAGACTTAGGTTTCTTGTCTTTACTGCATGCAACAAGTCAACAGGAAAGTGGAGTCAAGCACATAGTGCCGTAGCTGCATAGCAATCAGATGATCTTGCAGTTCTTCAGGTACTAGTCAGGTGAGAACAGCATTTCATGATGGAACCTGCAACAAGAGATTACATGAAATACAACATAGTATGGACAATCACCTGTGTTTTTTCTTCTTTTTCCTGCTCTTCTTCCCCCCTCTCACAAGGTTCCGTGCACCATCACTGCCTTCCTCCACAGCATGGGTGCTGTCATCTGAGCGAGCAGCTGGGGCTGTAGCTTCCTCCTGGAGTCCTTGAAGGTGAGGGCCATCAAGAGCATCCTGACCTGGGGAGGTAGAGCGGCTGGAGGGACGAGAAGAAGACCGACTGCCTGGCAGGCCATTAGTGAGTGATCTGCGTAGTAGTTGATAAAATTCAAGTGATCAAGATCCAGGGTAGCCATTGGTATCTGCAACCTACATTCCCATGCAAGGTTCCTGGACAAAATGCATGTTAGTCACGCTGCACAGTGTAGCAACGATCATTAAGCAGGCAATCCACAGTAATCAATGCTTATCTATCTGCTTTCAAGTTGTATTGTATTTCTGTACAGTTGTCAACTTCCTACAGAACAGGGTTTGACAGTAACTACTTTAACTACCCTAAGCGCAAAACAGCGCAGTATGATATCGATTTTTTGTTTATAATAAAATAATGTAAATAAAAGAAAATTGAACTGTTGTCATCGGACAAGAAAAAGAGTCACGTACAATTGTCGATGGTCATAAAATAAAAATGTTAAGCTATGCACAAAAGATATATCTAACTTTTGTTTAATGCTATTGTAAAAAGACCCACATTCGACGATACTTCAAACATGTATGTTCTCTGGGTTCATAAAAAATAACAATGCAAGAGAATCAATGATCAGTTTGCGAACACTATCAGCATATAATACATAATAGAAACCTACAAGATTGAAGCCTAAGCACCTGTTATGATTATCTCCAGCAGCATTTCCTTTCACCAAGCTATCAGGTTCCCTTGTTGTCTCATTCATTAATTCTAAAGATTCTTCTGCTTGAAGGCAGTGTTCCATTTCAGGTAACTCTTTGATGTCATCTGTCTCATCCACATTTATCTTCTCAAGAACAGATACCCCTTTGGAGAAATCAGCCTGCACAGAATTTTGAATGGGGCGTTCAATGAACAATCCTTTAAAACTGCGCATGGTCACTGAGAAATGGCATTGGTGAAGGACAAGCACCATCAAGTATCTTACCTGTACAGTATCAGCAGCAATACGGGAATTCCGTGCTGATGTTGGACTAACACTCCTCTTAGAGGGCGGTGATTTCTTTTGCACCACCTCAATTTCGGGTGATCTGTCTTGACGCCGCTTCTCCTGTCTTGTCCTAGACCTGGATCTGGATCTGACGCGGCTCTTCTTTTCTACCCTCTCTCTTTCACGAGTTCTTTCCCTTCTACTGCCCTTTCCCTCCTCAGTCCGCTCCTTGTAAAGCTTATGACTTGCAGAGTCAGATCTCTGAACAGCAGCTGTATCCTCTGCTCTATTCTTGAACCTGTCCGCTAGCTTCTTATTTTGGAGGAGATGCGTCAGAATCTCTTTCTGCAGCAGTCCAAAGTCTTCGCGGCTGAGAGGCTCAGTACCCCCAAACGCTCGAGTCCTGTGCCGGTCCTCGACACCAGGCGGCATTGCAGCATCCAGTAGAGACATCAGGATTGAGTCATCAGTGCTCAGGCAAAAGTCAGCATCAGCAGCAGCCACCGCTGTGGTATTCCTGATGATGATCGGAGCAGTTGGGGCAGCGGGTTCATCTTCATCAAATAAGCCACCTCCCAGATCCTCAACAAGGCTAGCAGGCAGGTGCTTAGCACCTGCCCCTGTTGCATCAGCTACATCTGCTTTCTGAGCTGCTGTTTCAATCTTGACCTGATGCATAGAGGTGCCAGGTTCATTTGGTCCTGTTGATGGTACTTCTGTAAACCCATTTTTACTGGGCTCTTGATGTGTGGAGACTTCCACAGCAGTGGGAGCCGGCAGTGCCAGATGTGAGGCTGTTGCAACGTGAGGGGGGGTACGGGGAGGTGTTTTGGTGAGAGAAGGCTTGCTGGATCCAACTGCACTTGCACCCGTCATCATGGCTAACTGTTGCTGGAAGGCAGATTCGTTAGGGACCAGTTCCCCAAATTCACCCGTTGGGAGGAGAATGCTTCCGTCGGCATTGCGGCGCAAGCTTGTCTGTGGTATTCCAGTTGCGCGTTGCATAGGTTTAGGTGGATCGTATTCGGGGTCGTCAATCGTGGGGCATAGCCAAAAGAAATGTTTCCCAGTTTCGCCACATCGCTTGCAGTAATGATCGGATGGAACAGGCGCTCCTCGACCTCGACCTCTGCCACCAGCTCGACCACCCCTGCTTGCAAGCCCCCATGCACTCAGTTTCTCTGAACCTGGTCCTGGACCTGCAGCTGATGCCATTACTCCAGCTGCTTCGCTCTGTAGAGCTGCTGCTGCATTTGCAAAAGGATCATCCCCGAAGTCATCCAGGTTCCGGCCAGACACATCAACTGTCTGTGAGGCTAGGACAGGCTGATCACTGGATGAAGGTAAAGGTTGGCGAGGCTGCGTTGCACCAGTGAGGACTCGGCTTACTTGAGCAGACCGCCTTTTCACAAGAACTCGCGAGCCTACAACAGAAATCGAAACGTTATCACTGAGCATAGACAGGCAAATATTTATGGGTAAATTTGCTTTTAGCAATGAGATCACTGCTGCAATTGCAAAAGAGCTCACCTTTAGGAATTTGATGACCATCATCATTGTATTCTGGGCCATCTGGGGGTTCGGACAGAACGAGCTCTGCAGCAGCCCCAAGAAGTCCTCGTTTTTCTGCGATAAGCTGCTTCAGCTCCCCAACACTAAGGAAGTGTCCATCAAATAGAAGAGTTTCGTAAGCCTTCATGGCACGAAACTTGAAATACATGGTGGAAGTCATGATGCAGCGCTGCAGATCAGCAGCGTATAGTTAAAAATAAGACATGTGAATGTAGACACAGAAATATCAAAACTGTATATCGAAAAGGTTATAGGATGTGACAATGGCTACGTGTGTGCTGTACAACCTCACATGTAGGGTTCATTGCCGAACTATGGTCGTCAAGAATCTCACATCAATTTATTCCTTTGAACTTACTAATGGATGACAACTGTATGATCAGGGAGGGTGACTCAATAATTTTTGATGAGCGTGGGGAGAAAATGTCCTTCATGAAGGTTAAGGCTTCAGGGTGAACATGGGCTATGCAGACAGCTTAACCTGCATCATGATTTAACTTAAGCTTTTGATTACCTATGCAGGAAAGTAAAAGTGGGCAAATTAACTCTATCTATGCAGCCATTTGTTGGAGCTCCCTTTGGAGCCATGTTTGAAGTTTCCGCCGACGGCAAAGAGTTTCAAAGACTAAAAAGGTGGGCAAACAATCGGAGAAAGTGTAGCTTGTGATACTTATGGAAATCAGCAGATGGTCGCCCTCCATCTGCAGAGCCAGCCTGGGGGCATCCTGCAGCAGTACGTCTGACATGTTTACAACGATTTACTGAATTGAGACTGACACCAACCACCTCTTGGTGGCCTCATTAGTCCGCATGCATAGCTACTCACAACACGAATGTCAATGTTACTCGCAACTGAATTGAGACTGACACCAACCACCTCTTGGTGGCCTCATTAGCCTGCACGCATAGCTACTCACAACACGAATGTCAACGTTACTCGCAACTGAATTGAAACTGATACCAACCACCTCTTGGTGGCCTCATTAGCCTGCACGCATAGCTACTCACAACGAAAATGTCAACGTTACTCGCATAAGCAGCTTCTGATTCGGTAGCTCATCCTTCAAAAAACAACTTCCTGGGATGTCTCCTGTGAACAAAGGACAGGTGCACCTCTCACACTTTCTCTCACACTTGGTCACTCCTGGGCAGGCCACCTGGTGAAGAGGTTACCAATGTACTGGACACGGAGCGGGATAACAGCAACCTGCTGGATCGTAATACTGACAACCAGAAACTCAGCCATGATGAGATTGAGGCCTTGAAGCAGTCCGGGAAGGTGAGGTGTAGAGGCTTAAGATCAGCATGCAATTTACATGTTTGACGTGATTTATATGTTTGACAAAATGGATGATGGGGGCAACAGGAAGGTTGCTTTCACCATCAGTAAAAGAACATATAAAAATCTCTGGATGATAATTCTAGATTCCTCTGACAATCCATTTTAATCTAACTCTGGACATACCTCCTCTCACAATCCATTTTAATCTAACTCTGGACATACCTCCTCTCACAATCCATTTTAATCTAACTCTGGACATACCTCCTCTCACAATCCATTTTAATCTAACTCTGGACATACCTCCTCTCACAATCCATTTTAATCTAACTCTGGACATACCTCCTCTCACAATCCATTTTAATCTAAATCTAGACATACCTCCTCTGCATTCTTGCTAACACTGTAATGGCGCACCCGCAGTCTGGATCAGAGATTATAGCTGAGCTCTGCAACAACAGCGCCACCTTCGAGTCCAAGACCGAGTTCTCTCAGGACAAGTACAAGCGCAAGAAAGCCAAGAAGTACATGATTCATGTGACACTTCGGAAGCCAACCGCACGGGCTATCTGTCAGGTAATGGATGTAGTTATCAGAGTGAATTGGTCTCTTTACTCCTGAAGTGCATGGCCATGTGACCTCTAGGACCGTTTTAGTAACCAGCGATAGAGTCCCCAACCTTAGCTATGAAATACTTTTGGGTCTACCCTCTGCTTTGTTTTATGCATGATTGTTGTCTCAGCACTTAACATGATGTAAAGGGTTGATCATCATCGTCTTAAGCCATGTTGGCGACAGGTGCATGCAACATTGATACAATTAATACAGTGACGCTGTAAAGGGTTGATCATCATCGTCTTAAGCCATGTTGGCGACCGGTGCATGCAGCATTGATACAATTAATACAGTGACGCTGTAAATGGTTGATCATCATCGTCTTAAGCCATGTTGGCGACAGGTGCATGCAACATTGATACAATTAATACGTTGACGCTGTAAATAGCAGAGGCTGCAGCTCCTTCATGAGGGACCTGCATAAAATATGTGTACCACTTTTTGACAAATTAGTGATAGATTCCATTCATCACTTTGTACAACATAACAGGCTTACTATGACAAGGGACCTCAACGTGTGTTCAACCTCAGATTTGACAGCCTTGCAGCTATGCTGAGTTTGGCTAATATTGGCGCAGGAGGCACGGTAAGCTGTCGTGCACGCACACCATATCTCTCCATGTGTAACCATTAGCTCTTGCTGTGAAGCACATCATCCTGCATGTACCTGCTGTACCCTCCCACACTTTCAATTTTCAGTGAACATCCCTTGAAATGTGTGTTTAAAGGATTGATTACTCTTTCACTGAATGGCAGAGTAAAGAGTGACATGTGATTCTCAGAACCTCCACCCTACACCTTCTCTACCTCTCCTGTCTTCTTAAGTCAACGTATCTGCGGTCTCTACTGCCTTCTTGACAGGCACTTGTCATTGACAACTGCATGGGTGTTGTGCTGGGAGCAGTGATGGAGAGGATGGGAGGACATGGCATTGTGTGTAATGCTCATGTGGATATGGCTTACAGCTGTGACGTCATCAAGTGAGAACAGAATGCAATGCTTCTCTCTTGTTTTGTATCCATGTCTTTTTCTATACGAACATATTAAAGGCATTGAAAATAGGGTTTTAAGGGCATTCCAATGTTACAGGACCTGCTATCAATACGTGAAGCCGATTAGTACTGAAGCCGAATCAGAACCGTAGGAATGACCATTTGTGGCCATTCTGCACATATTATTCTATCATATTGTACATTCATGGCTGAGAGAGACAAGTTAGATTCCCTTACAGACAGCATCAAGTCAGCAGGAAACATGTTCTTGACCTCAATGCTGAACCCAAACCACTCACAACCAGAAGAGGCACCAGTCAAGTTGCAACATAAATACTTGTTTGTTCATACCTTCTTTTAACTGCTGTTGACAAACATACTTGTGGTGTTGCTCTAACATCTGCTGTAAGCATATGCTCCTGTTAGTACACAAATCATAATCTACTTATGCTGCACACATCTGCTGTTGATGCTAACTTGTTTAATAGCATTCGTAAATCATTGCTGCAGGTCAATGAATTTCACAGAGAAAGAGCGTTCTGTTCTGTTCTCATCGTCTGTAGGTTCTCTGAAGAAGGCTTTTCAGGTAAGCCACTCTCAGAGAATCATGAGCTGTCATAATTTCATGTTAAGGATTCCATTCTGACTTTCTTCCAAATATGATTTTGATTTTTCTTACGTGAATGTTGGATCCCTTCCTCTAAGTGTATGACAACATCATGCTACCTTGATGGTGCTGATTGCATATACATAGGATCTCTTCTGCTGCCGATATGTACTGCCAAAATGCTAATATGTACTGCCATGATCATATTTACTCCAATTGCTGACTGCACACCATCTGAACATGTTTCAGGAGCAGGTATCTAAGCTCGAAGCAGGTGTGACCCTTCACAGCAATCAATGCATCACTGAGGAAGCAGAGCCAGTAGCATCATGCATGGAGGATTCTAAGCTTTCGGAACCCACTCTGGCAACCAGTACATCCGATGCATGTGATCACGGCAGGACAGCTAATGGGGTGCTACCTACAGTACCTGGGACAGTGCCTTCAGTTGACAATAATTTTCAAGCCGTCAACACTAGCTGTACAGAGGTGGCACTTATAGATGCTGGAATGGCTTCTTTAAAGACAGCCTCCACTTCAAAGACGCATTCAGGCTCATCCACAGGGGCTGCTGCTCCTTGTTTGCTCAAATTGGGGTCAGCAGGTTTCAGCAGCTGCATTCTTGCAGCACCTCGAATGAACCCTACTTCTCTGATGTCTCAGGTTTGTTGTCCACATGCCTCTTTCCTTGCACCTTGAATGGAATGCACTAACACCCTGTAACTAAAACCTACAAATGCACCTACACCCTAAAACCTAAACCCTGATGCAGGTGCTACCTCTTCTGGCACCCAGTGCAGCTTTTGTTTTGTACTCTCCTTGGTCTCAG
Source organism: Chlamydomonas eustigma (assembly GCA_002335675.1). NCBI lineage: Eukaryota > Viridiplantae > Chlorophyta > Chlorophyceae > Chlamydomonadales > Chlamydomonadaceae > Chlamydomonas > Chlamydomonas eustigma. Next base: position 127,882 of record BEGY01000041.1, on the reverse strand, counting down.
CCACTAGCTGAATGCATGCATCAGCTACAAACTAGCAAGTCAGCTGTGCTTCTGCAACTGCATGAGAGCTGGATGAGACCACACCAGGTACTTTTTCAGAAACAATGCATGGTGATTTCGAAAGGTTATTCTTCTACCCACTAACACTGAATTGCGCACTCGTGATTTGCACTGCCCTGCAATGAGCACCACAGAATTGCATGACAATGAGAACATGACTTATTGTCTGGCAGGTGCTGCCAATGCGCACTCACCCTGAGATGATGTGTTCTGGGACTGGAGGCTACATTTTGTCAGGGATAAAAGTGTGTACGTCAGATGGAAGCACCCCGTTGACTGGAGACTCACTTTATTCCTCAAAGCCTTCATCGATTCACACGTTAGGTGCAGGTGCCACCGAATGTGCTCCAGATTGCACTAAGAATTTGCCTGGGAGGAAAAGAGGTCGGAAAAACTACTGATAAATTCGTAACAGTCGCGTTGGTCTCTGCATGAACTAATGACTTGCAATGGGTAGAAGCCTACTATCGAAACATCACATAAATGAGTATGGTGCAGCAGTATAAAAGAGTGAAAGAAGTGTGTTCCTCCTCGAAAGGCAATGTAATATTGCTTCTACGTCAAGCTACGCTTCGGCGCTCTATTATTATCATCATATATATTTTACCTAATTAAAAGAAACCAGAATCTACACCTGTTTCGCTCATTTTAAAGCGAAACTCCAGGAGCTTTCCCCATGTACGTGTCCCTGTTTAGTTGGATTCGTCTTTCTTTTCTTCCCTCAAACTTATTTTTCTCAGGCAAATGGCATTGCCCTTGTGCTGGCACTGGTGCCAAGTAAGAACAGTCAAGGTAGGTAAACGTAAAGCCGTGCAATAATTTGAATTTTGTAAATTTTAATGATAAATAATATCAACGCCTGCGCGACAGAATCATACAGGACTACGCTCCTCTCCTATTACACCGTCTGGTACACAGTGACCTTGTATATTTCAAAACAGGCATCGGTTCAGCGCATAATTTCTGAATCATAAAATAGTGGGGGGCACACCAATAGTGGGAGGCAGATGATGGGATTACCTTATCAGGGTCACACAAATAGTGGGAGGCAGATGATGGGATTACCTTATCAGGGTCACACCAATAGTGGGGGGCAGATGATGGGATTACCTTATCAGGGTCACACCAATAGTGGGGGGCAGATGATGGGATTACCTTATCAGGGTCACACCAATAGTGGGGGGCAGATGATGGGATTACCTTATCAGGAGGGGCACTAGGGGCACACAA